>SJKF01000009.1:12500-100000 GCA_012980535.1 Pleurotus pulmonarius
TCCATTACAAAGTTACTTAGGTTGATCACAAAGTTTGTGATGTAGAATAACAAAGGTTATTACAAATTAGTGACCCAGTAAACGCGATCACAAAGTTTGTGACTTGAAATATGGAAGGTCATTTACAAATTAGTGATGCAATAAACGCGATCACAAAGTTTGTGACCTGAAATAAGGAAGGTCATTGCAAATTTAGTGATATAGTAAACGCGATCACAAAGTTTGTGACTCGAAATAACAAAGGTCATTACAAAATTAGTGACCCAGTAAACGCGATCACAAAGTTTGTGACTTGAAATAAGGAAGGTCATTGCAAAATTAGTGACCCAGTAAATGCGATCACAAAGTTTGTGACTCGAAATAAGGAATGTTATTACAACGCTTAACTCGATCACAAAGTTTTGTGATGCAGAATAGCGTCTGTATTGACCGTGGGAACGAGTTTGTAGTGTTCTGAAGTGACCTCAAATGCCCACATATCGCGCTCCTGAGCTTCCACAAAGCTATTTCAATAAAAATAAAACATGGTACGGGTATATACAAACATATTCCAAGGTCCTGACAGCGTTTTTGAGCCAAACAAATTCGGACGCGATTTAGTGGACACCGATTTTCACGCCTCGCGCAGAATGGTACCCGTGGGAACCTTGGAGGGTCGTTTTCCTATTACATGAAGGAGAGCTGAAAGAACTGAATCAATAAACGATCACACTGTTGATAGTTGAGATTCTAATCGAGTATGCTTTCTGGATTACCATCCTTACAGTGAAGTTGAACACTGGCGTGATGCCTGTTTAGTACGTTTCGCTGATTTATTACGGGATAGCTGGTTTACGCTGGTCCGTGTCATTGATATACCTGTCCATCAGGGCGTACTGACTTGGAAAGCTGAACCTGGCCGTTATAGTGACTTGACAGTCACTATGGTCATGCAAGTCGAGTACTGCTTTGCGGTGCTCGCAATGTTGGAGAAAGTGGATTACTTGCTTATAGCTAAATCTATTGCAATTAACTACTTGAGAATCCGTCACAACTGTGCGCTTCCCAGCGTCAGTTACTGATAGTTCTCTCTGAAGGTTACGATCTCTGTTATTAACATGACAGGGAAAGTACGAATAGCAGAAAGGAAGTAAAAGAAGGTAAATATATTTGACATACTTAGTGGATAGTCCCCTGTTAAAGGGGCTTCCTGACTTGTACGTAAGGGGCACGGGAACGTGCGGGGAGCGCGGGAGCGCGGATGAGCGGAGCACACGGGACTTGGCTTCAGCTTTGATGCTGCACACTCCTAGCCCTGCAGTGTCCCAATTTTGGTAGGAGCGTAGGTGAGAGGCGGGTGTTATAGGCGCATCTGGCGGGCCCCTTAGGTGCTACTAGGGGCACGCTCACGTGCTTCCGGCTATGGACTCGGGCCGCGCTCACATGCGGCTACACAGACTCGTCACAGACTTTGGACTTAGACACATTTTCGAGCATGCTGTATTTATTGTACCTGGACTCGGACGCGCGGCTACCGCGTGTTCCTTAGTATATAGTCTTGTACAGTACCTACAGTTACCCTAGTTCGAATATTAGTTCCTTCTCCGCACTCGCATCCTCGCCTCTCCTTTGAGGAACCTCTCCCCTTCTCCCCTCGCCTCCGCTCGTACCCTCGGTACCCACGTAGGACCCCTCCCAAAATCCAGGGCACGCAAGAGTGTGGGAGGCGCAGCCAGTAGCTGAAGCCAAGCCTGTACGTCCTCGCTCCCCTCGTTTCCCTCCGCGTCTCTACAAGGAACTGCACACCCGCAGGTCTGCGTAGTCCCGAGCCCCCGCGAGTGTGGCTCTTAACAGCGGGCTCCGCAGAGGAGCCTGCAGCGAAGCCAAGAAGGCAAGAAGTGACGGAAAAGGACCTAAGATTCAGAGGAAGGAATACATGTGTACTAGTGCTACTATAAATACTAGCTAACATGTATACAAGGTGAGGCTGGTAAGTAAGCAGCACATGTATATGAAACATGTAACAAAGTAATCCTAGTACTGTGCACCATGCATAAGCCTCAAGGGCGGAGCCCGAGGGATTCCAAAGGGCCGAGGGCATAGGGGGGACCCCTAAGGGGCTTGAGGACTGATATATGACAGGCATTGTTCCTCTGTCTACCATCAGACAGAGCTGCATGCTGACCCCAAAATGGAATGTCATTGACAATACTTCCTTCACTTCTGATACTGTTCTAGACCAGGACATTTTTTGAATTATTAATAACTTCAGTATAAACTTTGCTTATCAGTCAATTTGGTGGTACTTGTACTAATTCTGTCTAAACATTCATAGTCTAGTAGTAATGATAACCATCTTGATACAAGAAGCTGAAAAAGAAAAGTAATCAGGTTACTTCCTTCTAGGTATACACTCAGAAAATGGATAATGCCAGAAAAGAACCACCTAATACAGACTTGACCAAAGAGGAGACCAAGAAAGTTGCAGAAAGATCAATGTGTGTACAAATACTAAGACTGATTATTCTTTTGGGGACTGATTACCATGGGTCGGGAGGCTGAAGACGATGAAAGTCAGGGGAAGGCATCCAAAGCTTACAAGGGCTGGCCCCTGTTCTTGAAGCCACAAATACTGGTTTGATCTACTTGGAGCTTCTCTGGAAGGCTTCTCCAAATGATCATTTCTCTGACTTTGTTGTCTTCAAAGCTACAAGGCTTTCCTGATGTAGTTAGTGAGCAACTTCAGCTTCAGTCCTGCAACAGGGCTGGGCTGCATTGAAATGGCAATGGAGTGTTTGTATGTCTATTTCTACTCAGTAATCCCTGCTTTAACTTGGCCAAACCTATTTTGTAATGTCAAATCTGACTTGACTGACCCCTTGCACACCACTCCCTACTGATATCAAAATTACTGGCACCATCACCACTCCTTGTCCAACCTACTTAAGGGGGTTTAATCTTCTGTCCTGTCTACCCCATCCCTTATCTTATCTCTTGTCTCTTATCTGTTCCCCAGACTGTCTACAGATCCAATTCCAGAAACTTCTATCCTTTTGCCAGTAGCTTCTAGCCTTTTATTTAGCCCTTGACCCTTGACCCTTGACCCTTGACCCTTGACCCTTGACCCTTGACCCTTGACCCTTGACCCTTGACCCTTGACCCTTGACCTTTGAGCATAGCCACCAGTCCAGTGTATATAAAGTTGTACCTCTCTCCTCTCATAGTCTTTCACTTGAATGCTTCACTCATTACCTCCCCTCAATTCCAATAGATCCAAATGATATGGTTTGAAGCCAATGGCATGCCTATCCCCTTGTTACCTCACTCCTCTCTCTACTATACCTCCCATGCAGATCTTGCATGATGCACCTGGACAGTGGCATTGTGTGAAAAACCATCCCAGACATAAATGATTTAACAACTGGGCCAAAAGGCCACTATGCTGAAGCTATTCAGCACAGTTGTCTGGGTCTATATAAGCAACTCCAATGCCACAATGTATCATCCAGATTGGACTGTGACAAGAATGGGAAGTAGAAGCCATACTGGGGCACAAGATATTGTCGCAGAAGTCAGGGCGCAAATGTCTCTATTTAGTAAGATGGAAGGGTCTTGACCCGACCGAAGACTCCTGGCTGTCCGAACACGAGCTGCGGAACGCGCCTGCTCTCAAGCGAGAATACCTTTGCAGCCTCGAAGCCCCTAAAAAAGCATGACTGGTCAGGTGATTCCCCCAACTCCTTCCTTATCGCGATCTGCTCTCTTCACCCTTCCATCGCCTCTACTGTCCTTCCTATGAGCGACGCGTCACGACAATTTAGCGCTCCCAGACTGATGCCCGACACTGGATACAGAGACGATCCCGGGCCAGTGCCCTTCATCTCGAAACTTATCATCCCCGGAACGAGCCCCAAGGTAGCGCAAGACGTATCGCTCGCGGGCAGACGATTTGAGCTCTGGTCACCTAACTCGCGAGGGCTGCCCTTCTACCCCGGCATCAAGACTCCTAGTGTGGATTTGGAAGATCTAGCGCAGGGTAAAAAGCGTTACGATGGCCATCTAGGGCCGCTGGATCCTACCTACCATCCCCAGCATTATCAGCTCTGGCGCTCCTACTTACCAATGGTACGTCGGCAAAGCCACCTGAACCCTCCCTCCATGGTCCCAGAATTTGTGTCGCTTTTTGGTAACCCCAAAGCTTGGAACGTGTGCGCAGGCTCAGAACCAGGGCAGGGGCGCGTACCAGAGGCTTACATTGCTCGCCTCAAAAAGCGAAATACGGGGCTGCTGCGCAACATGGAATCCGTGCGAGAGGAGCTAAGGAATTCCTACCGGAAAAAGGATCGAGGCCTCTGGGCACGTCGCCCACTGTACCCTACAAATTTCAACCTTGACGCTCTTCGCAACATCGTCGACTTTGAAAAGAAGTGCTAGACACGCTGACTGCGATACAGCGAGGTATCAAGCTACGAGACGCTTGGGTCAGCTATGGTAGAAGTGAATGAGCAATACATGGGTGTATGGATGTCTGATGAAGTATTCAACGACGCACTATTGTATTTGACTAGAGCAGGAGTTGCTTGCTTCTTTCTGCACGAGTACACGCCAGAGGAGGCCGCTTTTCACCATCACACATACACGCCGTATCCTGACCCCATGATGCAAAACTACACGCTGATTTCAGCCGGCGTCGCGCTGTATCGCAGTCCCAGCTGCGCCCTCTTGTCCTGAGTGAAGGAGAATTGGTCGGTCATGTACGCAGACTCCCTTCCACTGTTCCCCTAGCCGGCTCGCTTTCGTTGTCCAACAGACAAGGGTATCAGCTCCCCTCCCTTCGAAGTGAAGACTTCACTCCAGTGCCAGTGAAACTCGTTGAACTAGAATCTCGACCCTTCACCCTGGTCGCGCTATGGTCCAACGTCAACGGCTTGGACACCGACCTTCTGCCCGCATTAAGTATAGCGGTCGCCAAAGCGAGACGTGCTGCTCAGGTTAAGCCCGTCGAAAGCGCGAACATCGCGGAAACTCCGTGAGCTGCTGTAGATGCGCCGCCGGCTGCCGTGGTAGCTGCTACAGAAGCGAAGGGCAAGCGACGTCAGTCCCCCTCCCTTTCACTATCAGACTACGAGTCAGACGAGACACCAGAACACCCTGCTGCAGGCACGAAGGGTGTACTTCATCAAGGACCATCGGCTACACCAGCCGTTCAGTTGAGAGACGAAGGCTCACATCCAGTTGCAAGCTCGTCCACCCTAAGCGACAAAACCAAACGTGCAAAGGAGATATATGCCGCCTCCCCGTTCGTAATATCGGAATTCTGGAGGATAGACGGTCTACCTCGTAACTGTCTCACAGCGCTAGACCTGCTAGCGCTACTGAAGGAGGTTGCAAAAAAGATGCTGTTTGCGGTCAGACAAGTACTCCACATGTGGAGACGATGGGAAGCCGTCTACTGGGTCTGCTTCGAAAGCAAGGACCAGGCTCTTCAAGTGAGAGGGTACTTGTCTAGTGCCAATCTTTCTGGTACAGACGGCTGCGAAGGGCCTCTGGTAGCCGAATCCACTTACCTGCTGGCCGTGGAAGAAGTTCATCACCCCAAAGAGAGACCCTTGTCACCTACGGGACATTGGAACCTCCCTATCGACATCGACGCCCGGTTCGCAGGGGAATCCGTAGCTGCGCCTTCATCGTTGGAACTGCCTGGGCCGAGCACATCTGCCCCTCCACCTGCGCCAGTAGCTCCCGAGAGCATGAATTAAAATCAAATACCCCAGATACATACACAGCGAGTACTCGCTCGCCACCATCTTCCCCTATTTCACCACGAACACATAAGCGCTCGCGCGTCAACTCGCCCCCTCAACAATTTGTAGCCTCACGTTCTACACGCGCAGTGCGGCAAGCTCCGCATTCATATAATAGAAACTACAAATCGCTATCCGAGCGGATAGATCTGGAAACATTACCTCATCCAGGGGACCCTTCAACACAATTCTGTCCCAAAGGCTCAGACAGCCGTTATGCACACAATCAACAACGTTACCATCGCAAACAGCATTCCCCTCGCCCGTAGCCCAATCCAAACGCTTTATCTACTCTTTCTCCAAATTCCATTTTCCTTCTCATCTTCTTTTTTTCTTTTTTTTTTCTTTCTCTCTTAGAGCTTCCCCGTTCGCGCCTGCTAGGGGAAAAGCATATCATTCCCATAACAAGAAAAGCGGTCATAATAACTACTGGGGGGCACTGTGACGATAGTGTACCTACCATATTTAGAAAGTAGTCATCATGCAGCTATTAGTAGATATTTTGAAACTCCGAATAGACATCTCTCTCTTCTTGCCAGCAGATGCTTCGAGTGCGTATTGACCTCGCCAGTCCCCCGAGCGGGTCACCCTCCCCGTAGCCCGGGATACAGGCGATCCCCTTTCCCCGGGGCCAAGGGACCCTCTGGCTAGGGACACAAGCCCTCTGCTTCGAGCGACCCAACTCCTGGCCAAGTAGTCGTTACACCACCTGGCTCCTCGGTGAAGCGTTCTGTTCTCTTTCTTGTTTACATTTCTAATTTATGATTCTTTGTTTAGCAAAGTAAATTCTATACCAAGCACACACTAGGGAAGAAGGCGCAGACTTTCTTATCTCACGCAGAGAAAGCTTGCAAGGATAGTAGAGCCCTTCTCGCTTTCTTCACCTTTCAGGGGGTAGACCTCAAAGGGGACCTACACCAGTTGACATCCAACTTCTCCAATCGGGATACTTTGAAGGTGTTGGCTAAATGGGCAGAAGGAGGCAGAGATGACAAGGGTGAAGGAGTGAAAGGTGGTCAAGAAGGAGAAGGATGTCGCTAGGGTGATGGTGATGTTGAAGGTGATGGAGGTGAAGGCCAAGATGAGGGAGGAGAAAGTGGGAGTGATGGCAGTTATGAGGAAGATAGAGCTGTCAGCATTGGGACCAGTGAAGAGGATGAGATTGAGAGTGAGAGTTGTTAGAGGTCGAGAACTCGCACCGACGGCTTAGCGCTTAAGCGCTACTTCCACTTCCTTATATCTTTCCTTTTCCGTCTGTCCCATCAATATAGCTTCCCTGCCACTCCAGTAACCAAACCTGTTCATACTCCATTCTTTCTCCTGCAATCGAGCTCAGATAGTCCATTCACCACACCTCTTCCCTTTTGCTTGACTTCAATTTCTTTTCACATTTCCACCCCAGATACTTTTCACCATTAGTCATCTTCCCCGTCTTCAGTAGTATCTCAGTGATATGTTTGAGCTTCACGCCACTTTGGTAGTACTTTCCATGACTGCAGTTTGTTCATCCCTTCTTCCACCATGTCCTTGGCTTTGTCATCACTCAATACTATTGTCCTTCCTGCTTTGTACACATTCGAGAGTTTTCAAGTCGCTTGACGCTGTACTTGTTGACAACGGCGCCTTAGTGCTAGTCACAGCTTGAAAAATACTCACAATACGAGAGGCTGGTTATAGGAGCCTGGCAATTACATAGGGTGTGCTTACCAGAAATCCTCACTCTGAAGCCAGACCGAGACATAGCCATCCCCTGATAATCAGAGAGGATGCAGCTTTGGGTGCAGCACAATTTATGTTCTGATGGATACGTAAGGCTGTGCAGGGCTATGCAAGCTCACACAGCCAACAAGGAAAGAGTGGAGAGATGTGGATTATTCTGATGGGAAAGGAGTTCTAAAGGAATGTCTGATGGCAGAAGAGATGAGCAGAAAGAGGGGGAGGCTTCCAATGGAATGGGGCGGGTGTAGGAAGACTCCTAAGGATTTAGGAGGAATAAGGAGGGTGAGACAGGAGCGAAAATCCCATGTAATGCTACTAGAGTTAGGGGTGAGGAGTAAGATAGGGGAATGAAGGTCGGAGTAGGGGTGATTCCATAGTGCTGGTTAATCAGGGGTAAATAGGGGAAGTATTGGAAATGGAAAGGATTAGGGCATGAGTGTTTGATTGAGCATAACTCTTGATTTTCGATATGATTATCATGTTACAAACATGGTTCATGACACTGTCTGTGTTGGTATTTGCAGGGGCAGCTGTGTGGGTCTGTAGCAGGGTACCTGTTTGCCCACTGCTTGCCTGGGAGGCAGGATATCAGTGTGTTGGCCAATGGCTCTGGTGGTTTTCTTTGCTGTTTGCTTCGTGCATGCCATATTGGATGGGGGGCAAGAATGTGGGTTGAAGTGTGGCAAGCTGGCTGATATATATACTAAATTGGCCTCACAATGGCCTGTGATAAATACACAGCATGGCGTAGTACATGCTTGGCGCCATATGGCACATGAGACTTAGCTTAGGCTCAGTGTGGGGCAAGAACTAGCCAATAGCCAGTTGCAGCCCTATCAAACTCTTGCTTAACCCCACAACTTAGCTCAAACTGTGCCTTAGTTCATCAAATCCAACACTACGCATTACATGATCACATAGTCCAGCCAAAATTCTGTTGCAAAATTTATTCCCAACTCCCAAGCACTTGTTAAAACTTGATAAGTAAGAGGCAAAGTTGAATGAAGAATCATGATAAAGGGTGGCCAGCCCCTCATCAATCTCCCTCATCCAACTTATTACACAATAAGCTAAAGGAACTACAAACTACAGTCGACTCTGTCATAACCCATGACCCTCGGTGGACGTGCTGGGCTATGGGTTTTGAGAGAGTATGGGTTAACTCAAAGGGCCTATTTGGGCGTTTAAGCAAAATCGCCATTGAATTAGTCGGTGGATTTATTTACAGGACTACGGCTGTAACTATAATATATATGACAAGGAAAGATTAAAGCAAGACTAAAGTCTACTATAGTTAGAGAGGAAAGCCATGAAAATGTCAAATGCTAGCAAAGTGGTCGGAAATCTTTGTTGCTTTCATGGTGCGAGAAACTTCGTATCGAGTCTGTATGCCGAACGACGCGAGGGAGTCCTCCAATTTACGGAAAAGCGGAGAATCGAGGTCACTAATATATCCACGAAGAACCGACGCGGCCATGAGTGCATCCTTTCGGGAGGGCTTGGGGACAATTTGCTCGTTATCTGATGTGTTTTCATCATCAATTGGCGTGTCGGTTGCACTTTGGAACATGACTGCATCGAAGATCTCCTCCTCCGAGGAGTGATTGACCAAAATCCGCTCCTCAGAAGGGTTAAGTAACTCGTCAAGATTCATCATGTTCTTCCAACGAAGAACTCCACGGGCTTGAAGCTCCTTCAGTGATTTATTAAGGTGTTGCTCAGCGAGGGAGTGACCATGATCTAGCGGGTTTGCATTTAAGAGGGAGGAAATGGGAACACGGGGAGGGGCAGATTGCGCGCCAGAAAGAAGTGAATTTGGAAGGATGCCGGCCTTTGCCCAGCAATTGCGGATCGTTGATGCATCGACATTGTTCCAGGCCGCATCTGCAATGCGCATCGCTTTGAGTTGATCAATCTTGTAAATGTCAGCTGAGGGCACGTCAGAATCATAGCGATCGATGGTTCAATTGGTAAATCGCCAACGGTAATGTCCTTTGAAACATCGGATGATGCCTTGGTCGTCTGGTTGCACGTGGGCCGTAAGATTGGCAGCGAAATTCTCGACACGGATGTTGGTGAGATCGTCAGGTGGGTTGTGCGCACTGAAGTTGTCTTGCAGCAATAGTACTTGCCGACCTTCTCGCCGCAACCTCTTATCCCATTCCCTGATCCACTCCTGGTAGATAGTCGTAACCATCCATGCCTTCACATTGTGGCAGTAGTAAAAGCCAAGCTGGGCCCCGAGTATGCACAGTATCAGTATTGGAGGAGAGGGAGTAGAGGGGACTTGCCTCCAATGGCTATGACAGTGTAGAGGACAAGGAACAGTGATGCTGACTGAACAGGTACTCTGTGGCCCTAGGGGCAGGAGATGGGTGAGACTTGCCTTCATTGATGGTGGCGGCATCAAGGATGAGGAAGGAGGCTGACAGGACAGGTATGCCGCGACACTGGGCACACAAAGGGTCAGTGACAGGGAAGAGGGAGTTGGGAAGGCTTGCCTTGATTGGCCATGACAGTGTTGAGGTGGACTGGTGCATCACATCGCTGGGCACGCAAAGCTTTAATCATGGTAGTGAGGGAGTGGGGGGGACTTGCCTGCATTGAAACCATGGGGAAGGGGAGCAGGGTGGCATGGTAAGAGCCACACTCATGGAGGGCTCGGAACTATGCAGACCCACAGGGTATGTGGTTCCTCGTAGAGACGTGGGGGAAACGAGGGGAGCGAGGACGTACAGGCTTGGCTTCAGCTACTGGCTGTGCCTCCCACACTCTTGTCTGCCCTGGATTTTGGGAGGTGTTCCTATGCGGGTACCAAGGGTACGAGCGGAGGCGAGGGAAGAGGGAGAGAGAGTCCTCAAGGAGAGGCGAGGATGCGAGTGCGGAAAAGAACTAATATTCAAACTAAGGTAACTGTATGTACGGTACAAGACTATATACTAAGGAACACGTGGTAGCTGCGCATTCGAGTCTGGTAACAATAAGTACTGCATGTTCAAAATGTGTCTAAGTCCAAAGTCGGTGACAAGTCTGTGTAGCCGTGTGTATGCGCGGCCTGAGTCCATAGCCAGAAAGCATGTGAACGTGCACCTAGTGGCCCCTAAGGGGCCCGCCGGATGCACCTATAACATCAGGTTTCAAAGGCCTTGCAGGCGATGGGCCTCGCCATCTCGCCGTGTTGAGATGGTGGAAGTCGAATGAGCATCTGACGGGATCGCAACAAGGGTGCAATGATAAGGTGCACCCTCGCTCTCTGAGAGGATTGGTGTCCACTCATCCCTGAGCCCAGTCACCCACTCGCCATTGTTGCCTGACTCTTAGTGTGTCCATGCCCAAGCCCAAGTCGTCCCCACAAACCTATCCTTATCTTTAACACTGTGGTACTGTTCCTGGCTTGCTCTTGTTTTGCGCCATGCCGTCTGCGCTCAAGTTGCCCCTCCCTGTGTTTTGTCTCCCTCTGTTGCCCCAAACTTGGCTTGGGGCGCGGGATTCAAACGATGTACCACCTACTCACACTGCCTGTGCTCGTTTCGCGCCATACCCCGCATTCCGTCTACCTCCACTCCCCAAACTCGCCTTCAGGGCACGGGATTCAACGTAGACACCAAGCAAATGGGTGGTACCACTTGCCCCATTGTCTACACTCGATTCGTGCACCGTCCCATGTTCCGTCCTCCGTGGCCCCCAAACCAGACTTGGGGGTCAGGATCTTGTGTTGACGCTGTGTACGCCGCATCCCAATGCACTCATCTTGTGTCAGCATTGTCAAAAAGAGTTGTGCAAACTATTTTGACATCCTCTGTTGTTGGCCTAGGATCCCTGTGTTCATTTTCATATGTTCCATTTTCATGTAGTAGTCATTTATTTATCTTACGTGCATAATCTGATTGTTGGTGTTGAATCTTGACAAGAAATGGTTTGACCGTGGCAAAGTCCTGTGTCAGGGGGTTGATGTTGCGCTCATGGGTTGATTGCAGAATCAAGCATTTCATTCAACATACACAATGGCCTGGTCTACCCCATACATTGAGGATATTCTCAAGCCAGCAATTATTGAATGGCACAAGAAGAAAAATGAAGGAAGGGATGAAGTGGTCAAACAGACCTGCAAAGAGTTGTATGCAAAACAGACGGCAGATCCCACGAAGTTGAATCCTTTGAAAGATGCTGCCGGGCTTGCAGGGGTGAGTTTGACTGCACAATATTTTGAATGGGACAGAATTGCTGATGAACACATAGCAAGCTTCATGGTCGTTTAAACATAACCAGAAAAGGTATTGCAAAGATTTGAATGGCAAGGAGTTGGCAGCTCGAAGCAAAGCAGGGAAGAGTGGCAATGGAAAGAGTAAGGCCATCACAAGCAATGATGAGGAGCAAGATGACGAGGACAAGGAGCCTGCCCCAAATGTGTCCCATGGCACAAATGTATGGTGGGGCAGCTAATGGCAAAGGCTTGTAATGAGGAGGCCTTCAAGGAGATTCTGGCCCATCACAACAATGAGGGATTTTGCCAGTGTTTCAACTTGGCCATATGTCATATACCAGTCCTCAAGCCCCTGAGGAGTCCCCCCCTATGACCCTTTTCGGATACTTGGCCCTTCGGAATCCCTCGGGCTCCGCCCTCGAGGCTTAGGCATGGTGCGCAGTACTAGGATTACTCTGTTACATGTTTCATGTACATGTGTACTTACATATTAGCCTCACTACATGCATGTGTTAGTTAGTATTTATAGTAGCACTAGTACACATGTATTCTCTACTCTGAATCTTAGTTCCTTTCCATCATCTTTGCCTTCTAAGTCTTCACTGCGGGCTACTACGTGGAGCCCGCCTCTCACCTATGCCCCTACCGAAATCGGGACACCGCAGGGCTAGGAGGGCGCAGCATCAAAGCTGAAGCCAAGTCCTGAGTGCTCCACTCGTCTGCGCTCCCGCGCTCCCCACGTGTTCCTGTGCCCCTTATGGACAAGCCAGGAGGCCCCTTGACACGGTCCTTAACACCATCAATGAGTATTGGGCAGGGTTCACCAAGGAGGAAAAGGATGATTTCAGCAAGAAAGCATGTGAGTGGAATAGGCAAGGCCACCAAAGAACATAAAACCATGGTAAGAGTGTTTTAGCTCTATCATGAGATTTTCTGACTGTTGTTATACTTAGCCTGGCGAAGCGAAGCATGCAGGAGAGCATGAACAGTGTGGTATAATACTTTGCCAAATACTATGGAGTGTCAGTGATTATGTTCAGCATGGCTCCAGGAGATGATGACTCTCCAATCATTTGTTGGTATGTTGTCTGTACATGAGATTGATCACATTCACAAATATAATATATATATAGGCATGAAACTAAGGATGGAAAACATCTGAGCAAGTTCATCAAGCCGAATGTCTTCTGGGCATTCCAAGAGGAGTGGTTGGAGTCGGTGCCTGCCGGTTTGTATGGAGGTGGGTGTCTCTTCTGGCCACAAGATGAATACTAAGATTGTGGTACATGCAGTGAAGTCCAAGGATACAGACCCAGAGCGAGATTCTTGGGCTGTAGTGGAAGAATCAGAAGATGGTAATCCCATGCTCCCAAATCTTCCGGCAGGTGCCAGGAGTGAAGCAGTTGTCAGGGTGTTCCGTGAATATGGGAATTTGGTGGCAGGTAGGCACTTGTCATTGAGATAAACTCCAAATGATGACAATCAGTGGAGATATGGACTCTGATGGCAAAGTGAAGAAATTACCATGGCTTCATCTCTCCCAGGATAATGAGGCGTATATCTACCCAAAGTCTTTGATATCTGGGGTACACTTTGGGGAACGAACAAAGATGCTGATTGCTGATGTTTGCCAATATTATAAGCATTTTCTGTGCCGCTAAAATAAAGGAACCATGGGTCTACGTCCCCGAGAAGGTTGGGATACTCTGCCCAAGGAAAATGAGGTGGAGAAAGGTGAAGGGAAAAGGCAAAGGAGTTCAGTGGTGGAAGTTGGAACAAGCAAGTGTATCAAGACTCCATCTGATGCAATGATGGATGTGGATGGTGATGTAGATGGTGAAGGAAGCACAATGGACATTGATGAGAATGGTGGAGGAAAGGATGTTTCAGTGGGCATGCTAGTGCCAAGCCAGGTCTCCAACGAGGACCACATCATCTTTCTGAGATCTCTCTTGACAAACAGTAATTATCAAGCCATGATCAGTTAGCTAAGCCAGTGCAAGGTTAGTAGTTCCTAGATGAATCAGTTGGATGGTTGGCTGGTTGCATTATAGCAAGGGCAAGTGTCCATGCGGTCTAACCGACGCCCGCCAACATGGGGCAGCTGGTCTTTGAAAACACCACATCTACTAATGGAGTTTTATGTGCAGTCCAACTCCAACAAAGAACGTGAAAGTTTCGCAGCAGTGAAGGCATACCTCCTACAGGACCCACTTCCCCATGTTGGCCTTGGTGATGTAGTTGGGCCATATGAGTGAGTCAAACCCACTGTTCTCATTGTTGGTCTCATGCTGTGTGACATGGCCAAAGTTTGTTTTCTAGAGCCTGGCGGTGATGAGGCCCAAAGTCTTCCAGAATACATGCAAGATTCTTCTTTCGCAATCAAGGAGTGGGAGGAACTGGGCGAAGTTTGCAGCAAAATTAGGAACAGCCTGCGTAAATGGTGAGTCATTCATTTCTTAGTTCAACTGGAATTTAATTGGTCTGTACTTAGGGAGGAAGACCAGATAAAGCCCGCGCAGGCCAAGAATGCTAACCCTAAAGCCAAAGACACCAGCCCTAAAGCCAAAGACCCGGCCCTAAAGCCAAAGCCAAGCTGAAAAGGGAGTTGATTGGGAGAGCATCAAGGATTCATAAAGATCTGTTAACTCTGGCTAGTTCATGTTGTTTACTCCGTGAGGATACTCACATCTTTCAAAGCTTCAGGGCAGATTGGAGGGCAGTGGCTGATAATTATTGGGCACTGGAGATGGCATTATTAGGGAAGGCTGTTGACAGGAATGGGGTGCCTCATCATGTTGAAGGATTACCAACTGCAGTGGATGCCTGGGTTGATGCTTGGCAAGAAGAAGGTTTGGTTGATGTGGATGGCTTGATAGGTGATGCCAAGTTTGGTGAAGATGTGTGGAAATGGTGGAAGAAGCAGAAGGATGCAGATAAAGAGGTTCGTGAAGAAAAGGGGCTGGATGGACTCTTGGAGCAACCACATCTCCAGCGTGGTGGTAGGGGACTGTTGGTGATGTTATGGGCAGTCAATGTGTGGGGGAAGGGTGTGGTGAGGCGTCAAAAGCCTCAAGAAGCAGAGGCCCAACAGTGTGTCACCATCTGCAAGGAGCTCTGCCTGCTTTTTATTGAGCTCTTGAAAGCACCAGCTTTGTGAGTGATATTCATGGAAAATCAAGTCAAGGTAGCTGATATATCTTCTAGAGGTGGACATACTACCAGAGCCCAGTAATAACACATGGCAATGTACTGTAAATGTCTTGCACTCAAATATGCCCATTTTCATGGTGTCTCAATATGTGGGAATGTGTGTATTTATCTGCACTGGGAGTCTCAGCACAGGGATATTCCATGTTTATCCCCACCGAGAGTCTCAGCTCATGGATATTCCATGTTTATCCCCACCGAGAGTCTCAGCATACAGATATTCCATGTTTATCCCCACCATGAGTCTCACCACTTGGATATTCCATGTTTATCCCTATGGCAGTCTCAGCACAGGGATATTTGAGACTTCTGCAGATTGTTTCTAAAGTGATGTTTATCCACGGTGAGAGTGCCACAGGATGGATATTTCAGATCCACCTGCTGTCCCCTTACAAACTTGAGAGGATAGACATAGTTTATCCACGGTCGATCTGTGAGAGCACGTGCAATTCCTGTTCCCCTAACTCTCTCTCTTTGATCCCTCGCGCCTTTGTCCTCACGCGTACTTATATATAGCATGCTCCCGCATTTATGCTTCCCATCTTCTTACGCTCACGTTCAATAGGTAAATATATTCACACTTACCTACAGCACATCTTCTTACGTTCACGCTCAATAGCACACATCGAGTTGTTCTTCTTATTTCCCCCACCCAAATCACTTATCCTTTTACATCATCGATCCACTTCCCATTTCATACGCTTCATTGACTCGATAATTTCTAGTATCTACTACATAGATTCAGCTACGTCTACGTACTTACATACTTTGCCTAGGCCGGCTTGAGTTCGGCCCCTTCTAGGGGGTAGCTCCTATCTCAGAAGCTCGACTGCGCCCCACATCCAGTTCTATTCGTTCCCAGACTGTGGACCAGTTGCTGGACAAGAGAGCTCTTGGCAACAATGAAATATCTTCGTTATCCCAAACGAGCTGGATGGACAAGTCCATCCACCCTGGGAGTACCAGTGGATGGATATTCAGCTCCTGTAGTCAGTTTATCCCACCCTAGAATTTTCCACAGCATAAAGTTTACTAGCACTGGGAGTCTTGGAACAGATATACTCCAGCTTACCTGGGTGAACCAGGGACAGATATATCCCGGCCCGCAGCTTGCCCTGGGAGTACCGGGGGGATGTAGTTTCTATCCATCTGGGAGTACCAGACAGTTTACACTGAGGTATGTGGGCACATTCCTTGAGATCAGAGCTGATACAACAGTACACCATATTGTAGGAAGAAACAAAGCTTTACCAAAAAGGAAATTGACCAATTGACACTAAAAAATTTGAACTCAGAATTTCAAGGAACGACTGTAAGCTCGCATTTCAACATAGATATCTTTTCCCATATGCGCCAGTAGTATCTTGAAAGACTCATGACTACGTATCCCGTGTCACTCTTGTAGAGATTATGTCCCCATTGCTGACATAAACCCTTAGGCCCTGTTCGGGATCCCCAACTACTAGTTGGGGGTCGAGTTAGTAAAATCACAACTAGAAAGACAAATTGTGTAATTCTCAGTGCTACATTTAGTCTAGGGTGCTACAAGTAGATGATGTGACAAGAATCATGTGGTGCCCCTTTAAAAGCCCCTGATAGGGGTAATCAGATAGTGTTTCACCAGTTTTGAACAGTAAAATCGTGCTTCCGTCCATCATGGTTACCTTTCACATTCCAAAGAAGGTCAAGAAGCCAGCACCTATCCATTTGCAGCACCGACAGCAGCAAATCCGACGAGCTATAGGCCTGGCTGTCTCATATACTGCCAGTGCTGTTGTATCTGCTGCTGCTGGGTCTGGAGATAGAATCCCGATGCATACATCAATCCTGACCGGCCAAAAGTGGATCAATGAACTCCTTGAGGGTATGCTACTTCATCCGAATTCATCCGACTTGATTTGATACAGAATAAAACAAATAGGTCACCCAAACCGCTTCTACTGTCAGATGGGGATGAATAAACATGTCTTCAAGAAGCTGGTCATTGTGCTGCATACGAAGTGTGGTTTAACACCCACAAAGCATCTTACTAGTGAAGAGCAAGTTGCGATCTTTCTTCGTGTGGCCAAAACTGGACTTGGAAATCGGGAACATCAGGAACGATTTCAACGGAGCAGAGAGACAATTTCAAAGTATGTGATCTATTATAGTGGTGGAAGAGTT
The DNA here is from genome assembly GCA_012980535.1 of Pleurotus pulmonarius. Classification (NCBI taxonomy): domain Eukaryota; kingdom Fungi; phylum Basidiomycota; class Agaricomycetes; order Agaricales; family Pleurotaceae; genus Pleurotus; species Pleurotus pulmonarius. The sequence continues at coordinate 29,580 of SJKF01000009.1, forward strand.
GTAATAATGTATTCAAACAAGGTGCTTTCATCGTATTCTCAGGATGATTGTTTCACCAGCATTTTACACCTCCTATGTCAAACTTCCCCCTACAAACACTGTCCCAGCAGAGATCTGTTTGAATCCGCATTACTGGCCCTTCTTTAAGGATTGCCTTGGTGCTGTTGATGGCTCTCTTCTGGATGGGTTTGTTCCAGTTGGAGATATGGCTCGCTACTGAAGCCGTAAGGGAAGGATTTCCCAGAATATCTTTGCTGCTTGTCATTTCAATTTGCTCTTCTGCTATCTGCTCACTGGGTGGGAGGGCAGTGCTGCAGATGGGCGAGTGTTTGAAGATGCTCGTCAGAAGGGATTTGCCATTCCTGCTGGCAAGTATTATCTTGGAGATGCTGGATTTCCAGTTTGTGATGCCTTGTTGGTACCATATCGTGGAGTGCGCTATCATCTCAATGAATGGCGTAAAGCAGGCAATCTACAGTGAGTGAAGATCTCACTACATTATGGAGCTAATATTTTGATAGGCCCGCAAATGCAAAAGAGCTCTATAACCTCCGGCATGCACGCCTTCGTAATGTAATCGAACAAATTTTCAGTGTTTGCAAACGATGATTCCGGCTCATGGTTGTCGCACCAGAGTACACCAAAGAAACACAGGCCATGATTCCCTGTGGCCTTGCAGCACTTCATAATTTCATATCCATCCTCGACCCTGATGAGTTCGCAGAAGATGATGCAGACAGAAGTGGACCTCGTGGTGCATCTTGGACTTTACAAGAGATTGATGGGGATGAACGGAGGACATTTCCGCAAGAGGAGCTCGGTCAATTTATTTCCCCTGCAGAAAAAGCAAGAGCTACTGAATTTTGGGACTGTATTGCTCAAGAGATGTGGGATAAATATGTTGAGGATGGGTTGACAGATGAATCACTGGAGTAGATTATGAAGTCGAATTACACAAATGTAGTATTGTTCAAAGAGTGTATGTAAAGAGTGTTGATATGAAATGAATGACTATAAATCAACTTTGAACAGATAGAAAATTACTACTTTGAAGTATCGGCAAGATCTGCTAGCTCTGCAAGTATGTACTGAATTGCCACATCAATATCATCAGCCATAGCTAAGAATTGGTCCGCAAAATCAACATCACTCCAAAAGAGCCTGGCAATTTGAATCTTAGTATCAGAGCTCATCTTCTCATTATCAATCCCCAAGATAATCTTCATTGCCTTCGACTTGCGTTCAGACTCGGTCGGCCCACCTGGAGGTTGTAATAAAGCTTTGGCCACTTTATTCAATGATCCAGAGATAGCCAACATAGCACTGCCAGTGCTTGGCTTTTGGCCATGACCATCTGTCCAAACACGCTTCACAGCAGCTGGCGATGCGGGAGTTTTGGACGTGGCATGAACACACTTCTTGGTAACCACCTAGATGTTCAAAGATATAAGTATATACTCCTCACTCATAGCAAGATACACTTACCACCTGCTCTTCTTCATTGTCTGAGGTAGACAATGGAGAAATTGATGCCGAAGACGTAGTCGAGATACTACTCTGGGATAAGAGGATGGGGTCGATAGGAATATCATCCCGGCCAACAGGAGTAGGTGGGAGCGGGGGGGATGGTGGTAAAGCTTGCCCAGGTTGAAAGACACTTTCACCAGTCACAACAGCACCATCAACCAGGTTCGCCATCTCATCATAGAGTAGAAATGGTTTGTGACGGTAACCCTCGACTTTGCGGTGATGCTATAATACAATGAAACCATGGGAATATTGCCCCAAACCAAAGATAACTACGTACCTCGATGTAGGCATCCCAAACGTCATCAGAGACAACAATACACTTTAGTTCATCATTCCACCCCCATCCAGAGAGCTCCCAAAGTCCCTTATAGATGAGATAGGTCTTCTTGAGCTATAGATAGTCCCAAACGAACATCAGAAAAGGAATAGAGACATGATGAGACTTACTGCAGTCCAACGAGAAAGACAGGCCTTTCCCGACTTTGCACAGCCTAGGCTGACACTCTCCGTGCCCTCCAGAGCTTTGGCAGCTGCCACCCACCCCTCTTGCTTCCAGCTTGCATTGTCTATCTGGTTTCCATCGCGTTTTTGCTGCATGAGCACATCCACAAGGATTGCATCACATGCTGCATTCCAGTGTGCACGTTTCGGGTCTGGCACGGCTACGCTGTTGGGAGCTTGATTTTCCTTGCTTCCTTTACACATTTGGACGTGTCGCCAAGAGAACGAGTGTGAAAATGTGTCGTGTGAGCTGATATGCGTGAAACAAGGGAGATGAGAAGCTGGCAGAGTCACGCGTGACATGTTACTTAGTTGGTTCACACATAGTCAGAGTGGCTACTGAACACCTTCCTGTAAGAGTAGCAAACTTTAGGTTCATGTTTGCGCAGGCAAAGATAATGTATTAGTATATACCTGTAAGAGTAGCAAACTTTAGGCTACGCACGCGAGTAAGTAAGAAAAGTATCGAAATAAGGTATAGTACTCACTTCACGTTTGCGTGGGCAAAGATGAAGTGATAGCTAGTGAGAAGGTAAACTATAAGTACATGATATGACTCGGAACAAGTAACTAGGTAAATATCATATGTATTAGGTGGCGAAGAAGTAGACGAGAGGAAGAGAATGTGTCACTAGGGTCCATGGAGCATATAAACAGATGTCGGGGTTGTGGTCCATACACAAGTCTGAGATTGGGTGTGAGCTTGACAGGTGATCAGTTCTTGCATTTACAGTTTGTCGTTCCAACACTCCCCCTCAAACTAAAGCAAGACCGAGGCGAGAGGCAAAGTGCTTGACTTTTGAGGAAGGGAGAGCTTTGGTGAGAGTGTCGGCAACCATATCCTCTGTAGAACAATAGACCAGTGTGATTGAACCGCATTCAACAACCCAGCGAACAAAATGGAAGCGAATGTCGATGTGTTTTGTGTGTGCGTGGTAACGATGGTCCTTAGTGAGTGCAATGGCAGACTGGTTATCAGAATAGATGATGGTAGGGGAGAGAGACACGTCGAAGAGTTGAGATAGAATGGAGCAAAGCCAGATGGCTTCTTTAGCGGTGTGTGTTGCAGCAACAAGTTCACTCTCAGTAGTAGAGAGCGAAATTATTTCCTGTTGTTTAGCGGACCACAAGACAGCACTGCCATTGAGTAAGAAGGCGTACCCAGTAATTGCCTTGCCATCCTCAGCCATACTTCCATCTGTGTCACCATATCCAACCAACTCCTGCTTATCACCTCCGTATGTCAACCAGTACTCCCGGGTTCCAACGAGGTATCGGATGATGCGCTTAACAGCATTCCAATGAGGCAGGCCGGGGTTGTGAGCGAAATGTGAGAGGGTCTGGACGGCAAAGGAGATATCAGGGCGTGTTCCGAGGGAGGCATACATAAGTGAGCCGACAGCCTCACGATATGGTATGTCATGCATTTGAGCATGTTCATGTGAGGAGGAGAGATTGTGGTTTGTTTCGAGTGGAATCAAAACAGGTTTTATGTCTTGCGGCATAAGAGGGAATCAATGTAGGAGCGTTGAGAGATGTGGAGAGTGTGCTGGTCACGCTGGCGCTTGATCTCAATGCTGAGGAGCCAATGGAGTTCTCCTAGGTCCGAAATCTCGAAGTGCTTCCAGATGGAATCCTTGAACTCGTGGACAAGGTCCGTGGATGTCGCCGCAATAGTACAGTCATCCACGTGGACAAGGATGATGGAGATCCCACGCGCATCGTGTTTGTAAAATACAGCTTGATCCACATCGCATCGCTGAAAGCCCAGTTTCTCCATCACCTCGCACAACCTCTGGTACCAGTGTCGTCCAGCTTGCTTCAGCCCGTACAAGGTTTTCACGAGAAGACAAACCTTTCCAGCAGAATCTGGGGATGGGTAGCCAGGAGGTTGGCGCATATAAATGTGTTCATCTTCGGTGAGTTTGCCGTTCAAGTATGCGCCCTGGACGTTGATTTGGTGTAATTCCATGTCCTCAGATGCGGCAATGGCTAGTACAGCACGGATTGCGGCCAGCTTCGCAACGGGAGCAAACATGTCAAAGTAGTCAACTCTGGGTACTTGAGAGAAGCCTTGAGCAACAAGACGAGCTTTGCGTTGAATAATGTTGCCAGCCGCTGTCATGAACCAAGTCTGTATGACATGGTATTCATGTCAGAATGGGTTATTATACTCAATTGAACTGCCAAGTCAATACTACCCAGTCCACTCATTGCTTCTATCAGTCCCTCCACCCTCCTGTCTGTGCCTATACTCCTTGGACTCCGGAAAACCAACCACCACTATTACCCCTATTCATTCTGCTCTTTTACCCTATTCCCCTATTGCCTCCTTTATTTTTCCACTCCCAATACCCTCCCAACCATCAGAATTCCCCTGTCCTCTGTCTGATGCCTCCTATCTTCCATCAGAAGCTTCCGTCTTCCATTAGAAGCTTCTGTCTTCCATCAGAAGCTTCTGTCTTCCATCAGAAGCTTCCGTCTTCCATCAGAAGCTTCCGTCTTCTATTGGAAACCTCCTGTCTTCCCTCAGGAGCCCCCTTTTCTTCCGCCCTTCCATTTTATATTCCTTTCCTTCTATCGGAAGTCTATTTCTTCTGTTTTTCAAGCTTCCGTTTCCATCAGACAAGGGATTCAGCACTGAGTGCTGTTTAAACCCTCATCTGATGGTATGCCATTTATTTCTTCCTGACACGTGCCGCACGGCGGCCCGTGTGCTGTCTCATCTAGATAAGATAGATAAGAGATAAGGATAGCTATAAATTGGGATGTACTCACTTACGATATTAATCTTTTCCCCCCTAACGGAAGGTTCAATCCACTCATTTCAGTCAAGTCATTATCAGTCAATTCAAGTCATTCTAGTCATCAGTCATCAGTCATCAGTCATCAGTCATCATCAGTCATCAGTCATCAGCCCTCAGTCCTCAGTCATTCAGTCAGTCATTGTAAGGGGACACTCCTATTTTCTCCTATTCCCCCTGTCCCTCTCCCTTCCTCCTCGTTCCTTTCTCTTTCCCTTCATCCCACGGACTCTCACATACTTCCCTTTCGTTCCCTTCCATTCCCTTGCATTCCTTTTCGTTCCCTTTCCTTTCCACTTCCTTTCCGCCCACTCCCTTCGCATCCGAGCCACATCCGGTGACTCCGGAGTCTTCCCGCACTTCGGACTCGCTCGGACTCGTCTATACACCTTAGGGCTCGTCCGGGCTACCACTACCTCTTTCCCCCACTTCGTCACCCTTCACCTCTCCTTCCCCAGGTCGCTGGCACGACTCTGGTACATTCCCCTTCCACTTCATTATCACATGCCCCCTCATACCTTGTGATATTCTTTCGGACTTGTGGCTGGTGTACTGTACAGTTATCCCTTCATTCCTCCCACGCTACTACAGTATATACGTCGCTTCCTAGCATGGAGAATCCTTATCCTGTTCTCTTTGGATTCTCCCTCTGCTAGGTGAGCAGCTTCCTCATGTATTGTAGTTAGTCTTATTCATATCTTTGGATTCTCCCTCTGCTAGGCTTGCGCTGTCGGCCATCTTGAGGTTGCCCTTACAGTCATTCAGTTGGCCACGTCCAGTCAGCAATCAGTCCAGTCCCTCGTTCAGCATAATCCTCAGAAAACCCCGAACTCCACTAACCGCCCGCTAATCAGTCCCATAGCCAGTCACCACTAACCTCCCTCTAGCCTCTCAACTCCCGACCCCTGGTAATTATTCCTTAGCTCTTAAATATCCCCAAAACATTTCAACTTCTCACCTCGGCATTTATTACTTTCAACTTCTAACAACTCATTTGCACTAACCTTTCATTTTCTACCGCAACTCTTGCACATTCTTTCTTGTTTCTCTTCATCCTTGAACCACTAACCTTCCCACACGGTCGTCATCTGCTCGCGCTTGTGTTTGCTCATGCTTGCAGCATTATACCAAGACTCCTACCTTCTTTTGGATCTACTGTTCACACCCCTGTGCATACCCCTATACCCCTGTCTTCTCCTAAAACAACATACCTTGGCCTAACTGGTGTACTCCTAACAAACAAATAAGTGTACGAACAACTGGGCTATCACTCGATCTACCAGAAAGACCCAGTGCTCCCCAGACACCCTCCTGATCACGGGAGAGTGTGACACCGCATCCTTCTTGATTCAAAAAACCCATTTGGAGCCGACAACGTTCACGTTCTCGGGGTGATCAACGAGGGCCCAGGTGCCGGCAGATTCCAATGTGTGCAGTTCTTCTTGTATTGCCTCCTCCCATAGTGGCCAGTCTGGATGGCGGTGGGCTTCCTCCAAGTTCCTCGGCTCAAGACCTTCAGTGTCTGCCATTTGGGCTGCTAACGCCAACTTTTCATCCACCATCATCATCCAGTCTGCCGTACCCTCCTCCTCAAGCATGAGTACACTAGGGTTTGGATCAGATGGCTCAGGGACTCGGACACCTTTCGCGACGAGTGGATCGCTAGGTCAGTTCGATGTGTGACCGCATCCTTCAAGCAGATCTTGTACGATTCTAGATGGTTTCCGAGCACGTTTTGCGGGAAGATCCTTGGCCGGAGGGATGACTGGTGTGGATGTGGCAGGATTGGGATCAATTGGAGTGGTGTGTTGAGGACCAGCAGGTAAGTCCTGGGGGGTATTGGATGGGCTCGCGCTGATAGCAGGTGTTGTGACAGATATTTCTTCCTCCCCCTCAGCTTGACGCCCATTGGGAGTGTTGTCAAAGTAGATGTTCTGTTCAGTGGTGACAGCATGATGGTCAGGCCAATAGATACAGTGTCCTTTACTCAAATCATCGAAACCGACCCAGCATCCCTCCTTAACACGGCCTCCGAGCTTATCCCCACCTTCTGTGCAGACACACACCAATTTGCCCCAGACTCTCAAGTCCATCAAGTCAGGTTTCTTGCCAAAAACCGCTTCATAGGGAGTCATGTTCTTGACGGCCTTCATTGCCGTCCGGTGTCACACTCAGTGGGGTTTCACTGAAATGTTTTGGATGTAGTTGGATCAGTCAAGATAGATCGAACAGTCACCCAAGTTGTTGCAGGCTAGAGGTGTGTTATTGATAATAATGGCTTTGGGGATTATACTACAAGGTAGTATGGATAGGATAGCTGTAAAGAGTGACTGGTGAGAATAGAAAGGTATAAAATAACTTCACTATGTAGCAATACGAACTACTCAGTGAGCAACAATACACCAAAGGAAACACAAACAAACAGTAAACTGATAAAGACAAGTAACACTATGACAGAGGATAATCCTGACAGAGTATACTAGCAATGACTCCAATAATACAAAACTGCGATATGACAATTTCAGCTGCGAAGCTCTAGGTCAGACGTTTCTGCTAGATCACTTCCTACAATTACTAGACATCTATAGAATTGTTCTACAGTCTAATGCCTAGCCAGCAACGGTCTATACGAAATCAATACAACTGGGGAGCAATCACTAAAGTATAAAGACGTAGTGGTACACAAGACACTATCTTATTTCTCTACAGAGGAGGTTTCACAAGTCAGAGCAATCAATTATCAAATAATCAAGTCTATTCTGTACTATCCTAATAGTAGTATTCTACTCAACAGGAAGTAGGTACTGCAAAAGAAAAGGAAGGAAGAGGATGAGAAATGAAGGCAGGAGAAAGAGAATGTTAAAGGAATGTTGATTTTTTTGTGTCTACTACATGGGGGTTTATATAGACTACAGAGGAAAGGAGGCAGTGCAATGCCAAGCATCTAAAGGCCATGCTGAGTCTCTGGATGAGTCATATTTCAGCAGGAACAAGCCAGTGATTTGTAATGGCCAAGCAATTGATTGGTAATTGCCAAGCTAAAGCTTAGTAATTCCTTTCTAATGCTTAGTAAAGCACAGTTTCTATACATCCTGGAAAGTTCTATAAGCTTCTCAGACATTCTACTATGTTCTTGTATGTCCTCCAAGTTATTTGAGCTTCCCATGAACAAGGTCAGATGTCATTTTGTTAAGTTGTTGCAAAATTCTAGAAGGTTCCACAAGGTTCTTCAACCTTCCGTAAGCTTCCTGACCTTTCTGCAGCTCTTGTTTCAATGCATCACATAATGACTTGAGCACTTGTTGCATAGATAGGATGTTAAGATGTCAATTAGGGGTCTAGGAGTAAATAGGGGAATAGGGGAAAAGAAAGAATATTGTCTGTATGATATTGAGAGGTCCGTTCGACTTGATTCAACTTTGCAGGTACATGGCTTGGGTTCATAGTAGTGTATAATACTGCTTTAAAACACCAAGATTCATGTCACTTACTACAAATCCCAATTTGGAGTATGACACCGGTTCATGAGATATACAGCATGGTGAGCAGCTTCACCCCAAAGACTTCTGGGCAAGGCACTGTCGTGAAGCATCACACGGATACGCTCAAGGATGCAATAATACCCCCTACTTGAATCTACTTGTAGTAGGTTGTAACTGCCTATGCATAGTCAAATAAGTCCAGTCGTAGCCCCGGATTTTTCAGTGAACTATGTCCAGATATATCTGCTGGTATAGAATCAACTATAGGGTTAACTAAAAGTCAGATACACCTGGGTGGGCTCAGTTGATTGCAGAACCCCAGTTAACTATTTTTCAGATATATAAAGGTGGGTTCCAGTAGGCTTCAGTTCACTGTAACCAGTTACATCTGTATGCCTTCAGTTGATTGGATGTTTTAAGTAAATCATGAGTTAACTATTTATAGCAGTAATTGACCATGACCAGTTAACTGGAATTATTCCTCAGTTAACTGGGCCCAGGGATATCTGAATGTCTCCAGTTGAATGAACTATGAGGTAACTATTGTCAGTGGTACCTGGCCATGCTGTAAGGGGACACTCCTATTTTCTCCTATTCCCCCTGTCCCTCTCCCTTCCTCCTCGTTCCTTTCTCTTTCCCTTCATCCCACGGACTCTCACATACTTCCCTTTCATCCCCTTTCGTTCCCTTTCCTTTCCACTTCCCTTCCGCCCACTCCCTTCGCATCCGAGCCACGTCCGGTGACTCCGGAGTCTTCCCGCACTTCGGACTCGCTCGGACTCGTCTATACACCTTAGGGCTCGTCCGGGCTACCACTACCTCTTTCCCCCACTTCGTTACTCTTTGCCTCTCCTTCCCCAGGTCGCTGGCACGACTCTGGTACATTCCCCTTCCACTTCATTATCACATGCCTCCTTGTACCTTGTGATATTCGTTCGGACTTGTGGCTGGTGTACTGTACAGTTATCCCTTCATTCCTCCCACGCTACTACAGTATATACTTCGCTTCCTAGCATGGAGAATCCTTATCCTGTTCTCTTTGGATTCTCCCTCTGCTAGGTGAGCAGCTTCCTCATGTATTGTAGTTAGTCTTATTCATATCTTTGGATTCTCCCTCTGCTAGGCTTGCGCTGTCGGCCATCTTGAGGTTGCCCTTACAGCAGAACAGGATCTCCCATCCTGGCACCAGAGCCCTACGGAAAACGTCCTGCGCCACTCCGGACTCGTTCCCGACGTCTCTCCGGTTTTGCGGACATTCCGGACGCTCTCCTGCTACTCCCACCCACCTCTGAGGACCCAAGGAACTCCATCCCTCGCTCCCCTGACAACTCCGAAATGACGGGCGCTTCCAGCCAGATCCCGCCATCCGAGCCAGTCGCTTCAGGACCGGACTCCGAGACTTTGCAGACCTTGTGGGCCCAGACGTACGAACACCAAACCCAAATCAGCTCCATCCACGATACACTCGCCCGAATTGAAGGACTGCTCTTAACACCCCGTCCGATCACTCCGAAAACGACTCCGGACTCCGAGCCGAGGGGTACTGAAGCCTCCCAGCACGCCCCGAGTCGATCCGAAAACACCCCGCGTTCTCGCTTGAAGCCCGCCTCTCCCCCAATCTTCGATGGAAACCGCAAGGATGGTCGCGCATTCTACAACGCGTGCTCCATCTACTTCCAGCTCTGTCCGGACCACTTTCCAACCGAGCAGGCCAAAATCCTCTGGTGTCTCTCCTTCTTCCAGAAGGATCGAGCTAAGGAGTACGCGGACATGGTGCTCCGGAGTCCCAAGGATCCGTACTTCGAGTCCTGGGCCGCCTTCGCAACCGAATTCCGGACTCGCTTCCTTCCGGACCGGGAACGTGAAGCCGCAATGCTGAAACTGGAGTCCTCCCGGTACCACCAAGGCCGTCGGACTTTTCAGGAGTACCTCGACGAGTTCCGGGACCTTGTAGACCAGTCCGGATACTCCGAAGGCTCCAACATCACGATGAAGTTCCGCCGCGGATTGGACTCCATCATCCAGAGTCGCGTTGCCGAGTCCGCAGACTGTCCGGACGAGGACAACTTTGAGGGATGGTACAAGGCCGCGCAGCGGGTTGCTGACAACCGTGCTGCCAACCAATCCTTCCACTTCGGCGTGCACTCCGGTCACTCCGGACACTCCGGACCCCTCGTCCGACCTGCAGCCAACTCCGGAGTCGCTCGGACTCCTGCGGGCGTACTTCCCGCGCCTCGGACTCAGCTCCCGCCTCTGCAGCCCCGTTTCCAACCCCCGCCTCCTCCGAAGGCTCTCTCACCTGGTGTCCCCATGGACGTCGACCACACTCGCTCCCGACCCGCCACTTCGCAGCTCTGCTACCGATGCGGCAAGCCCGGCCACATGTCCCGCGAGTGCCCACTCCGGTATGATGTCCGGTTCATGACCACCGAGGAGCGGATGTCCGCCATCGAAGATCTCTTGACCGCGGCCGACGTTGTAGAAAGCACAGGGACTCCGGAAGGAATAGACGATGAGGGAACGGCCCCGGTTGAGGAATCAGACACAGCGGATTTTGTCCAGACCAACGAGTGATCAGTGCGACCTCGTTGGTGAACAACCGATTTGCTTGTCTTAGCGTAGACGAAATACGAGATGATGATTCCGACCACTCCGATGATTCATCCAACGCTAAGCAAACGACTCCGGTTACAATCCGCACACTCCGAAGGTTTCGCCCGCAGTGGGAACGGCGGCTACCCAGTAGCTATAAGATCTCCGCGCTGCCCGGCAAGCTTTCATTAGATATACCCGTTGAAGTGCAGAGCACAGATACACAACACCGATGCACCCTGCAGGCCCTGGTGGACTGCGGAGCCACCGGAGTCTTCATGCATCCGCGCTTTGCTGATGCCCATGGTTTCACCCGACGCAAGCTGTCCGCTCCGATTCCGGTCTTCAACGTCGACGGATCGCCCAACGAAAACGGATCCATCTCCGAAGTCGTGGACCTTGTACTCCGGTTCAAGGACCACACGGAACGGATGCTTTTCGCAGTCACTAACATCGGACGGCAGGACGTCATCCTCGGATACACCTGGCTTCGGAAGCACAACCCTGAGATCGACTGGCAGACGAAGGAGGTGACCATGAGCCGTTGTCCGTCCGGATGCGACACCTGTCGAAAGGAGTTCCGCCATGACAAGCTGGCCCGACGCAAAGAGTCCGTGCGACTCCGGGAGTGTCGTACGGGTCCGATGCCAAGGGTTGAGGAACTTCACTCGGACGATCTCCCGCAGCTTCAGGACTGCGAGGACGATGATGAGGACGATGAGGGTACAACTCCGGATGACTCCGGACTTGAGAAGGGTGACCGCATCTTTGCAGCCGTCCCTCCTCCTACTCCGGAGTACCTTCGGACTCTTCGGGAAGAACACATCCGGGCTTCGGAGACGGTCTCGCAGCGCCTCGCATTGGCTTTCCAGCGCAATAAACCCCACGACCCTCGGAACAGCGCAGTCCCGGACTTCCTTCAGGAATTCGAGGACGTCTTTGCAAAGGAGTCCTTTGATGAACTGCCCATGCCGCGTCCGTGGGACCACGCCATTGAGCTACTGGACGGAGCGGAACCGACCTCTACCAAGTGCTACCCGCTGTCCCCCGCGGAGCAGAAACAGCTGGACGAGTTTCTGGAAGAAAATCTCCGGACTGGTCGGATCCGCCCCAGCAAGTCGCCCATGGCCGCCCCAGTGTTCTTTGTGAAGAAGAAGGACGGATCTCTCCGCTTGGTTCAGGATTATCGGAAGCTCAACAACATGACGGTCAAGAATCGGTACCCGCTTCCGCTCATCTCGGACTTGGTGGACAAACTCCGGAACGCTCGCTACTTCTCCAAGCTCGACGTCCGATGGGGTTTCAACAACGTCCGGATCAAGGAGGGTGACGAGTGGAAGGCCGCATTTCGGACTACGCGCGGACTCTTTGAACCATTGGTGATGTTCTTCGGACTGACCAACAGCCCGTCTACCTTCCAGACCATGATGAACGACCTGTTCCGGGAGCTCATTACGGAAGGTGTGGTCATTATCTATCTGGATGACATTCTGATCTACACCAAGACGCGCGAAGAGCATCGCCGGGTTCTCAAGCGAGTCCTAGAGATCCTCCAGCGGAACAAGCTCTTCCTTCGGGCAGACAAGTGCGATTTCGAGCAGACCAAGGTGGAGTATCTCGGAGTCGTCATCTCCGAGGGTAAGATCGAGATGGACCCCGTAAAGGTTTCCGGAGTCGCGGACTGGCCGACCCCTCGGACCCGGACTGAACTCCAATCCTTCCTTGGGTTTGTCAACTTCTACCGCCGCTTCATCAAGGACTACTCGCATATCGCTCGGCCTCTCTTCGACCTCACTTGCGCAAAGGAATGGCAGTGGAACGACTCCGCTCAATCCGCGTTTCTTCGGATCAAGGAGCTGATCACTTCGGAACCTGTTCTGGTCTTTCCGAAGGAGGATCGGCCGTACCGGGTTGAAGCGGACTCGTCGGACTACGCTACGGGTGCGGTCTTGTCGCAGCTGGATCCGGATGATGGTAAATGGCATCCTGTCGCATTCTACTCTAAAAGTCTACAGGCTGCGGAGCGGAACTACGAAATACACGACAAGGAGATGCTTTCAATCATCCGGGCACTCGAAGAATGGCGGCACTACCTTGAAGGCGCGGAGACTCCGTTTGAGATCTGGACGGACCACAAGAACCTGGAATACTTCATCAAGGCCCAGAAGCTCAACCGTCGTCAGGCCCGCTGGTCCCTATACCTCTCCCGCTTCGACTTCACTCTCCAGCACCGTCCGGGTCGGACTATGGGTAAGCCGGATGCTCTCTCGCGGCGCTCGGATCACTCGGATGGTAAGGACGACAACAAGGATGTGGTTTTACTTAAGCCGTCCTACTTTGCTGTCCGTGCCACGGGTGTCACTCTTGAAGGGGAGGAGAAGGATATCCTCACGGCTATCCGGACCGGAGTGCGAGATGCGAAGTTCGAAGATGCAGTGGCAAAGGCGGCAGAGGAGTTGAAGAAAGCGCAGGGCAGTCGGAAGACAGTCCGGAGTGCGGAATGGTCTCAATCGGACGGACTCCTGACGTTCCGGGGTAAGATCTACGTTCCGGACTCACCGGACTTGCGTCGGACTATTGTAGCCCAGCACCACGACACCAAGGTCGCAGGACACGCTGGCAGATGGAAGACCCTTGAGCTTGTTTCGCGCAGCTACTGGTGGCCCAACATGTCCCGGTACGTCGGATCCTACACCCGCCATTGCGACCTCTGTCTCCGGACGAAAGCCCAAAGGCATCCGCCAATGGGTGAACTTCATCCGCTTCCTATTCCGGACGAACGCTGGGATCGCCTGAGCGTCGACTTCATTGTCAAGCTTCCGGAGTCCGATGGATTTGACGCTGTCATGAATGTGGTCGACTCTGTAAGCAAACGCGCCCACTTCATTCCGACTCACACCACAGTGTCCGCCCTCGGATCCGCGAACTTGTACCTGCAGAACGTGTGGAAGTTGCACGGACTCCCTCGGTCCGTTGTGTCCGACCGGGGTCCGCAGTTCGTCGCAGAGTTCACCCGAGAGGTCTATCGGATGCTCGGAATCAAGCTGGCTGCATCCACTGCGTACCACCCTCAATCCGACGGACAGACGGAGCGGACCAACCAGGAACTCGAGTCCTATCTCCGGATCTTCGTCGGAGAGCGTCAGGACGACTGGGCTCGACTCCTACCTATGGCGGAGTTCGCATACAACAACCGGGTCCATGCATCCACCCAGCAGTCGCCCTTTCTCCTAGATACCGGCCGACATCCTCGTCTCGGGTTCGAACCTCACCAGCCACCGTCTCGGATGGAGTCTGCAAACGAGTTTGTAGACCGGATGAAGTCCGCAGTTGATGAAGCTCAGTCTGCATTGGTCAAGGCTCAGGACGACATGAAGCGTTACTACGACCAGCGTCGGACTCCTGCTCCGGAGTACCAGCCGGGCGACAAGGTTTGGCTGGACTCGTCGGACATCAACCTCGCCCGACCTTCCAGGAAACTCGGACACGCACGACTCGGTCCTTACAAGGTCGTCCGGAAGGTTGGCAAGGCAGCGTACCGACTCCAGCTCCCTCCGGGCTTATCCCGTCTCCATCCTGTCTTCCCCGTGGTCAAGCTCTCTCCCTTCGTTCCGGACCCCATCCCGGGTAGACGCCCTGTCACTCCGCCACCTCCACAGCTCGTTGACGGAGAGGAGGAACACGAGGTAGAAGAGGTCCGGAACAGCAGACGGTTCGGTCGGGTCCTGAAGTATCTGGTCCGCTGGCGAGGCTATGGTATCGAGCACGACTCCTGGGAGCCCGCGAGCAACCTCCAACATGCTGCCCAGAAGGTCAAGGACTTCCACAATCGTCATCCGGATGCAGTACGCTTACTCCGGACGACTCCGATGACTCCGACGACTCCTGCACCGCTCCGGATGACTCCTACAGCACTGGACCAGTCTTGGGAGCGTTGGCGCAGTCGGAAGGCTCCGGGCTCTGTGCAATCGTACTTCGACATCTTCTCGCAGCAATCTGGGGTTTCAGGGTTGGTGAATTCGTGGCGTGGCAGGCAAGAATCTTCGCGTCGGGTCGCCGCAACCTTGAAGGGGGGGTGATGTAAGGGGACACTCCTATTTTCTCCTATTCCCCCTGTCCCTCTCCCTTCCTCCTCGTTCCTTTCTCTTTCCCTTCATCCCACGGACTCTCACATACTTCCCTTTCATCCCCTTTCGTTCCCTTTCCTTTCCACTTCCCTTCCGCCCACTCCCTTCGCATCCGAGCCACGTCCGGTGACTCCGGAGTCTTCCCGCACTTCGGACTCGCTCGGACTCGTCTATACACCTTAGGGCTCGTCCGGGCTACCACTACCTCTTTCCCCCACTTCGTTACTCTTTGCCTCTCCTTCCCCAGGTCGCTGGCACGACTCTGGTACATTCCCCTTCCACTTCATTATCACATGCCTCCTTGTACCTTGTGATATTCGTTCGGACTTGTGGCTGGTGTACTGTACAGTTATCCCTTCATTCCTCCCACGCTACTACAGTATATACTTCGCTTCCTAGCATGGAGAATCCTTATCCTGTTCTCTTTGGATTCTCCCTCTGCTAGGTGAGCAGCTTCCTCATGTATTGTAGTTAGTCTTATTCATATCTTTGGATTCTCCCTCTGCTAGGCTTGCGCTGTCGGCCATCTTGAGGTTGCCCTTACACATGCCCAGTTCACTGTGCCTAGCATTAACTGTGTGGACCTAGTTAACTGCACTGCTCAGTTCACTATCTACAGCAATACTTCATTATATCCAGTTAACTACACTTATTCTCTAGTTCACTATTGCTAGCAATATCTGTGTGCTCTCAGTTGATTGGAACATGTGTTGACTATCTCCAGTAATATCTTATCATGTTCAGTTAACTGGAGTTATTTCTCAGTTGACTGTTTCCAGCTATATCTGTGTGCTTCAAGTTGATTGGAAGATAAGTTAACTATTTACAGCAGAATCTGGTGAGCATCTGACGATCAGCCACATCTTCGGTTGGACCCCAGGTGGATCCAGGTGGGTGGTTGGCATCCAGGTGGTGTTCATGTGGACTCACCTGGTATTCAAGTGGTAAAAAGGTGGATTTTGAGTTGGCTGTAATGGCCCAGAAGTGCCACATTTTTACCACATTTGTCCATATTTTCACCATGTGGACACCAGGTAAGCTATACTGAATGGGTGGTATCCATGTGATGTCCATGTGGTATTCACTTGAATTTCCACCTGAACACCACATGGATACCACCCATATATCAGGTACACAAAGTGCTAGTATTGAGATGGGGTTCATCTGGTATTCATGTGGACATCACATGGCAATCTTATGGACAATAGGTCAATTTTTAGTGTTATTATAATTTTATATGATTTTATTGTATTTTCTATGAATTTCTATGAATTTTTGGGAATTTATTGGAGTTTTTTGGGCATTTTCTGGCATAATTACCGCTTTGGGACAGCCAGAAATGGATTAGCAAGGGTTATCTAATGATAAGTCATTTTCCTCGGACAGGCGCTTATTGGGCGCTTACTCACGAATATTAATATTCTTTTTATTTTATTTTCTATTTCTTTTCTTTTTGAGACGCGCGCCTATTCGGCGCCAATCACCGGCAATCAGCGCGACGCCATGCGCATGTGACTGTGGCGTGCCACGCTGGCCCGTCGCCTCTCTCTTCTCAACCACCACCATCTACCCAACGCCCCCATCAAGCACTATGCCCCCAAGAGCCCCACGAAGCACGCCACACGCGGCGGAGGGAACGAGGAGGAGGGCAAGGCAACGTAAGTCGCCCCGCCCTCTGCTTTTTCTTTCTACTGACATCCCCCACCCCTTCCCACCACCCCCACTATCCCCCACGCGCCGTCGATGTCCCCCACACGCCGTCGCCACCCATCGCCGCCTATCGCCGCCTAACGACGCCCCTCTGCGTCCCCCGCGCCCAACGACGCCCCCGCACGCCGTCCACACGCCCATCGCCGCCTATCGCCACCCAACGACGCCCCTCTGTGTCCCCCACGCCCAACGACGCCCCCACACGCCGTCCATACGCCCATCGCCGCCTATCGCCACCCAACGACGCCCCTCTGCGTCCCCCCAGTAATCCCTACTACTACTGTTAACATAGTAACCTGTACTATAGTAAAATAGGTGTCCAAATAGACCCATCCCATCTAAGTGCGTTAACATACTGAGTGTATTAACACATATTCAACTACTTATCTACTGTGTTAATGTAGATATATAATACTGTATCAACATATTATCATGTACTTGTAGGCACTGTTAACATATTACCAGGTATTGTGTTAACATATAGCCATAGACTACTAATGTGTTAACGTACTTCCTAGTACCTAGTTAACATATATCCAAGTACTTGTGGATGTTGTTAACGTACTTCCTAGTACCGAGTTAACGTATATTCATCAACTAATGTGTTAACGTACTACCTAGTACCGAGTTAACATACAGCCGTGTACTTGTAGATGTTGTTAACGTACTATCTAGTACCGAGTTAACATATACCCATGTACTTGTAGATGTTGTTAACATACTATCTAGTACCGAGTTAATGTATATTCATCAACTAATATGTTAACGTACTACCTAGTACCGAGTTAACATACAGCCGTGTACTTGTAGATGTTGTTAACGTACTATCTAGTACCGAGTTAACGTACAGCCGTGTACTTGTGATGCTGTTAACATAGTACTTGTTGAATCCACATACAAGAACAAGTAAAACTGCTAATACATCATGTATGAGACTACGAAACATTTAAGTATCTACGAAGAGGCAAGAGTCATATGATGTCCATTCAGCGCTGGCGACCAGTCTGCGGCAAACCATGTTCTCATGGCTGTCAACGAGGCAGCTTGACGCCTTGCGTATGCATTCCAGCCTTGTTGGAGCTCGACTGACGCATTTGTTCGGCCTTCCAGAGCAAGCCACCAGTTTGCCTTCCAGCGTAAGTACTCAGCCACGCGCCGCATTTCTTCGATAGTGAGATGGACTTCCTCGCTCCAGCGGGCCACACGAGCGTACGATTTTGCCCATTCAACCCGCAATGCTATGATACCAGTATTAATATAGTTGATGCTAGGAGGGAAACAAGTAATAACTGACCTTCGCCGATTTCGGAATCACGCGGAAGCACTGGGGTATCAGAATCTTCATCATCGTCAACTGGGGATGAAGGTCGCGATGACTCTGAATCATGAGTACCGGCATTATAAGACGCGGGTGGCTGAGTTTGTATGGCGGAGCAGTGTGAACGCCATATCCATGAGATTTCGCGGGTTCCTTCATGTTCGTCAGGATCCTTGCTGGGCCAGCGGATGTGCGAATCATCTAAGTGATGAAGCCGAAAGATCCAAGAACCTTGGGGATCTAATGAGAGTAACACTTGACGAGCAGCGCGATATCGTTGAGCGGTGAGCGCGACCTTATCTTTGAAACGGCTGATTTGGGAACGAGCACGCATGTTGGGGGCTTGCCCAAAGCCAACCTGAGTGTATTTGTACTGTGTTAAACCAGCGGTAATTCGAAGAAGTCGCCTTAATTCGACCAAAGCATCATCGGCTTGAGCGATACGCAGGCGAGTTTCCTTGAGGCGAATGGCATTGGTTTCGAAAGAAGGCGGAAAGGCAGAGGGAAGCATTAACGGGGTTTCCTCCGGGGTGGGACCAGCCCATCGTTCCAAGTCTGTGGCGGTGATTGGCATATGTTCAGCTTGCTCGATACGCCAAAGTTCGATTCGCCGACCGAGGTTGTTGCGCTTTTCTTGTAGTTCCGCTGCCTGAACTGTGGTTTTGTCCTTCTGGTTGGCAACAATGATCCGCCTGTTGGTAACTCTGTCAGTACTAATGCTGCCGAAGGTTATATCACACTCACTGAAGCTCTTCGAGCTCGAGACCTTTGTACAGAAACTCGTTGGCACCCACAGAATGAGTGCGTGGAGCTTCGTCAACGTCTTCTCGTGCCAGTTCGAGGCAAACATCTGCCATTGAGGTGTCTACTAAACGTCAGTAAGGGAGACAGGTGACATCAATGGGATACGTACGGGTATCGTTGTCTTCGAAGGGGTTGGGCTTCGTTTGGTCTTTTTCCCATTCCCTGATCATCTTGGACCACGCTGCGATTTCATCTTCTTTGAACTCGGCGGTATAGTCGGCATGAAGAGACACATGGCGAGCCTTCATCAAAATAGCCTTTTGAAACCGTTCAAGTAAAGATCGGCCTATATTAAATACGGTGTGAGTATCGTATCGCACTATTCGGAGCACTTGCATACCGAGGTCCACAATTTTTTGGAAATTCCATGATGCTGCGTGGTCGTCAATGGTGTCTTGGCGTGACCCCGGACCCATGATCTTTGTGCTCATCGAGACTGGATTGATATGGGACCACCATCGTTCTGGGTCCTCGCCATCTGTCTCAGCCGACCATGGTAGATAGTTGAGGGAGTAGTTAATTTGACAACTATTGCCGTGCCCGTAAAGGTGAAACTTTGGTATAACAAAGGTGATGTGAGAGAAGGTGTCGTCAGACAATCGCATGTCTTCAGGAAAGGTGTTAATCCGATCTTTGAGATTCCTTGACCATTGGCAACATATGTCATAGGACAGGACGAGGCGACTGAAGGGGACATCCTTTAGGGTGGATAGGAGTACGAAGTCTGTATTTGTGTATCTACGGAATACTATCAATGACTAGTAGCACGAAATAATACAATGGACGTACCGTTCTCCCCTCTGCAGGTTCCCCATGCCGTTCCGCCGGACAAGTCCATGCCGTGCACAGATCACACCAGCGACGCCGGTGGAAACATAGCCTTTAGAACGGCGTTTGTTAGTGTGGTCTACTGCTCGTAACTCGGAATCGCATAGGTTCGGCTAGAAGTAATGTTTTGTACGTTAGCAAAGGATTGAGAAGGGGACAGAATAGCCTACCTCTGGTTCATCTGTGTTAGCTTCGAGGTGGGCTCGATAGGGCGCTTCTGGTACCCAGTGCCCCCAGCCGTCACCAAGTGGGAGGTCGTACTCAAGTTGCCGGTCTTTATTTTTCAGTCGGAAGTTGGCGTCGATGGTAAGATTGAGTCCGTATATCCATGCAGTATCTGGGGGCTCGTTCTGCCAGCCAGGGGGAAGGTTGATGCCTGGGTGTGGACAGGCCGGACAATCGACTGCGTATCCACCAGGCGGGGTCGACTCAATGGGCACTGCGGTCACACCCAAACCGGCGCGCTTGAGCATACGAAGATGGCGGAATTGGCGCATGCACACAAGAAATTGGTCATATCGAGACTGTACTTCATGTTAGTGGAGACGGGAAGATTATCGTTGGAGGAGACATACAGGAAGATGGATATTTCCGTTATTATTTGATTTGCGATCGATTGAAAGATAGAAGTCGTACGCTGAGAGTTTGCCTTGAAGTGTGAGGAGATGGAATGTATTCAAAAGGTCGAGCGTGAATGCAGTTTGTGGCCGTGTGGACGTGGCTGGATACCAGCGATAGCGAAGGAGTTGGATGTCTTCGCCAAGACAGTGACAGCCGCAGAACCGAATGGAGACAAGATGGACACCTGACGTGTCAACAACAACTAGATTGTGCCGAACATCGCCAGGAAGACCGCAAATTTCGCCGTCATAGTGGCCTAACTGAATTACAAGCCCAATGTTGCGGAGGGGGGTCTGAATGAAGTGATCATCTTTCCACAACTAGAACTGTTGTTAACTTCTGAGCCTATAGCGCCATAACGGATTGAAACTGACCTCAATACGATGAAGCGGACATTGTTGATGCCGAGAAATGATGCAGCGAAAGCAGTACATGTTGGTGTCGAAACAGTCAATGCAACGGTAGCCCCCTTCATTGTCGCAATCCCGGCAACTGATGCAAGACAGTGAACCTCGTCCATCCAACTGATAGAATTCATCCAAATAGGACTGTCGATGTTCTGCAGCCCAAAGCAGCTGTTTCGACGGATGGAAAGAGCCTGCCTTCACGATATGAGCTTCAATAAGAGGAATCAGTCGACAGACACACCTCGTGAACATCAACATCGTCGACGGTGGAACTGTTACTCAGTTCATTCTCCGCAGCACCAGCGCTCGACTCAGCACATGTGATCAGAGAAGTACCCCTGTCATCTCTGTTCACATCCGCCTGAACTTCATCGGATACAGCCTGCTCAATGAGATTCGTGGTTATTCGAATACGGCCAGCTTTCGTCCTCTCAGCCAAGCGTGCAATAATAGGACAAGGCTGATCCGTCTTGTTCTGAGGTGTTGCTATGTTGGAAATTGTAGCACCAGACGTCTTTGCAACGAATGCCGATCCGTTATCTTTCTTGTTAGATCTTCTCCGTTTGCGCGGGACGATATTCATAGTGGAGGGTGGTTAATTCGCATTAGCTATTGCCTCTTTCTATACTCCCATCATAACCTAACATGCAGAAACCAGGAGGCCGACCCTCAAACATGTGGCACACCGATTGCGATGGAACATTTACTCTCTATGAATGAAATATGCGATTGAGGTGAGTACGCTGAGATTTACTAATCACTCGCATTCACTATTTGCTAATATAAAGCACTGCACTCGAGTCTGACAGCACATCGACTCAACCGTAATCTAAATTCAAGCATCTCCAACCTTCGCTACCCAAATACCTCGCTGAACAAATACCTTAAGCGATACGAAGTTCACCAATCTCACTAGCGTCTGTTCAACAACGAACTCATCCGCTTGTAAATATAGGTAGGTTTCTCATTGCCCTCCTGAGTGTATTGTCTAAGTTCGCGCCTTCCAGGTTTTTGCACGACCTTAGTTCCATTTCCCTGTTTCTATCAGAGGCTAGACGAAGATCAAAGTATATTGCACATGTATTAAAAGATGACGAATTGAGTACTATCAAGCTCTCTGCTCATGAGCCTTGCGGGGGACCCACTTCGTCTTCCCTTCAGACTTGTAAGCCTCGTAGTATGCTACTGCCTGGCGCCATGTCTCCGCTCGCTTCGAGAATCCTACATTGTTAGTCAACGCCTCAATATAAGCCCTAGTCGAAGATGTCAATATAATTAACCGTGGCTACAGCGAAATACTCTACCAGTTATCGCAGAATACCCCAATTTCAAAGCCTGAAACAACAGCATACCATGCAGCACCCTTGCCAACGGTGGAGAGAGGCGGGAAACGTTTGCGTAAGTGACGAGGAACTGCAAATAGTTCGGGACATTGGTTGCCATCAGCACTGTCCCGAGGGTAGCGGCGGTGGAAAGGTAGATGGGTGTTCAGTGGATGGTTGGGGTTGTCGTTGTGGCGGTCAGTGTGGCGGTCATTGGCACTGTTCACAGGGTTGGACGATTGAGAGTCGCGACAAGCGTTCTGATACCTCGGGCCCAATGAATACACAAAATTGCCACGATTGGGGCTAGGCTGGTTGCAGTGGACGTCTGTAGCCGTTTGAGTAGCTTTGGGGCGAGTCGGGGTAGCCGAAAAGGAACCCCCTTGAGATCGTTGGGGGATTGTGACTTCCTGCTTGACGTGAATGGCTGCTGAAGGCTGACGACTACTTTCAGAAGCACCGGGATCATGAAACACCAAGGGATTGTCGTATGCGGACCCATAAGAAGCGGGTAAGTTCCTAGAAGAAAAGGGTTGCCAACGCTCGAAGGATTCTTGGAAATTCTGATCCGATTCTGCGGGGCGATGCAGATCTCGATCTTGCCGACGGAAAGTAACGTTGTTAGAGTGTCGGTAGACGACAATGGTGCCAACCTCCTTCGTAGTGTCCACGGTGACAGAAACGGTGTGCTCATCGGAAGATGGAGGAACTAGAACATCAAATGTTTGTATCCTGTTGCTCAAGGCAAACTGGACAGTGTTCACCGTGCACGCCATTGGACCTAGGGAAGGAGAATATGAGATCAGGAATAATGGCAACGGAAAAACTTACAGAGCGAGACAAGAAGGATCGCAAGGAAATTTGCCAGATCATCTGCACTTTATACGTCTTGCAGCATGTCCCAGCACGTGTAGGACACACTGGGATAAACGTTAGTGGCGACTTGGCGATCATACACATCTCCCAGTTGACTAAGTGTACGATTTCTTACATGTTAGGGGAGATTCAGCCGTAGATTGCTGTTTCTTGTTAACACCTCTATCCACATATAAAATGCAGCAACTACTGGTAAATGTTAACAGTATTACCCACCTTTGCTCAGTGTCTTAGCTCAACGACTCATCTTGCTCATCACTACTCAACAAACGTGACAAATGGCACGACGACGAAGCTCCGCAAACAGGATCAAGAAGGCTCCCACTGGTGGGAAGCCCTGGACCACGCCGCAACAGAGGGCGTGGTTGATGAACATGCAAGAACTACACGAGGAGGCCCAGCAGTCGCGTAAAAGGGGTGCTATCAAGGCGTTTCGTCGCAAGGTTCTCGATGAGTTCATGCGCGAGTTCTGGAAGGACAAGGTGATGAGCGATGAAGAACGCAAGCAGAAGATGGATATTCTGGAAAACGTACGTGATATGATCTATTTACCTAGCCTCTACTAACTCCGTAAAGCGTCTTCGCGATTGGTTCTACAATCATGGCCGCAAGACGGGAGGTCTCAAAGGCAAGACCAAGGTTCTGGATCTCACGGGCCGGAAGAAGCGCCACTTGTCAGGCTGGCACGCGTTCTACCATCTGTATTATGAGTCGGAACTCCGTCCGATCGTCCTTGAGCGCTGGCAAGAACATCCAGACTACGATGAAAACGATGAAGAACCACCGTTCGAATTCCGCAACGAAGTTATCCAAGAGCTGTGGAAGGAGGCGGACGATGACGTCAAGGAGGAGGTAGCTGAATACATCAAGAAGGAGTACGAGCAAGCAGAGTATGGGTCCGATATAGAGGTCGATGAGGACGATACTGTTCCAGAAGATGAACAGGCCCAGCGACGAGAACTTCGTCAGCTACAGTCGTGAGTCCTATAGTTGCTGTTGTGTGGCGTAGCTGCTGACAACTCCTTAGAAATATCGAGGCCTTGCCGACAACGCTCAAGAAAATGTTCGAGCAGATTGAAAGGGAGTTGGACTTCGTTGGTGTCATGTGTCTGGTTGGGCCCGAGCCGGCTGAGGGTGGGAGTCTTGGGCTAGTCTTGTCAGTATCTGCTAGTGTCTATCTGTCGCCTCCATTAACGGTCCTCATTAGTGGTTACGGGGGAACAACACCGGCAGGGAGGAAGATCGTGGAGGTGTACCCAGAGCTACGAGGTCAGCTCCAGCAGGTGGTTCTTGCATTCGGTGAACAAGCCATCTGTGAGTTGTACCCGCTTGTTCCACCTCAAGCGTGTAACTGAATACGATCACTCGTCAGCTACTGAGACTCGCATAGGACGGTCTTTGCCTGGAACAGAATGCAAACGGAATTACAAGACTCCGTCTCTGGCATCCGGCTCGCTCTCTTCTACTCCTGGTGCTGATCCCGAAGCCTCAAAGACTTTGAAAGAAGACAAAGTACGCCAACGCGCATTGCAAAAATTCTCAAACAAGCAAACCGCACTGTTGGGCCCCGTGGAGAAGCTGGTGTGTCCGCTGGCAACGATGACGGGGCTGGTGACAAAGATATGAATGGGCCTACCAACGAACACGGTGATGACGACGACGAGAACGAGAACAACCAGCCGGCTGCAGACGATAAGTTTACGGACACTCCTGATGTCGACGAGGAGGAATGTGAGAAGGACAGGGTACTCGACACCCTAATTGACCTCGCGCCAATGCCTGATTGGCTTCAAACTGCGGTCGATTACCTTCGCTGCTACGAAGGGCACAGTTCGTGGCTTGATGTCATTACACTGTTTGTTAAGTTCGAGAGGCATGTGAGTCCAGGAAAAGTGAGGGTTACTTTTTGCCATGTCGTACGCCATTGACACCTAGTTCAGCCGCTCGCCGCTACAGGCCGTCCTTCGGTTCTGAATGACTGGATTCGCAATGGCCGACGTCCTCGCAAACACCGCAAGCTTGATGGCGCAAAACTGTCGACCATGATTGAAGAGTTGAAGACTTGGTGGGTATTCCTCCAACCTGGATCCCGTCTTCCCGCCGATTTCAACAATTCTGCTCCCGATATTTCTTTGTTTCGCCGGCCTTCCTTGCCAACCGCGGGGTGGTCTGAACTATTTCGAGGCTCGGTCAATGGAATCTATGGTGTCCTCGTTTGCCTTGGGTGGTGGCTGGAAGCCACGCCAGAGCCAGGAACGGACTTCGATACATTGATCGCTGACGTCAAGTGGGTTCTGACAACCCTATTGGCACTTCCTCCTCCTCCACCAGAGCCCAAAAAGCCAACATCTCGCCGTTAACCATTCTTCCTGATATTCCTTGTCCTTGCTCGTTTCTCTCGCCCGCCATTTTCCCCATTATTTGCATCACTTTCACATATGATACATTACTCCTTGTCTTCACTTAATGATGATTCTCTCCACATCCCGCTTTTAGATTTAGAACATCATCTACACCTCATAGAGTGGACTTTTAGATTTATTATCTTGTTTAATTGTTGCTCAGTGATTGATCATTTATAGAGACCAGCCTTCTGACTTTCTTTAACTTGAGTTCAGCTGAGTGACCTATGGAGTACGTTAACTCGGTACTAGATAGTATGTTAACAACATCTACAAGTACATGGGTATATGTTAACTCGGTACTAGACAGTACGTTAACAACATCTACAAGTACACGGCTGTATGTTAACTCGGTACTAGGTAGTACGTTAACACATTAGTTGATGAATATACGTTAACTCGGTACTAGGAAGTACGTTAACAACATCCACAAGTACTTGGATATATGTTAACTAGGTACTAGGAAGTACGTTAACACATTAGTAGTCTATGGCTATATGTTAACACAATACCTGGTAATATGTTAACAGTGCCTACAAGTACATGATAATATGTTGATACAGTATTATATATCTACATTAACACAGTAGATAAGTAGTTGAATATGTGTTAATACACTCAGTATGTTAACGCACTTAGATGGGATGGGTCTATTTGGACACCTATTTTACTATAGTACAGGTTACTATGTTAACAGTAGTAGTAGGGATTACTGGTCCCCCGCGCCCAACGACGCCGTCCCCATGTCCCCCGCGCCCATCGACGCCCAACGTCTGCGTCCCCCGCGCCCATCGTCGCCCAACGACGCCGCCCCCACTCCTCTTTCCGTCCCCCTGCACCCAACGACACCCCTCTGCGTCCCCCACGCCGCCGCGCGCCGCCTCCACTCCCCTCTGCGTCCCCGCGGCCATCAACGCCCATCGCCGCCCCCCACGCACACCCCCGGGCCCATTGATGCCATTGACGCCCACCTACGCCTCCTCAACGTCATCGACACCGCCCCAACGGCCCCCGAACGTCCCCAACGGCGTTGACACCGCCCCAACGTCCCCCGCGGCCCCCCAACGTCCCCCTACGCCCCCCACGGCGCCCAACGCCCCCCAACATCGACACTCGCCCCCCAACTCCCCCCAACATCCCCTGTCGTCGACACGCGCCCCCCATCGTCCCCCATCGCCGGCCCTCACCAATGCCCACCCCCCAACATCCCCCGCGGCCCACCAACGCCGTCGTCACGCCCCCAACGCCCCCCGCGGCCCCCCGCCGTCCCCCAACGCCTGTCGACGGCCGCCTGCGACCCCCCACTGCCCGTCGACGCCGCCCCACTCCCCCGTTGTGTCCCCCGCAACCCCCCACCGCCCCCAACGTCCCTCTGCGTCCCCGCGCCTGCCCCAACATCGTCGACGCGCCCCCAACGCCGTCGACGCCCCCTGTGTCCCCCGCGGCCCCCCAATGCCATTGATGCACCCCGACATGCCCTCTGCATCCCCTGTGCCCATTGCCATTGCCACTGGCCACCCCATGGACCCTACAGGACCTTCACCAAGCCCAGGTCCACTAGGTCAGCCACCAAGGCCCAACAGCAGGAACTAGTGTGAGTCCTGCTCATAATCAGTAATTAGTAGTAGTACCATAGTGTAGGTAGTTAAATAAATTAAAATAAATTTCATTTAAATCTTTAAAAATTTACAAACCATTAACAATCCCTGTGCCCAAGAAACAAACCAAATCAAAGAAGAAGAAGATTATGTGAGTCACTATCTTCTCTCATTTCCTTGTGCTCATTGCCCGTAGGACATCTGCCGACCGTGATGCAGCTGATGAAGAAGCTAATGAGACTACGGTGGAGCATTTAACTGCGTAAGTTGTTTCTTGCCATCATCTGTGACCGTATAGCTTATCGTTTTGCACCAGCACGGCTAGGACCCTCCGGGAGAGTGGTGCACCGCTTGCCCCGCCTGCTCGTCGAGTTGGGACTGGAGTCACCTTGGCTCCAATCACTCCGAGTATCACCACGTCTCGCATCAGGCGTGAAGAGCCAGACGACGTACCGCAGATCGCCAGCAAAGATAAAGGCAAAGGTAGAGACTTCACCAACTTGGGCTCATCGGATGCAGAGGAGGAGATAGATGAAGGAGAAGCTGATGAGGAAAAGAAGTCGGATGACAAGGAGGAGAAAGAGCTGGATGTGGACTTAGGTGACAAAGAAGATGGTGAGCCGAAGAAGACTGACAATGAGGACGACAACGAGATCGATGACGGTGAGGTCACCAAGCCTGCTGACCTGTCAGACAACGAGGACGACACCATGGAGGTCGACCCCACCACTCCCAAGCGCCCCACCACCCCCGCCAACCCCACCACCGCTTCAAAGCGCAGGGCCAGCACTTCGCCCACCACCGCTCGTCAGATGGGTAAAGGTTTGCGCAAGGGCATCACCCATGCCAGTGCCTCCTCCCGTCCAGCTCCTCCCTCTCCCACGTCTGACGATCTTGAGGATTTGCAAGGCGCATCCCGCACCATGGGTGGCGTTGCTAGAGGCAAGGCCATGGGTGTCGCCTTGAACATGGCTGACTTCGGTAAGTTCTCTCTTTTGCCACCAAGTTCAAATCTGACTTGATATTCAGACGCCAACAAGGAGTCTGATGCCCCACCTGTCATGGGCATGCTCCATGTCTTTGAGAAAGGCGCATCACCTCTGGAGGGCGCTGCACCTGTTGGGGTTAAAGTCCCCATCAAGAACACTCTGGGGCCCATCCTCACCGCCGCTGCCAAGAAGATGGTGGCTCTCATCAGTAAGTTTCTTCTTTCTACTTCGCGTTTTTGACTTATTGCTCGCCAACAGGCTCTGACATCCTTCTCTGGGATGTTCAGACTCTCATGTGGGAAGCAAAGGGCCCCTACGCCATCGCTGTTGACGACAATGAGGCTGTCATCTGGGATGACAAGAATGTACTTAGGATTGGAATTGTACGTAAATTCCGACTTGACTTGAAAAAAATTCTGACTTGATTCCAGAAACCATCTGTGGTTGACCTTTCCTACCTTCCCCCTCCCTCCCCCTCTATCAACTCCTCTGCTACCCCCTCAGCAGTCTCCTCCATCGCCCCCTCCGCTTCCATCTCCGTCGCTGGTAGCTCCAACATCGCTGTCAACCCTCTCGCTGCCGCCTTCCGTGATGAACCCCTTCTCTTGCAAATCGCTACTCGCATGGGGGTCCCCTACCACATGACCAATCACGGTGCTGGGTCAGCTCCTGGGCTTCCTTCACTCAGGTCCATGTACGCTCGCATTCAGCTTGCTAGGGAGGCCAAAGAGAAGTGGGACAACTTGACGACTCCATGGGCAGGTGGTAATGTATCGGAGAAGACTCTTCGCTCAATCTTCATTGGCAAGACGAACTTTGGCACCTACTCCACCCTCTTCAATCGCTGCGTCTTCTTCCCCACTCTCATGGACATGTTGCGCAATCCCAACTACGATGTCACCTCCAAGGCTCACACCGCGCTCTGGGGAGCTCGCAAGCCTGGTAAGGACACTTTGGCTAAGGTTTTGGACGAGTTGGAGGCAGAGCAGAAGGCAGAGGACGCAAAGAAGGCTAGAGATGCAAAGAAGAAGTCTGCAGCTAAGAAGGCTACGAAGTAGGTAGCTTATCCTCTGTATTAGTGTAAATGCAACAGTCATTTCACTTGTTCTTTTTTGTCTGAACTTCAATCAATTTCAACAAATACTGACTTGCCCAGTTTCTGTTTACAGGGCCTTTGGACGGTGCTATCCGTCCTTTTCTTGCTAGGACTTCTTCCATGTGCCGCTGCAGCCCCTCTGGAGGACTCGTTTCCCAACATCCGGTTTGCCGACTTTGCCAACGTCATCAAGCTGACCTTTGGTGAGAACATCAGTCTGGCCACAGTTCTG
Organism: Pleurotus pulmonarius; assembly: GCA_012980535.1. Taxonomy (NCBI): domain Eukaryota; kingdom Fungi; phylum Basidiomycota; class Agaricomycetes; order Agaricales; family Pleurotaceae; genus Pleurotus; species Pleurotus pulmonarius. Next base: position 58,819 of record SJKF01000009.1, read on the forward strand.
ATGCTTCTCTTCAGCATCACCACCAACACCGACATCCTCAACTTGCATGGCCAGCAGAAGGCTATCAGTAGTAACAACCAGATGGTCACTAGCTGGATGGCTGCCTTTGTCCGTGCCATCAAAGACAAGCTTCAGGTTGATGTCTCTGACGTCCCTGGCGACTCTGACGACGATGATGATGATGATGCTGGCTCTGGCTCCTCTGAGGACAACATGGATGCCTCTGACAATAATTCCAACTCTGGATCTGATGAAGATATGGACTCCTCTGGCTCTTCTAGCTCTGGCTCCTCTGACGCTTCTGTGAATACTGAGACCATCTTCGACACTCTCTTCTTGGCAACTGACAACCAGAAATCGTGTTCTGCGAAGAGCCAGACCACCATACTTGGTAAAAAACTCGACTCTCTCTGCCAGTCTCTGGATCTCTACACCCATAACGATAAACGCCAGCTATGTCGCAAACTCCACCCCATTTCCACTTCCTCAATTCAGCCTGTCATCATCATCACCCCTCCTGTCATGGGCTGCTCTACTGCTGGCTGTCATGGCCATGGTCTCACCCAATACCTCCGTGACCGTGATATCTCCAAAGTCACCTTGCTTCGTGGAAGTGAGTGCTTTGAGAAGGTTCCGGTATTGGCTGGTAGATGTCCCAAGTGCTCCACTATGTTCTGGGCAGACCATGAGAGCTTCACTGACAACAATCGACAACTCGCACTCTATCTCCCCAATGCCAAGTACCTCAAAGTTGGCAAGCAGGTCTGGGTGGATCGCATTGTCTCCAAGGCTGTCGTGAATGCCAACTACAGCTTCCATGCTTTGACAGCAGCAATAACGGAGTTCTGGAACTACTCGTTTGTCCAGTCCAGTGGAGCGTCATTCACCCTGACTCGCAGACAAGTCTGGAAAGCCTTTGTCTTGGAGTCCATTCGCCTACTTGCAGGTTTCAGCAACTCAACCATGATCTTCATGGACAATTTGAAGATCAGTGAGCTTGTCACCGCTGCCTACTTGTACCTTGGAGATGGGGGGATCATCCGCATTGCAGTTGGCCATTCATGCGATGAGTGCTGTCATGCATTCAAAGATGTTGCTGACGTCATTCCCAACCAGGATGACAACCCTGCTGCTCTTGCTGGTCATGATGAAAATCGTGATGTGCCAGAGTATGCAGGACCTGCTTTGGCAGCAGCTGTTGCAGATGCTGAGGCCATGGATGTTGACAATGTCCTAGCCAATGATGCACCTGAACCTGCTGGAGGTGTTGCACTTCACACAAATGCAGATGTCCGCATGATTGTCATTGATGGCATTGTCGTGGGGCCTCGTCACTGTGCCATTGCTGGGTGTGAGGCTGGGCTGCTTAATGCTCAGACTGGAGTGTTTTGCCAAGAGCACGAGGAGGAGATGGAGGACCGTTGCCGCATGAAGAACTGCAACAAGAACAAGGTTGGTCTCACTCAGGCATGTGAAGATCACCAGGAGCAGTGGAGGACCTTCCGTGGACGCTATGCCAACACCTCACTCCTTGGAGTGCAGCGGATGTTGAGGAGGGCTCAGGAGGAGAGGCAGGAGTGGTTGCCTGTTGGTGGAGGAGCAGAGGTGCCAGAGCATGACAACCTTGCAGAGCCGGAGGCTGAAGAGGTCAGTGGCAGCAAGTATAACAACTACTTCTCTGCTCCTAGGTTCTACTGTGTGGAGACCATCTGTGCTCCATGTGGTGTGGTGATTGCCTGGCGCAAGTTTGCCAAGTCAGAAGGAGTGGCCAAGATTCTTCGACTACTTGAAGATGTCTATCCTGATCCTGCCTCACGCCCCAGCTACATTGCCATTGACAAGGGGTGTGCCCTACTCAAGCATATTGTCAGGCAAGGGCACTGGCCTGCTTGGGAACCCACCACTCAGATCATTGTGGACTCCTACCACTACATCAATCACCGGGTCACTGACCACCTCTGTCGGACTTGGTGCAATCCTGCGCCTCTCAATGGAGATGCCCCCAACTTGGTGGTGGTTGATAAAGACAAAGAAGGCAATCCATACTACAAGAGGGCCTTCAACACTCAGGTAAGTGATTCTACTGCTCAGCCACTTGTACTTGTCTAATTTGTACTTAGGCTTGTGAACAACTCAATGCATGGTTGGGTGGGTTCCAGACAGTCCTCAACAGAATGACTGTCAGCAACTTTGACTTCACCATGCATGTGTTGTTGTTCTTGCACACTCAGCGAGTCATTGCCAGGCAGGAGGAGAGGAATACTAAGAAGGCAGCAGGAATAGAAGAGGTGGTTGAGAATGAGGAAAGTGATGATGAGGATGTGATTGAGTATTAGATAAATGGACTTCACCTGTAGTTCATCTGGCATTCACTTGATGGTTACATGACTTCCACATGGATACCATATGAACATCACTTGGAATTGATGATACACTGCTATATGAGTGTGAGGTCACTGAAACACTGGCAATCACCTACTTACCACCTGGGAATCACTTGGTACTCAAGTGGTATCCAGGCAGAGACCACATGGTTCTCACATCCAATTCAGATGAATGCCAGCTGATACTCAACTGAATACCACTTGGACATCAGATAAACACCACTTTGGACTTGTATTGTTTCACCAAGATGTTCACCTGGTTATCTTCTGGCACTCACCTGGTATCCACTCACATGTATACCACTTGGGAGCCACATGAACACCATATGACTGCCATCCATAACTACTTACATGGATGTGTTTATGTTTACTGAGATGTCCACCTTATTACCGCCTGAATACCACCTGGTAATAAGGTGGTATCCAAGTGATCACCACCTATCTAACATCTGAATATCACCTGGAAACCATTCATCTGGTCATCGACTGGTATTCATGTGGCATTCATCTGAATACCGCCTGGGTGCCATGTTTAGACCAGATGAACACCAGTTGGTAGTCACATGAATATCAGGTTGTACTTGAATATTGGCAAAGATCAGTCATATCACACAAACACCACCTGGATACCAAGTGGTAACCAGATGGGCTCTTACACAGTCCACATGAATGCCATGTGGATATCAGATGAACACCATCTAACTACCACCTAAGACTTGTGTAATATTGTAAATTGACAATCCACATGGACACCACCTGGTCATCACCTGGTGATCACCTGAACACCACCTGAACTTGTATCTTATTTATTCCCAACTATATACTCATGTAGTCACGCTTTGACCACCTGAATACCACCTGGTGTTCACATGGACACAATTCAATATGTGAAGTGGTATCCAGGTGGTCACCAGGTGGTAAAAGAGTGGACAAAAATGGATTGAGGTGAACTTGCATGGACGAGGTGGTGATCAGGTGGCATCCATGTGGTAAAAAACTGGTCAAAAATGGGCTGGCTGGGTCCACCTGGGGTCCACCTGGGGTCCACCTGAAGATGTGGTGGACCGCCAGATATACAATCTGGTCATATCTATTTAACTGGAATTATCTTCCAGTTGAATATTTGCAGTAGTATCTGTATGTCTCCAGTTGAATGAACCATGAGTGAACTATTTACAGTAGTACCTACATATGCCCAGTGAACTGAACTTATTTCCCAGTTAACAATATCCAGCAAGATCTGTGAGGTCCCAGTTAACTGACATTTTCAATCTGAAAAAAGCAATTTTGGATATTGATTCTGACCGTGGGAAAGTGGAAATTAATCTCACTCAGTTTACTGAACCCAGCAGTACCTGCATGGTCCCAGTTAACTACACTACCCAGTTGACTATTTACAACAATACCTTTCTGTGCCCAGTTAACTAGAATTCTTTCCCAAGGGAAATATGAGAGTTGAAACTTGCAAATTAGATGGTATATGTATGTTGATATGTATTGACCTTGATTAAAAGCTACTGATCAAGAACATTGTAAATGTAATACAAATCTTGAAGTGATTACTAGTTTACTGACTATGAGAAAGTCAAAAGTACAAAGATTAAACAGGGAATTGGTGGTCAGTACTGCCAGTAGTGGGTAGTGGACTATGCTATTGGGCTAGAATCATTGTAATAGAAATATATACATATAATTTGAGTATAATCAGTACACATTGGCACTAACATCTAGGTACATGTCTAAGCATGGTTACTTGGATGTGGTGATATCAAGATGTATCAAAAGAGGTCAAGTAGGTATTAACCAACTAATAGTCTGAGACATCTTCCCAATGTTTAGTAATTGAAGATATTATGTTTGAAACTAGGATTGAATGAATGGCTGTCATCAGTCTTCATCAAAGACAAGGATCATGGGTGCATATTGGGATGTTGGGTACATGTCAGGTATTCAGTGTTAGAGAAGATGTTCCAACATCCCCCACTTGGTAACTTGTCATATCATTCTATTGAATGCTAGAAAGGGAAGAAGAAGATGGTGTGGCACACATTGATCCATTTAAATCTTCTGATGGTCAGATTCAATATTCAATATTAATTTTTGTAGTTAAAAATGTCATTTAACTGGGTGTACATAGATATTCCTGGGTATAGTTAATTGGAAGATAAATTCAGTTAACTTGACATGTTCAGATATTGCTGTAAATAGTCAACCAGATTTTGTAGTTAACTGGGTGTGCACCTTCATTCCTGGGCTTAGTTGACTGAGAAAAATACAGTTAACTAAGCATGAATAGGCATTGCTGCAAATAGTTAACTGGATAATGCAGTTAACTGGGTGCATACAGATACTACTGGATATAGTCAACTAGGAGATAAGACTAGTTAACTGAGTATCACCAGAGACTACTGTAAATAGTTAACTAGGTAGTGCAGTTCACTGAGACCCCACAGGTATTGCTGGGTCTAGTAAACTGAGTGAGACTAATTGTAAACTTTTCCATGGTCAGAATTGATAATCAATATTGCTTTTATGATTGGAAATGCCAGTTAACTGGAAGCACACAGATCTTGCTGGATATAGTTAACTGGTATATAAATCTAGTTAACTGGGGATGATCAGGTACTACTGTGAATAATCAACTTGTGGCTCATTCAACTGAAGACATACAGATACTACTGTAGATATTCAACTGGTGTAGTTAACTGAACATGAGTAGGTACTGCTGACAATAGTCAACTAAGCAGTGCAGTGAACTGGGACCACACAGATATTACTAGGAATAGTGAACTGGGAAATAGTTCTAGTTAACTAAACATGGCTAGGTACTGCTATATATAGTTAACTTGTGGTTCATTCAACTGGAGATATCCAGATACAACTAGGCCCAGTTAACTGAGGAATAATTCCAGTTAACTGGTCATGGTCAATTACTGCTATAAATAGTTAACTCATGATTTACTTAAAACATCCAATCAACTGAAGGCATACAGATGTAACTGGTTACAGTGAACTGAAGCCTACTGGAACCCACCTTTATATATCTGAAAAATAGTTAACTGGGGTTTTGCAATCAACTGAGCCCACCCAGGTATATCTGACTTTTAGTTAACCCTATAGTTGATTCTATACCGGCAGATATATCTGGACATAGTTCACTGAAAAATCCGGGGCTACGACTGGACTTATTTGACTATGCATAGGCAGTTACAACCTACTACAAGTAGATTCAAGTAGGGGGTATTATTGCAAGGATGGTGTGATTGTGACGCTCAGCGACACCGTTTTGCTGGGGGGTATTGTGAACAGTAAGCTTCTGTGTCGTCCCTTTGGACTTGAGGTACATGACGAATTCCTTTCCAGAGTACTTGCCACCACAGTCAGAGTGAAGGGTTTTCATGGCTGCATCCAACTGAGTTGAGCACCAAGCTTCGAATTCACGATATGCTTCAAAGGTTTGGTCTTTCTCGCGCAGGAGTTTGAGGTGCGTATATTGAGTGTTGTCGTCTGTAAACGTAACATAGTATCGTCAACCACTGATTGTCTTAACCGGAGCTGGACCTCACAGATCGCTATGGATCTCATCACCAAAGTTTGCTGCTCGTTTGCCTTGTCGAACCTTTGGGATCAGTTTACGAGTTGCTTTGGAGTGCACACAAGAGTCGCAAAAGAAATCGCCATTGCTACCAGGCTCCAATATTAGGCCCGTCACGAAACCGTGAGTGATCAGACGGCGAGCTGCATCCAGTGAAATATGCCCAAGCCGTCGATGAAGCTCGTCTAGTCCAATGTGCTCCCCAGCGGCCATGGCGCTCTCTGTTTCTCTCACCACCTTATAAAGACCACCAGTTGTCTTCGGCACAACCCCAACGGTTACGCCATCAGGTCCTGTGATGGTGCATCTTCCATCTCCATCTGAGAAGGTTGTCGAGAATCCGTTTTCGTCAAGACACCCAACCGAAACCAGGGTATAACCAACCTCCAGCGAGTAAAGCACCTCCAGCAACTGCAACTGAGATACTGAACTGCCGTTAGGGACTTCGAGAGTGAGGGACCCAACGCCATATGCCTTGAACGCCTCCTTGTTTGCAGCTTTAAATGATTTTGGGGGGATTTCTTCATAATCCTTCAGCTCATCCTTATACGGGGTGATGTGGCGGCTGCAACCAGAGTCGTATAAATCTGTTCGTACGTCATCTCGAGTATCTCCAAGTTCTGTGGTTGCTGCAACTGGTTCCTCTTCTTCCTCTTCAGAGTCTGTCTCGAAGCCAGGAACAATCCCTTCCAGTCCAAGTGAACCAAGCAACCCTTCCACAGTGAGCTCCTCGCCAAACATCATGTCTGTGTCGCTCCCATCTTCCTCGTCATCAGAATTGTCAAGGACTGGCTCAAGATCACAGATGGTATCATCTTCGTTTGTGATCATGGCAAACGTGCCACTGATGTCGGAATCATCATCAGACTCTTCAGCTGCATTTGCCAACCCAGAACCCTTTGCCTTCAGCTCAGGGCATTCTCTCTTCCAGTGGCCATCCTGTTTGCAATAATGACAGGCACCTGTGCGCTTCCTCGATCCAGGCAGTTGGCTAGTTTCCAACGATGAGGACGTGGCTGCGAGTGCCTCATCGTTGCTGTTGGCGCGCGAGTCCTGATTGCGGCGACCGTAACGTAACCTCTGAGTGAGTTGGCGGGTATTCTCTTCGGAGATGAGATGGATCAGAGCATCTGGATCCACTTCTTCCTTGCTCATGTAGCCAGTTGTGGCGATGAGGCTGGAAGCAAACGTAGACAAGGAATGAGGTAGGGAGGACACAATTGTGGATTGGTAATCATTGATGCTGATGTCAACTCCCATCGCTGCAAGTTCTTCTTGACGCGCCCAAAGCTTGTCGAGGAAATCTTTCATACTCTCGCCCCCTTGGCATCTGGACTGAAGAAAGGCTGTGCATAGCTCTGTCCGAGCGAAGGTACCACGGTCTGTATATTCACAAACAATGACGCTCCAATGTTCGCGCACTGTGGGCTTGTTCCGGACAAGCATGAGAGCAGAATCAGGTAATTTCTGTGTGAGGAGAGATTTCGCCAAGCACTCATCCTTTTCCCACTTCTCTAGCTTCTTGGAATTTGCCACCGTTGTTGTCGTGGCAGCGCTGTCCGCAGGTGGAGTCACCGTAACTGTTGGCACCTCAGGTCGGGCATCGCTTCCATCAAAGTGGCCCCAGAAACCCTTTGCTTCGACGGCATCCTGGAATCACAACGAGAACATGGCCCAATTCAACCCTGATGAGTCAAGCTTAGGCATGGAGGAGGGTAGGGAGTCGGATAGTGCAGTGGTAGACATAGTAGGGGCAAGCGGTGTAATCATAGGGTGCGCGAAATCGATCTTTGAGGCTACAGCAAGTCAGGGCCCATAACCTGTAAGATTAGCAAACTTTAGGTTCACGTTTGCGCGGGGAAAGATAATGTATTAGTATATACCTGTAAGAGTAGCAAACTTTAGGCTACGCACGCAAGTAAGTAAGAGAAGTATCGAAATAAGGTATAGTCCTCACTCACCTCAGGCATACACCTTGATATACCTATACTGGTGTAATTACCTATATGTGAATATTACACCTAACTTGGTAGACTGACCTGGGCAGTGACCAGTCTCTGGGCATGCCCAACTCTCACTCAAAATATATTTGGACATGCCCATGTCTGAGAGCCTCTGGGCATGCCCATTTCACCAGATTGTGGCTTTGGGCATGTCCGGATATCTGGGCATGTCCAAGTCAACAATTTGATGGAATGGGCATGTCCAGCAACAAAATATTTTGCTTAAGGACATGCCCAACATCCTGGGCATGCCCAAAACCAAAGTTTGGAACAAGTGGGCATGCCCAGACACTTGGGCATGCCCATAATCAAAGTTTGAGAGGTAGTGGGCATGCCCAGATGTCAGAAATCTTGAACATGGGCATGCCCATGATAGACTTGCACTTTGTTTTCAAAGCTAAAATCTAGTCTAATGTACTCCAACAGCAATCAAAGATTATGTTCATCTTAGTTCATCTTAGTACTTCATACCAAAATCATGCATTGGTGTAGCTAAGTATAATCACACTACAAGTCCACTCCCAAACTTATAGCCATATTTGATTCTTGGTATTCTTCATGTCATCATTGGTACAGTGTGATCATCAAGTCAAATCAATATAATCTATATGTACAACAAAGATAGCTATATTATAGGAATGGATCCTCATGATCAACTTGAGCAGTTTCCAACTCTAACTCCTCAGTACTGTAGCAGAATGCATCAGCCATATTTATGGCATCTAATGCAGCGAAATAAGTAGGATCAGCTTCATCATCATCAACCTCATCATCACTGATATCACCACCCTCCAGCTCAGCTATGTTATTCATATTGCGTTGAATGTTTGCAGTGAGTATATCATCTTGAGACGGCCCCCATGCCGAACGTTCATTGTTACCAATACTCAGACCAGCCATATCCATCTTCCAGAGTGCACAGAGTTGAATAAGTTCATCCCGACGGCGAATGAACTGATAGTGCATGACTTTGTCATCCACTATAGAAGTCAATCATGAATGAGTCTATGTTATAGTAATATTGAATTTGACTTACCAGTTTGTTTAAGGCATTTCTCATTGATCTCCCACTTCTCAGAGAACCATTCCTGCAAGGCACATCGTTCATGAACGAGGCGAGTGTCTTCTTCATCACACCAGTCTTTCAAGAGAATACCTTTTATTCCATTGCGCACCGAATCTTTGCTCAGCCAATCAGGAGGCTCTGCTGAAGTATCATTGTCATTTTGAAGACCAATGTCCTGCCAGATGTCGTCGTCCACATCTAGGGAATATAGGCTTTTTAAATCAATCTTCGACGGTGTCCGAGAGCCGCGTGGAGCTTTCTTTGATTTGATAAGTGATTCCATCTCGTCACATAGTGTCATATACCAGTCCTCAAGCCCCTTAGGGGTCCCCCCTACGCCCCTTTTCGGATACTCGGCCCTTCGGAATCCCTCGGGCTCCGCCCTCGAGGCTTATGCATGGTGCGCAGTACTAGGATTACTTTGTTACATGTTTCATATACATGTGCTGCTTACTTACCAGCCTCACCTTGTACACATGTTAGCTAGTATTTTGTAACGGTTGAACTCCCCAAAGCCTCTTAGAAGGCCACAAGTGCGTTAGATCCAATCTATAATGGACGAAACACAGGCGTAGTGACGGTAATAAGGCTAGGAGTGATGCTTATGTAAGGTACTAGGCCAGTAACTAAACCCACCCGTTACATATTTATAGTAGCATTAGTACACATGTATTCCTTACTCTGAATCTTAGTTCCTTCTTCGTCACTCTTGTCTTCTTGTCTTTACTGTGGGCTCCTCTGTGAAGCCCGCCTCTCACCTTGCTCCTACCGAAATCGGGACACTGCAGGGCTAGGAGGGCGCAGCATCAAAGCTGAAGCCAAGTCCCGTGTGCTCCGCTTGTCCGCGCGTCCGCGCTCCCGCGCTCCCCGCGCCCCCTACGGACGAGTCAGGAGGCCCCTTGACACGGTCCTTAACACATAGTTTATTGAATTGTCGTGCTAACTTGTCGATTGTTGGCTCTCGGCACTTGACTGCGTCCTCCGTCTGTCGATGAGCTTTCTTATCTGCACATTGGTGATTAGCATGTAGTTGAATACAGAGTGTCCAGACTTACCAAGGGCTTTCCGCCTATGTGCGCGCTCTAGAGGATCTAACTCAAACTTTCTGTGCTGCAATCGTTCACGAAGACGGCATTTGATGGCGATGGCGTTCTGTCGAGCTGCAATGTAGGGATTATTGAGCAGCATACTCAACTTCCAAACTCCTGAAACTCCCAAAGCTCTCTGTTTGACTTGGAATTTTTGTTTCGCTTTGTTTCACTCTTCTCTTGCTGATTCCAACTGAAGCTCTGCTTGAGCATACTCGTATTCATTCGCGCTCGAGCTTGTCAGTGTGTTCTCTAAGCGAGCCAAGCGCTTCGCAGCGACGTCAAACACTTTCGATAAACGGAGAACTTCTTCCACTGCCGTCTTCCCCCTGTTCGCGCTTTGTCGAGGTAAAGGACTAGTCTGGTGGGCAACCTGGCACTGCCATTCATGACGTAGGTATTCTTCATCTTCATCGCAGTCTTCTAGAATATCTGTTTCTTCAACTCGTTTCATAAGGCAAAGCTTTCTCTTCTTTGCGAGCCATTGCCCAAGACTGAGAAGACTTGTGTGGGAACTATGGACAACTTGTGGATTGAGAGTGTACAAACGTCAGTGGTACTTGAACAATGACAATGAGCTCAGTCGAAGGTAACAAGTAACAGCACTTACACCGCAGACACGAAGGTACGCCACCAGACCACTGATCGAGTACCAGAATTGCTCGCAGCCTTCATCATCTGTAAGTCCAAATCCTTCCACCTTTCGTGGATGATACGCGACCTGGCACGGCCACTGATGACCAAACACATGGAAAACCGATATGCCGAAAGTCATTCGATGGAGATAGCAGTCAAGAAAGCCAAACTTGATGCAGCTGCGGTGTAACTGACATGCGATATCGTATAGGACACCAATCGAGAAGGTATGTGGGAGATGCTGGAATAACGTCTCCAGCAAGGCAATAACATAATGCTGCTTCTCGCCTGCGGAAGTCATATTAACCAGCCAGAGTACTAAGTCGTGCCGACAAATCAGCCCCATCAATGAATGCAGTGCACCCAAAGAATTGAGTGCTGGCCTTCATTCGAGAGTCGTCTGCGGTGGTGAAACTTTTCTCGCAACCGGCAAGTACGGCGTTAGAAACCAACATGCCAGCCTCCACTTTATTGAGGTCATTGCCATCATCTTGTCGCTGTCGTTTGCGCGAATGAGAGGCAGAAGACCTGAGTGCATCCACGTATTGCTCCGTTGCATCGACATCTGCTTCAGGAAGAAAGACTGTTCTGGGATGACCCAGTGGTGGATCACAGTCTTTTTGGCGATGCTTTTGAGTAAAACAGGCATCGAGAGATACTAGGGCATTAGGTCTATAAATATGTTAGCTATGTAACTCAAATGACACGGTATCTGAGTACCCCTTGAGTCCTTCTCTTGGGAACACCCCCCCAAAGCAGCATGGACATTGGTTTTGCAGATAATCGCTAGGTCTGTCGCGATTTGGTGGCTCTGGAAAAGGAGATTCGTCGAAAGACGAGGCTTCATCGCTCTCTGATTCATCACTTTCTGAATCACAATGCCGACGTTTCTGGGGATTTCGCAGAGTCCCAGGAGGTCGTTTTGTAAGTGGTGTCGCCGTGAAGACCGACTGTGTGTCGTCATCATCATCGTCTGCCTCCACTGCTGACTGAATGTCACCATTGGTCTCCACCTCATCCAATGGATGAATTTCTTCAGTCGGGATCGTGGGTGCTGGATTACGAATAGATGTGGCTACTTTATCAAGAGACAATGTTGTAGAGTCTTTGAGGCAACTATAAAATTGCAGAGTGTTACCGAATCGACGGCGTAACGGGTCCTAGAGAAGATAATGCTTTGCTTGAATATAGCTGCATCATGTTTGATACATTCACTTACTTTTCCTGCTAACGAGTAGCCAAGAAAGCCTAGAAAAGACTCTAAGGCAGCACACCACACTGTGTTATTCGGGGGGAGGTGAACAAAGAGACGCGTGACGAATTCGAGGACATGGATGTCGACAGCCAAAGTTGGATGTGTAGGCGCGCAAGGGAATAGACCGCCTTCCACAAGTTGCTCAGCGGCAAGTCGACACGGGCGCATTGTCAGGATAAGTTTGGTAATCTCTGCCACGCAATGAGAAGCCAAAATATGATTGTTTAAGGTTGATCACTCACCAGTAAATTTCACCACCGTCACAGTCAGTTTTCTTTGTCTAGCATTGTCGCATGTGCAGTCTCGGTGAGGGATTTCTGGTGGCTCCTTACGTAGAGACTCCGTTCGGAATAAAAGGTTAAGGTAGACGGCATGGAGCTGAGGAAGGACCTTAGTTGTCCAGGTTTTCCACTGACTTTTGCACCGCATGTAGTGTCAACTTTGAGACGGGGTCTGAGTGGATGATGGAAAATTTGTATAATCGATGGACCCAAAGTCGTTAGTGTACTCATGGCCAAAGCAAGCAATCTGCACAGTTGGAGCAGATGGTTTTGATTGTACTACGTCAGATCGCAAGGAGGAACTATCGAGACCAAGTATAAATCCCAATTGGGAGGAGCGTTCAGGCAAATTGAACGATTGAGCCATAACACATCGACCGTGCAGATGAGCCACCGGTGGGAGATCGTTCTTTGCGCGATGATGGGTCAATTTCGTCAAAGGGACCAGCGAGTAGTCAAACACAGCAGGTTCCTCGCCAGCGGCGGCTAGTCGGGCTCTTTCTTTGCCCTTCTTGGGGAGGCGGCACATGGTGGATGAAGGAGTGAAACAGAGATTGTGGTGTTTTTGCACAAGTGGCCATTGCTGCCCACATTTCCGAAAGAGGGAATCGCCGAGCGCGCATATGACCGCGCCGACGACTTCCTAAAATGGACTGACAAGCGCGCATTACATTCTGTACAAGTGCTCATAGAGTACATTACGCAATATACATGTCATCTACAGAACGGCGAGGAAGGGAACAAGGAAGAAACATGAGACTTTGGACTTGTGGGGAACTTCCTAGTACATTACCTGGAAGCGTACGGCTAGGTGTGCGCAGCGGTTGACAAAGGGCGGGATTGGGGATGTTTATCACTGGCCACCGAAGTTTGAACGCAGGGAGGGAAAAACGTGTTGAAAGGTCCCGCGATATAACCACAGGAGATGCCTTGGTGACTGCCAGAGCCAACGGCAAGAACGACGCCGGTGACTGTCAAAGCCAAGGATGAGGACGAAGTGGACACCAGTCGCAGCTTTGAGGTCTACAGGCCCAGGGCTGCCGAGCTGATGAGCACGTTCAATCCCTCCTGGCCCACGCCGCGGCTGGATACAGCCAAGCCCACCAAGCGTCTTGTTCTGCTTCCACTCCATTCCCAGCATCTTCAGCGTGCGGTAAATCTCCAGCATGATCTGCATCGGTGGACTTCGGCTGCAGATACCAAAATGCCACTTCGTGTGGTGCTGCCTTTGCTCCTTGCTCCCTGCCCACGAACGCTTGGTGGACATGTACGACATGAGGAGGTGCTGCTCGGGTAGCTGCTCGGGGAGGGATGAGTTGAGGACAGAGAAGTTGTTGATTTCAGTGTTTTCGAGCGGCGGGATGGGAAATGGATCATCATTGTCGTTGTTGTTGGCGAGGCTGCCGTAGCTGATTAGATGCGAGGCGCTAACAAAATAACAACAAGTTACTCACATCCATAGCAGCTAACTGTGTGTCCCGTACTTGTTCCTCAAACTCGGCCACTGCTCAAATGTAAGCAGATGTTAGGGTCAGAGCAGTGCGAACGACTTACAATCTCGCCCAACCGTCGCTTATCTCTCAGCAAGAGATACGCGACCTTTACGGCATTGGCACCGTCGTCTCGCCGTAGGCACTCCCGTGAAGAAAGGGTGTTCAGTATTATCGGGAATGGTGATCAGCTTCAACCAGTCGACGGCAAGCATAGCGGGAATGAGATTTCTGGTGTCGGAAGAGAAATACAACGGCATGTGGTATGTACCCTCTACAAAATGGTCAGGAATCACCAGTGATCGGAATGCGCAACAGAAACTCACGAGAGATTTCGGTAAACAGTACCTGGACATTGTCATCTTCGAAGGACAGCCTCCCACAGAGCATGGCGTATAGAATGACGAAAGCGTCAGTGACTGCCAGAGCCAACGACCAGGACAAGGGGGACAACCAGGGGGACTTGGCTGGACTTGGTGAAATTGAATGGGGCACACGTGATGACAGGCGCTCACAGCCCAACCGACGGAATCGCCGAGAGCAGGATAAAATGCACGTGATTACGAGCACCCGCGGAGGAACCGACGGAATCGCCACAGACCGAATCGATGTACCTGGTCAAAGCGTCAGTACTCACTCGGAGTTCCTTCCCACCACCTCCCTACCTCTCCCTTCCTCCCCTTACCTCCCCACCACCGCCCCTCCAACATCTCCGAAGGTGAGTGTCTCCAGACGCCTGCCCTGATCCCCGATGCTGACCGAACACAGTTGCAGTTGTCGCAACGCTCAGTAAGCCTCTTTCCCCGCTCACTCATATTACTGACCACGCCCGACAGTTACAGTAAGTTTGCTACACATTTCCCAACCCTCGTTGCCTTGGCTCTGGTAGTCACTGCACCCCACTTGGCTCTGGCAATCACTTGGGGCTTCGATTTGGCTCCTTGCCTTGGCTTTGGCAGTCATCACAGGGAGGTGAATCAGAGGCGAGCTCTTTGCGCTCCTGCTGCGTATTCTGTCACCGTGGCTGCCGCTGCCGCTTTCGCTTTTGCTGGGCAAGGCCATCTCCTCTATTTACCACTGTGCCCCACTTGGCTCTGGCAGTCACGTTGGGGTTTTGACCCATCTACTTGCCTTGGCTCTTGCAGTCACTGCAGATAGGTGAAGCGGGGTCGAGCTTCAATGGAACTCTTCGTCGTGTTGCTGCGCCTTTCGTCTGCCACCCCTCGCGAGGCCACGCTTACCTTTTCTTGCTGCTCCTAGTCTCTAGCTCGAGTACGTTGTTCTTGCCAGTCCCTTATGTTTTTACTAACTGATGTCGTTAACACTACTTCCCTTAGTATCTCATGTTCATTCGTAGTCTCGATAATCATGTCTTGTATGCAGATTTAATAAAACGTTATCAGTAGTTTCTCACCTTCTGTGCCTTAATGATCACCCCCGATGAAATACTTGTTAAGCCAACGCTTCTGACGACGTTCGCCGCCAAGGATCCTCATAAACGTATGTTTCTTTGTGAAATCGATGATGCATGCACCCATTGATTGCCTTTCAAGCCCTCCAGGCCTGGGAGGGCATTGTGGGCGCCATAATCCCTGAATACTGTCAATTCATAATGTCGCCGAACGTCGCCGAGATACCTAGGCCGCTGTTATCCCCACAGCAGATTGTGATACTTCAAGAGGATGGTCGGTGGGGTCCGGACGATCCCTTTACATGCCCTCAGCTGTACCAGCGCGTGTACTGTCACCACGCGTGTGTTCTAAAGCCAATCCACAAACCCACTGATCTGCTGTCGATTCTCTGGTGGACTCCCAAGGCCTCAGAGCTCAAGGCGGATCGAGCGGTTCACAACATGTACGGCATCCATCATCGACACTTACAACAATTCCAAAGGTGTCTTGACAGTTTAGACACACAATTCAAGAGAAACAAAAGCTCGTTGCGCGCGCCCAGTAATGAACAATGGATCGACCTACTTTTTCACCAACTTCATCTGTGGTTCAATCGACTTTCGAACTTCACAAGCACCTTGCAGAACATGATATTCATTGTCGCTGAGTGCCAGCGACGGTTCCTTGACCTACAAGCCTACATCGATTACATGAACATTGTCAAGGGCAAGCTCCCCTCAATTCGCCAATCATCCAAACACAGTTTCCCTACCCCCTACTTGTTTCTTGGCGCGATCACGTATGATCTGCAGGTCGCTGAAGATTTCACACTCACTGGAGTCCCAGTTTGGTTGATTCGAGACCTCTCCGCATTCTCCTCAAGTGTGCGCATTCAGAACCTGGTAGCTTTTAATGATGTTAGAAGTTCGGTGGCAATGGAGCCTTTTCCCAGCATATCTCGCAATATTTTTGTCGGTCCCACAGGTAGCCTCAAGAAACTGCATGCAATTTATCAATATAGTTGAGAGCATTTCTCCGCGGACAAAGCAGAACCAAACACGGCACCCTCTCTGCCTCCTCCTCCACCTTCATCGCAAATTGCCCGGCACTCCGGCTTGCCAAGCAAGAGTAAGTACAGATCTTAACATGGTTATGTTAAGCGTCTAACACGTGAACAGAACCGCACATTTCACTCGTTAAGGAGGACTTAGCGAAATTCACTCCCAGTCAACATCCATTTGCGCCCCCCATACTCCCAGCTTGGTCAGCCACACTTCAGTCGGTCACTGCGATTCTTGCTCATGTTGTCAGTACGTGGATGAGCGGGGACAACATGTACAGATTCCCTGATCCGACTATCTTTATTCCCGCGGCCAACGCAAACTCGCAATGAATCAGCTCGTATTTCATTACCTGGCTGAACTATTTCAATGTCATTTGTCTTGCGCAGTCTTCACCCCAGCACAAGCGACTTTCTTCTTCTCAGTGGCGGGAATTGTTTTTGATGGCTTTCAAGGAGGCCCACCTGACGTTCAAGCCAAACAGCGGGGCTGAGGCCCGTCATACGGAGATCAACAAGTTGCTGGATCGATGGGTGGCTCAGAGCCAAGTTCGACATACTCCCAAAAGCAGAACTACGACCAGTTTGGGCGGCAAAACACTCACCCTCGACTCTTTGCCAAGCGTCACAATCACGCGTTCGGTGGTGTTCCATTTATGCGAGCTCAACTTCCGCAGTGACCTGTGAGCCTTGGACGCATTCATGCATGTCTCCCCCAACACTCAGTAAGGATAATCACGAAGAACTCTTATTGTTGTGTTTCCCTGAGTGGGTCAAAGGGGTGTCAGGTGGGGACTTCATTTCCATTGGCGATAGCGACGCTTTCACGGGGATAGCTGCACCGACCATCCAAGAGTGAGGGGAGTATGTTCTTCAACTCGCAAAAGTCATGTCAACGTGGTGTGGGGTTCCTGCCAGCATTAGTGGGCCAGCGTTGGTGAAACTGCCATTCATCGACTTCGAGAGGCTTGAAAGTGATTGCGCGGTGTTCTTTGCCCAGTCATTCTTTGATCGCTTCGGTCGCACACCTATCGTATCACGTTATCTTGCTACACACTGAACGCTCATCGCCATTTGTTGACATCGTACATTCACTCAGCACTCAGTACTCTGCATTTGTATTGTCTTTGTTTTGTTTTGCTTCACCTTAGGCATACACCTATATATACCCACACAGGTGTAATTACCTATATACGAATATTACACCTAACATGGTATAAAAATGTGGGCGTCGCCCACAGACTGGGCATGCCCAAGATGCCCAATGTACACCCTTGGGCATGCCCCCTTTTCCTTGTGGGCATGCCCAACTCAGGGATTTTAAGCTCTGGGCGTGCCCAACTTTATGGGCATGCCCAACTCAGGAATTTTGAGCTCTGGGCATGCCCATAAAGAATGGGCATGCCCAGCCCCAATATATTTCTATCATGGGCATGCCCACCTCAGCAATTCAAAGTTGGGCATGCCCAGTTCAGAAAATATATGTCATGGGCATGCCCAAGTTAGAAATTATTTCCTTTGGGCATGCCCAGTTCAGAACATGATATGCCATGGGCATGCCCATAAGGTAAATATTTTGAATATCCAAGAATTTCACCTCTAGCGACTCAATACCAATGCCCCCAACTATCCCTATTAATCATTACGGCGACTCTAGAAACCAACAAAATAGAACCGCACGTCCTATTTTATTATTCCATGCTAATGTATTCAGGCACAGGCCTGCTTTGAACACTCTAATTTTCTCAAGGTAAAAGTCCTGGTTCCCCAACGCACACCAATAAAGGGCACGCCGGCTCACCAAGAGGTAAGGCCCAGCCAGACAGTACACGCCATTAAGCGGACCGCCCAGCCAGGTCTGAAGTTCAACTACGAGCTTTTTAACTGCAACAACTTTAATATACGCTATTGGAGCTGGAATTACCGTGGCTGCTGGCACCAGACTTGCCCTCCAATTGTTCCTCATTAAGGGATTTAAATTGTACTCATTCCAATTATAAGACCCAAAAGAGCCCTATATTGTTATTTATTGTCACTACCTCCCCGTGTCGGGATTGGGTAATTTGCGCGCCTGCTGCCTTCCTTGGATGTGGTAGCCGTTTCTCAGGCTCCCTCTCCGGAATCGAACCCTTATTCCCCGTTACCCGTTGAAACCATGGTAGGCCTCTATCCTATCATCGAAAGTTGATAGGGCAGATATTTGAATGAAGCATCGCCGGCACAAGGCCATGCGATTCGAGAAGTTATTATGAATCACCAAGGGAGCGGCGAGCCGCGTTGGTTTTTTATCTAATAAATACACCCCTTCCAGAAGTCGGGGCTTGATTGCATGTATTAGCTCTAGAATTACCACAGTTATCCATGTAGCAAGGTACCATCAAATAAACTATAACTGATTTAATGAGCCATTTGCAGTTTCACAGTACAAATTTGTTTATACTTAGACATGCATGCCTTAGTCTTTGAGACAAGCATATGACTACTGGCAGGATCAACCAGGTAACTACTTTCCTGAATGCGTCTCTAGAAGAGATGCAAAGCCTAGTACTCGACGGCGTACGCCATCTTTCCCAAACTGGAGTTCATTATGGTGAATAATATTCGACCGATACAATCGACCACGTTCAGCCTTGCGGCGTACTAATAGATCGAACTGTTTCAATCAAATTGCCTTGTTTCTCGATCTCACAAATTTCAGATCACTTCTCCCTGTCATGTTAATAACAGAGATCGTAACCTTCAGAGAGAACTATCAGTAACCGACGCTGGGAAGCACACAGTTGTGACGGATTCTCAAGTAGTCAATTGCAATAGATTTAGCTATAAGCAAGTAATCCACTTTCTCCAACATTGCGAGCACCGCAAAGCAGTACTCGACTTGCATGACCATAGTGACTGTCAAGTCACTATAACGGCCAGGTTGAGCTTTCCGCCGAGTCAGTACGCCCTGATGAACAGGTATATCAATGACACGGACCAGCGTAAACCAGCTATCCCGTAATAAATCAGCGAAACGTACTAAACAGGCATCACGCCAGTGTTCAACTTCACTGTAAGGATGGTAATCCAGAAAGCATACTCGATTAGAATCTCAACTATCAACAGTGTGATCGTTTATTGATTCAGTTCTTTCAGCTCTCCTTCATGTAATAGGAAAACGACCCTCCAAGGTTCCCACGGATACCATTCTGCGCGAGGCGTGAAAATCGGTGTCCACTAAATCGCGTCCGAATTTGTTTGGCTCAAAAACGCTGTCAGGACCTTGGAATATGTTTGTATATACCCGTACCATGTTTTATTTTTATTGAAATAGCTTTGTGGAAGCTCAGGAGCGCGATATGTGGGCATTTGAGGTCACTTCAGAACACTACAAACTCGTTCCCACAGTCAATACAGACTTTGGGGCAGGCTCCTTGTCCTCGTCATCTTGCTCCTCATCATTGCTTGTGATGGCCTTACTCTTTCCATTGCCACTCTTCCCTGCTTTGCTTCGAGCTGCCAACTCCTTGCCATTCAAATCTTTGCAATACCTTTTCTGGTTATGTTTAAATGACCATGAAGCTTGCTATGTGTTCATCAGCAATTCTGTCACATTCAAAATATTGTGCAGTCAAACTCACCCCTGCAAGCCCGGCAGCATCTTTCAAAGGATTCAACTTCCTGGGATTGCCGCCTGTTTTGCATACAACTCTTTGCAGGTCTGTTTGACCACTTCATCCCTTCCTTCATTTATCTTCTTGTGCCGTTCAATAATTGCTGGCTTGAGAATATCCTCAATGTATGGGGTAGACCAGGCCATTGTGTATGTTGAATGAAATGCTTGAATCTGCAATCAACCCATGAGCGCAACATCAACCCCCTGACACAGGACTTTGCCACAGTCAAACCATTTCTTGTCAAGATTCAACACCAACAATCAGATTATGCACGTAAGATAAATACATGACTACTACATGAAAATGGAACATATGAAAATGAACAACACAGGGATCCTAGGCCAACAACAGAGGATGTCAAAATAGTTTGCAGAACTCCTTTTGACAATGCTGACACAATATGAGTGCATTGGGATGTGGCGTATACAGCGTCAACACAAGATCCTGACCTGTCATATACCAGTCCTCAAGCCCCTTAGGGGTCCCCCCTACGCCCCTTTTCGGATACTCGGCCCTTCGGAATCCCTCGGGCTCCGCCCTCGAGGCTTATGCATGGTGCGCAGTACTTTGATTCACCTGTTACATGTTTCATATACATGTGCTGCTTACTTACCAGCCTCACCTTGTACACATGTTAGCTAGTATTTATAGTAGCATTAGTACACATGTATTCTCCACTCTGAATCTTAGTTCCAACTTTGTCACTCTTGCCTTCTTGTCTTTACTGCGGGCTCCTCCGCGGAGCCCGCCTCTCACCTATGCCCCCACCGAAATTGGGACACCGCAGGGCTAGGAGGGCGCAGCATCAAAGCTGAAGCCAAGTCCCGTACGCTCCGCTCGTCCACGCGTTCGCGCTCCCGCGCTCCCCGCGCATTCCCACGCCCCTTACGGACAAGTCAGGAGGCTCCATGACATGGTCCTTAACATGACCCCCAAGTCTGGTTTGGGGGCCACGGAGGATGGAACAGGGGATGGGGCACAAATTGAGTGTAGACAATGGGTCAAGTGGTACCACCCATTTGCTTGGCGTCTACGTTGAATCCCGTGCCCCGAAGCCGAGTTTGGGGAGCGGAGGTAGACGGAATGCGGGGGATGGTGTGAAACGAGCACAGGCAGTGTGAGTGGGTGGGTGGTACATCGTTTGAATCCCGCGCCCCAAGCCAAGTTAGGGGCAACAGAGGGAGACAGAACACAGGGAGGGGTGACTTGAGCGCAGACGGCATGGCGCAACACGAGAGCAAGCCGGGAACAGTACCACAGTGTTAAAGATAAGGATAGGTTTGTGGGGACGACTTGGGCTTGGGCATGGACACACTAAGAGTCAGGCAACAATGGCGAGTGGGTGACTGGGCTCAGGGATGAGTGGACACCAATCCTCTCAGAGAGCAAGGGTGCACCTTATCATTGCACCATTGTTGTGATCCCGTCAGATGCTCATTCGACTTCCACCATCTCAACACGGCGAGATGGCGAGGCCCATCGCCTGCAAGGCCTTTGAAACCTAAGTTCAGAGAGCTGCGAGTTGGCAGAGTTGGCAGCCTGCAAATGCTCCCAGGGCGTGGGAACAACTGTTCAGTACCAGATACAAAACCTCCAGTGCGCATCTAAACGACTCTTTCTTGTGCACCCCCACCTTTCCATTTTTTTCCATTTTTTTCCATTCATTTTTTCCTTCTTTTTTTCACGACGGGGGTCGCCAGGAGCCTGTGACGACTTCTTGGTCATTGCAGGTGCGTTCGTGTGGCAGATCCGCTGCATGTTCCATCCTCTTTTGTTTTGCTGGCTCTGTTGGCTGTGCCGCCCAATGCTTCATGTGTTGGGGTTTTGCTGGGGGGATCGCCTCAGCATTTGGTCTAAACTTAATGTCCTACCACCGAGATGACAGTTTGTCTCTTGGTGGATCACACAACCATCGCAGATGCATTGGTTTCTGGGGGATCACATCTGGTGCAGGCTGTCTCCTGCAGGTTTTGGCGAGCCTTGAATCATCATCACGCCTTTGGGCCGCCATTATGGCTGGGAGTGCTCCGGGATTCCCACATGTCTCTATTACATTTTTGAAGGTGTATAGTGGGAAGCTCAGGTGCACATTCCAACATTTTGCGTCCCCTAGTCTAACTTGCGCCCCCCACAGCAACCCCCTCTTGGTTATTGCCATGTTATAGGGGCATTTGGCGGGCCCCTTAGGGGCCACTAGGTGCATGTTCACATGCTTTCTGGCTATGGACTCGGGCCGCGCATACACACGGCTACACAGACTTGTCACCGACTTTGGACTTAGACACATTTCGAACATGCAGTACTTATTGTTACCAGACTCGAATGCGCAGCTACCACGTGTTCCTTAGTATATAGTCTTGTACCGTACATACAGTTACCTTAGTTTGAATATTAGTTCTTTTCCGCACTCGCATCCTCGCCTCTCCTTGAGGACTCTCTCTCCCTCTTCCCTCGCCTCCGCTCGTACCCTTGGTACCCGCATAGGAACACCTCCCAAAATCCAGGGCAGACAAGAGTGTGGGAGGCACAGCCAGTATCTGAAGCCAAGCCTGTACGTCCTCGCTCCCCTCGTTTCCCCCACGTCTCTACGAGGAACCACATACCCTGTGGGTCTGCATAGTTCCGAGCCCTCCGCTGTCATACCAGAACATGGGTTTGGTATAAAAGACATTAGAATTAGGATGTACCCCTAAATCCCCTAGGAGCGAAGCCCCCAGGAAATTGGCTATTGTCCTATCTTTCCAGTCGCCATGGAAAATCGCCGTGGAAACCCAGTAACAATGGATTTCATTGTTCTCTGTCGCCTTCATTATTCTATCACACCTTTTTATTGTTATTATTCCCTTGACAACCATGGTGAACAATGATACCTCATTGTCCCAATATACCTATTCATTGTTCCCAAAGACAACCATTGTCTACACAATGGAACACATTGTCTAGGACACTTTACCATTGTCCTACTATTTATTTGTATTTACCTCACTAGGATACCATTGTTCATAGGAACAAACAGTGTAGGTATAAATAGGGAGCAGGTCTCTCTGTTTCAATAATAACATAGTTATCACCCACATTCTAGTTCTTTAGTTCGGCTGTATCTGAAACGAGTAGGATACCAGCATTCCGTTTGTAGAGACCTGAAAAGTAAGTATGGTCTATTTCTTTTGCTAAGTCTGCACCGAAACGAGTAGGTGTCAGTAATGCACTAACAGCTAAGTCTGCACTGAAAACGAGTAGGTGTCAGTAACGCTTTTACAGTTTGATTATCCCGAAACGAGTAGGGAACCCTTACAAGTCCAGATCTGAAACGAGTAGGATTCTGGCATACTGACTTCAGTTTATTAGTTATCTAGTTCATCCCATAGGTTTATTTAATAGACCTACAACCCCGTATATACTTGCTACTTATCGTACAAGTAAATACACCACCACACCCCTATCAACTTAGGAGTAGTATTGTTGATTGACATACTATTTCTATTAACCGACCTCACCCTATCCAAACCTCTCTGAGAGTATTCCCTCTATTCCAATAATCCCGAAATCAACGAACGACCAGGTGCAACTCGACGCCGTAGTCCACGACCATCTGGGCACTAATTCATTAACCTGACTTAGTGTGACACCGCGAGTGTGGCTCTTAACATGCCACCCTGCTCCCCTTCCCCATGGTTTCAATGCAGGCAAGTCCCCCCCACTCCCTCACTACCATGATTAAAGCTTTGCGTGCCCAGCGATGTGATGCACCAGTCCACCTCAACACTGTCATGGCCAATCAAGGCAAGCCTTCCCAACTCCCTCTTCCCTGTCACTGACCCTTTGTGTGCCCAGTGTCGCGGCATACCTGTCCTGTCAGCCTCCTTCCTCATCCTTGATGCCGCCACCACCAATGAAGGCAAGTCTCACCCATCTCCTGCCCCTAGGGCCACAGAGTACCTATTCAGTCAGCATCACTGTTCCTTGTCCTCTACACTGTCATAGCCATTGGAGGCAAGTCCCCTCTACTCCCTCTCCTCCAATACTGATACTGTGCATACTCGGGGCCCAGCTTGGCTTTTACTACTGCCACAATGTGAAGGCATGGATGGTTACGACTATCTACCAGGAGTGGATCAGGGAATGGGATAAGAGGTTGCGGCGAGAAGGTCGGCAAGTACTATTGCTGCAAGACAACTTCAGTGCGCACAACCCACCTGACGATCTCACCAACATCCGTGTCGAGAATTTCGCTGCCAATCTTACGGCCCACGTGCAACCAGACGACCAAGGCATCATCCGATGTTTCAAAGGACATTACCGTTGGCGATTTACCAATTGAACCATCGATCGCTATGATTCTGACGTGCCCTCAGCTGACATTTACAAGATTGATCAACTCAAAGCGATGCGCATTGCAGATGCGGCCTGGAACAATGTCGATGCATCAACGATCCGCAATTGCTGGGCAAAGGCCGGCATCCTTCCAAATTCACTTCTTTCTGGCGCGCAATCTGCCCCTCCCCGTGTTCCCATTTCCTCCCTCTTAAATGCAAACCCGCTAGATCATGGTCACTCCCTCGCTGAGCAACACCTTAATAAATCACTGAAGGAGCTTCAAGCCCGTGGAGTTCTTCGTTGGAAGAACATGATGAATCTTGACGAGTTACTTAACCCTTCTGAGGAGCGGATTTTGGTCAATCACTCCTCGGAGGAGGAGATCTTCGATGCAGTCATGTTCCAAAGTGCAACCGACACGCCAATTGATGATGAAAACACATCAGATAACGAGCAAATTGTCCCCAAGCCCTCCCGAAAGGATGCACTCATGGCCGCGTCGGTTCTTCGTGGATATATTAGTGACCTCGATTCTCCGCTTTTCCGTAAATTGGAGGACTCCCTCGCGTCGTTCGGCATACAGACTCGATACGAAGTTTCTCGCACCATGAAAGCAACAAAGATTTCCGACCACTTTGCTAGCATTTGACATTTTCATGGCTTTCCTCTCTAACTATAGTAGACTTTAGTCTTGCTTTAATCTTTCCTTGTCATATATATTATAGTTACAGCCGTAGTCCTGTAAATAAATCCACCGACTAATTCAATGGCGATTTTGCTTAAACGCCCAAATAGGCCCTTTGAGTTAACCCATACTCTCTCAAAACCCATAGCCCAGCACGTCCACCGAGGGTCATGGGTTATGACAGAGTCGACTGTAGTTTGTAGTTCCTTTAGCTTATTGTGTAATAAGTTGGATGAGGGAGATTGATGAGGGGCTGGCCACCCTTTATCATGATTCTTCATTCAACTTTGCCTCTTACTTATCAAGTTTTAACAAGTGCTTGGGAGTTGGGAATAAATTTTGCAACAGAATTTTGGCTGGACTATGTGATCATGTAATGCGTAGTGTTGGATTTGATGAACTAAGGCACAGTTTGAGCTAAGTTGTGGGGTTAAGCAAGAGTTTGATAGGGCTGCAACTGGCTATTGGCTAGTTCTTGCCCCACACTGAGCCTAAGCTAAGTCTCATGTGCCATATGGCGCCAAGCATGTACTACGCCATGCTGTGTATTTATCACAGGCCATTGTGAGGCCAATTTAGTATATATATCAGCCAGCTTGCCACACTTCAACCCACATTCTTGCCCCCCATCCAATATGGCATGCACGAAGCAAACAGCAAAGAAAACCACCAGAGCCATTGGCCAACACACTGATATCCTGCCTCCCAGGCAAGCAGTGGGCAAACAGGTACCCTGCTACAGACCCACACAGCTGCCCCTGCAAATACCAACACAGACAGTGTCATGAACCATGTATGCTCAATCAAACACTCATGCCCTAATCCTTTCCATTTCCAATACTTCCCCTATTTACCCCTGATTAACCAGCACTATGGAATCACCCCTACTCCGACCTTCATTCCCCTATCTTACTCCTCACCCCTAACTCTAGTAGCATTACATGGGATTTTCGCTCCTGTCTCACCCTCCTTATTCCTCCTAAATCCTTAGGAGTCTTCCTACACCCGCCCCATTCCATTGGAAGCCTCCCCCTCTTTCTGCTCATCTCTTCTGCCATCAGACATTCCTTTAGAACTCCTTTCCCATCAGAATAATCCACATCTCTCCACTCTTTCCTTGTTGGCTGTGTGAGCTTGCATAGCCCTGCACAGCCTTACGTATCCATCAGAACATAAATTGTGCTGCACCCAAAGCTGCATCCTCTCTGATTATCAGGGGATGGCTACGTCTCGGTCTGGCTTCAGAGTGAGCATTTCTGGTGAGCACACCCTATGTCATTGCCAGGCTCCTATAACCAGCCTCTCGTATTGTGAGTATTTTTCAAGCTGTGACTAGCACTAAGGTGCCGTTGTCAACAAGTACAGCGTCAAGCGACTTGAAAACTCTCGAATGTGTACAAAGCAGGAAGGACAATAGTATTGAGTGATGACAAAGCCAAGGACATGGTGGAAGAAGGGATGAACAAACTGCAGTCATGGAAAGTACTACCAAAGTGGCGTGAAGCTCAAACAT
Source organism: Pleurotus pulmonarius (assembly GCA_012980535.1). NCBI lineage: Eukaryota > Fungi > Basidiomycota > Agaricomycetes > Agaricales > Pleurotaceae > Pleurotus > Pleurotus pulmonarius. The sequence goes on from SJKF01000009.1 coordinate 85,239, forward strand.
ATCACTGAGATACTACTGAAGACGGGGAAGATGACTAATGGTGAAAAGTATCTGGGGTGGAAATGTGAAAAGAAATTGAAGTCAAGCAAAAGGGAAGAGGTGTGGTGAATGGACTATCTGAGCTCGATTGCAGGAGAAAGAATGGAGTATGAACAGGTTTGGTTACTGGAGTGGCAGGGAAGCTATATTGATGGGACAGACGGAAAAGGAAAGATATAAGGAAGTGGAAGTAGCGCTTAAGCGCTAAGCCGTCGGTGCGAGTTCTCAACCTCTAACAACTCTCACTCTCAATCTCATCCTCTTCACTGGTCCCAATGCTGACAGCTCTATCTTCCTCATAACTGCCATCACTCCCACTTTCTCCTCCCTCATCTTGGCCTTCACCTCCATCACCTTCAACATCACCATCACCCTAGCGACATCCTTCTCCTTCTTGACCACCTTTCACTCCTTCACCCTTGTCATCTCTGCCTCCTTCTGCCCATTTAGCCAACACCTTCAAAGTATCCCGATTGGAGAAGTTGGATGTCGACTGGTGTAGGTCCCCCTTAAGGTCTACCCCCTGAAAGGTGAAGAAAGCGAGAAGGGCCTCACTATCCTTGCAAGCTTTCTCTGCGTGAGATAAGAAAGTCTGCGCCTTCTTCCCTAGTGTGTGCTCGGTATAGAATTTACTTCGCTAAACAAAGAATCATAAATTAGAAATGTAAACAAGAAAGAGAACAGAACACTTCACCGAGGAGCCAGGTGGTGTCTGTTTGTACAATATGAAAATGCAGGTTATGTAGGCAACTGTGCCTCCCATGCGTCCCGAGTGCTTGGTTTGCCGAATCAAGTCCAACTCCTGGAGTTCTATGCTTCCCCTCTTGGCAATGTCGGACAAAGTGTTGAGGACTGGCAGAGCAGTGGCGGGGGCAGCGATGGGGGGCAACAACAGGGCCAGGGGCACGAGTGGCCACCAACGAGTAAAAGAATTTACTCTGAATTCTTGGAATGAGGAAAGATTATAATGTATAAAATTGATTGCACATACTTTGTACTTTGTTGAAAGCGCTACACACGATTTGGGTGTAGGCAAGCTGGGGAAGTCAACTTGATTCTCATTGTTGTAAGCATTGTCGATTTGCAGGTGGGGGTCAAGACTCTTGAAGCACCGACATCCAGACCTTGATAAGGTCGACTGGCCGAGGTGGAAAAGGGTTCCGAGGAATAGGAATCTCTGCTCCAATGGTGAGTAGATATAAAAGCGACCCAGCTCGCTGCACTCTTGCAGGACCAAAGGATTTCTCGGTTGGAGTGCCCTGGGAGCCTTGAAGAAAGGGGTGTAAGAGCCGGAGCACAGCTCCACCAAGGTAGAAGATAGGGGAAAAGGTATACGGAGGATAATGGACTCGAAACAGACTTCCAAGCTACCTGCCTCCACTGATCTTTCCTGAAGCCTTGATCTGGATAGGAGAGACACCAATGTGGTGCTGAGAGGTGCATTCTCTGCCTCACCGTTGTTGATGTCGACAATGAAGGGCATGATGAAGGGGATGAGGATTGGAAGCTTGGACAATTCAAACCATCCGGAGGAATGTGAGTGGGGTTCCACAAAGAATTAGGATTGAGGATGACAGGCATGGGGATGATGGGCGTGGGGGTGGCAGGAGTGGGAGTGCACAGTGTGGAGGCTTTGGCAAGAGGGTTCTGTATGGAGAAGTAGAAGCAGATCTAGGATGGGGAAGTAACTAAACTTTGAGAACAAATTATTTCATTCTACAAACTTCATGGTTATCGGGTTGATTTGAACAAGATGGTTCCACCATTTCCACAGGGTGGTCTAGGTCATCCCCTTTACCGTAAGTGTTGTTCATCGCCAGGTAAAAGGGGAAGCCAATGAAGCATTGGCAAGATGAGTGGAAGTGATAGCTTGGCCCTTTGTGCCAAATTTGGCCCAGAAACAGAAACTTTGTAGAAGACGGTGAATAAAGAAATGCTCCACCCAGATACTCATGTGTGATATGAAGCGGGGCCTCAGGGTCATTGGGCCTCAAGAAGTCTGCTTTTTCAAAGAGAACAGTGTACTCTCTGCAAAGTCAGATCATAGCTTTGTCCATGGGGAATAGCTGACACCTCTTGGGGAAACTATTCCACAAGGGTGCCAAGAATGGAGAGGGCCGACAATCTTGTTGCTGCCTGAGAGGAATCCCTTTCATAATCAGAACAAATAATGCATTCATTGAGGGACGTAGGGACCCTGTCCTGATGGTTGAGCCAACTTGCATTGGACTGGAAAATAAAGGCAAGGTAAGCCCAATTGTGTTCTCTTTTTTGTGCCCTCTCTCCTGACTTTCAACATGTATACAGACAAGGTTTGTCTTCAAGCACAACCTACACTTCTCTGTGGTCCCCCCCACCTCTGCTGTCACCCTCACCCCCGTGCTCCCCATTAATGTGCACAACCACCACTGGTAGTGGGTCCCCGTCCCAGTGGAAGTGACCCAGGGGTGAGGCTGGAATCCATCAATGTATACCTCTGTGCAGTGGTGTACTGCCTTCCTGTTCCCTTGCTCAGCTTACACCTTTGCAATGCCACTGTCCAGGTGCATCATGCAAGATCTGCATGGGAGGTATAGCAGAGAGAGAAGTGAGGCAACAAGGGGATAGGCATGCCATTGGCTTCAAACCATATCATTTGGATCTATTGGAATTGAGGGGAGGTAATGAGTGAAGCATTCAAGTGAAAGACTATGAGAGGAGAGAGGTACACTGGACTGGTTGCTATGCTCAAAGGTCAAAGGTCAAGGGTCAAGGGTCAAGGGTCAAGGGTCAAGGGTCAAGGGTCAAGGGTCAAGGGTCAAGGGTCAAGGGTCAAGGGTCAAGGGCTAAATAAAAGGCTAGAAGCTACTGGCAAAAGGATAGAAGTCTCTGGAATTGGATCTGTAGACAGTCTGGGGAACAGATAAGAGACAAGAGATAAGATAAGGGATGAGGCAGACAGGACAGAAGATTAAACCCCCTTAAGTAGGTTGGACAAGGAGTGATAATGGTGCCAGTAATTTTGATATCAGTAGGGAGTGGTGTGCAAGGGGTCAATCAAGTCAGATTTGACATTACAAAATAGGTTTGGCCAAGTTACATCAGCAAAAAGGGAATCGCCTGGCAGAGGGTTTATCCAGCCTCAAAAGTCAGTACCAGCACCATTATTCGTTGTTAGGTGAACCATCACAATGAACGTACAACAACGGCGCAACCGGAAGTTGACGAAAATGGCCAGATCCTATTAGACCAACCAGACCGATGATATTCGCCATGGTAGCTAGCTTTGTACGGCCTAACCTACTGGCATGTCTCAACAGTCTGGTGAATTCCCCCTGCTTGGCAAGCCTGATCACTGACACCAGCTCGAGAAATTTATAGCAGACTGACATCACAAACTAGACCCTTTCCCATCTGGTGTGCCTTCCATGACGCAACAAGCTGAACATCACAAGCCAGTCCTCCTGCCTCAAATCCTCGCCTCCCGCACTTATCATGCCTTATTGGAAACCATCGGATGTACGAAGAATTGATATATTATTCTATCTAATGGTTACAACGAGTGAGAAGGCAGCAGTGATAAAAGCAGGTGTAGCGCAACAATAGGAAGGTTAGTACAGCAATTCCAAAAGACAAGGCAGCTTGATTAAGCGGGGCGAGAGACGCCATGAGGATCGGTTTGATGTTTGCAAGTTGTCTAGGCAGTGTGTCCAGCATTATCCCCGGTTCCAGAGTTGCTGTCGCCACCAGCATCGTCACCGTTTGAGTTTCCAGAGTTGCTGTTATTTCCAGTATTGCCATTGGCACTGTTGCTGGTCGTGTTCCGCTGTGTTTGTCGGCGTTGGTGTTGGCATTCAATCTTGGCATCCTTGTCTTTGTTATCAGAGTCATCAGAGTCATGTCATATACCAGTCCTCAAGCCCCTTAGGGGTCCCCCCTACGCCCCTTTTCGGATACTCGGCCCTTCGGAATCCCTCGGGCTCCGCCCTCAAGGCTTATGCATGGTGCGCAGTACTAGGATTACTTTGTTACATGTTTCATATACATGTGCTGCTTACTTACCAGCCTCACCTTGTACACATGTTAGCTAGTATTTATAGTAGCATTAGTACACATGTATTCCTTACTCTGAATCTTAGTTCCTTCTTCGTCACTCTTGTCTTCTTGTCTTCACTGCGGGCTCCTCCGCGGAGCCCGCCTCTCACCTTGCTCCTACCGAAATCGGGACACTGCAGGGCTAGGAGGGCGCAGCATCAAAGCTGAAGCCAAGTCCCGTGTGCTCCGCTCGTCCGCGCGTCCGCGCTCCCGCGCTCCCCGCGCGTTCCCGCGCCCCCTATGGACGAGTCAGGAGGCCCCTTGACACGGTCCTTAACAGTAGATTCAGAGTAACACTCCACACCCTGCACTAATTTGTCATGACCTCAGATCTCATGCTCCGCGGGGCCCACCGGGCTCTGCTCCTAGTCAGGAGACGACCTCCACGCCTCACCACTCCGCTCCCGCGGCCCGTCACTCATTCATTCACTATGTCCCCTTCCGTCCCCCACTTCGACTTCGCCCCTCGCCACACCCATCTTGGATTCTCCGCTCTCCCCGCGCCTCTGCGCACCCCCTCGGAAATCCACCTTTGACCCTTCGACCCCCTTGACTGTGGCCATGCTTTGACTTTGAGAGCACCATTGACTTCCCACTGATACAATCCGTTGATTGTGTGGGTTAAGCAATACTTTGCATTTGAACTCAAGTTTGACTTTTCAGTTTGACCTATGAGCGCTGAACCCCCGCGCAACTCCGTCACATGGTACTCTACCATGGCGCTCCGGCGCACCGCGCGTTCCCACGCTCCGAGGCCCCCCTCGGAGAATTTGACACTCTTTGTGCTGGGCTGTATGCCTAGTTTTTGTCCCATCCTTTGACCCTCGCCCCTCCGCGCTTTTTGCAGGTTTTCCCGCGGTCCAAGCGCGGAAACCCGCGCCCCTCTTCCCCTCTGAAGCATGCCTCGCTTGCCTCGGAGCCCTCGCCCCCCTGCGCACTCTTCTTTACTCCGTTTACTGGGCTACATGCTCAGTTTCGTCCACTCCCTTGACCCTCACGCCTCCGCGCGTTTTCGCGGGTTTTCCCGCGGTTCCAGCGCGGAGGCGCGCGCCCCTACACTCCTCTGAGACACAGCTCGCTTGCCTCGGAGTCCTCGCCCCCCTACACTCCCTTTTTACTCCGTTTACTGGGCTACATGCTCAGTCTTCGTTCATTCCTTTGCCCCTTGTCCCTCCGCGCGTTTGCGCGGTTTTCCTGCGGTTCCAGCGCGGAGAACCGCGCTCCTCCACCCCTCTGAGATGTGCCTCGCTTCCCTCGGAGCCCTCGTCCCCCGCGCACCTCCCATTCTCTTTTCATTTCAGTACTACTTGGGCTACTTGGGTTTTTTGTTTGTTCAAGTGCCTCCGCGCTCCGGAGCGGAATTTCTCCGCGCTGCTGGCGCGGATATGCGCGGGCACTACTCTTCCCCTCGCCTGCGCTGTTTTGGATTTTTCCCGCCGTTACATTTCCTTCTACAGGCTTCAAGATTTTGTCTTATGCTAGGTTATAGGTGGTTGTTCGTTCAAGTGTTTTCCGCGCATTTCCGCGGATTTTCCCGCGGCCAAAAGCGCGGATACGCGCGCACACATCGCCCCCTTTCATCTCCCAACTCTTGGGCTTGTCCCATTCGCCCCTCCTCTTCCTCCTGTGTCAAGATATGTGTTATGCTGGGTTACATTGGACTTATGTTCGTTCAAGTGTTTCCGCGCGCTCCGCGGGTTTTTTCCCCGCGCTCTAGCGCGGAGATGCGCGCACTCCCTTGCCCTTTGACTCCCTTACCAGCCATGTCTTTGTCCCTCCGCGCCTCCCCTCGCAAACTTCAAGATACGTGTACTACTTAGGTGCTATTGGGTTTTTGTTTGTTCAAGCATTTCCGCGCGTTTCCTCGCGTTTCCCACGGGTAAGCGCGGCTATGCGCGGGCTCCCCACTCCCTTTTGTCCCCACCAACTTGAAATCCTTGCCCCCTCCCACTCCGCTTCCGCGGACTCCTTGTTTTTGCGTCACTCTGGGTAGCATTTTGACTTCATTCGTCTCACTTCGTCCGCGCATTTCCTCGGAATTTTCCCACGCACACTATGTTGTCTACCCACCACCTCGCTCTCCTCGGAGTTTTCGCCCTATGGACTCCGCGTTTTTCCGCGGAAAACTGTGTCTTGTATATACCTTGCACTTGCCAGTGCTGCACTTTCGTTTGGACTTTCTGTTAGGTTCCGCGCCCGCTCGGGCTCCGTCTTTTTGTGGCAACTCATGTCCATTCACTCCCCTGTCCATATTCCTTCGACATCCACTCCTTTCGCCCTTCGCTCCCTGTGCACCCATGCATCTGCGGCTCCTATGACCTTGACCCTTGTGGGCCTCTTGGGAATCGGCCTTAAGGGGGAGGTACTGTCATATACCAGTCCTCAAGCCCCTTAGGGGTCCCCCCTACGCCCCTTTTCGGATACTCGGCCCTTCGGAATCCCTCGGGCTCCGCCCTCAAGGCTTATGCATGGTGCGCAGTACTAGGATTACTTTGTTACATGTTTCATATACATGTGCTGCTTACTTACCAGCCTCACCTTGTACACATGTTAGCTAGTATTTATAGTAGCATTAGTACACATGTATTCCTTACTCTGAATCTTAGTTCCTTCTTCGTCACTCTTGTCTTCTTGTCTTCACTGCGGGCTCCTCCGCGGAGCCCGCCTCTCACCTTGCTCCTACCGAAATCGGGACACTGCAGGGCTAGGAGGGCGCAGCATCAAAGCTGAAGCCAAGTCCCGTGTGCTCCGCTCGTCCGCGCGTCCGCGCTCCCGCGCTCCCCGCGCGTTCCCGCGCCCCCTATGGACGAGTCAGGAGGCCCCTTGACACGGTCCTTAACAAGTCATCCTCAAGCTCGTCCGCAGATGTAATATTTGTATTCTCAAAAACTTCACTGTAAAAGGTGTCATCAAAGTGAGCGCGGTAAAAAGGGTGTAGATACTTGCGTTTGGTACCAGCTAAGCAGGGCCATTACGGTTTCGTTGCCTTGTTCAAGGCCAGTCTTGAAGTAGTTTGTGATCCAATCGTAAAACGCTCCACCATCAAATGGACAACATGAGCTTCAAGAACCCTAGATTAGACTACATACCTAGCACACTGCATAAGCAATGAGGTTGCTATCAATCTTTGATATCCTGATAATGCCCACATTGCAGCGACGAGGCAGGGTGACCCGTGAATTAGATTTTGCAGCACTTGGACTGATGAGAATATGGTGAAGAATCTGGCAATGGAAGTATGGGGGGATAGTCAAGCAGGCTAGCCGGGGGCTTACTTTAATGATAACTTGGTGTTTGAACAGACCTGCTTCCAGATCATCCTTATTGTATGCCGAAGTGTCGTAAAGAAAGGCTGGCCAGTCCGTGTGTTGCTGGTATTTCCGTGCACCTTTTTGGACCTTAAGCATGAATGAACTAGTGGGTTGTTAGATAAACATGAAGCTTCGGTTATGAATGACTCACTCGGGGTCCTTATGAAACTTCTCAAGGTAACGTTGAGGGCAGAGTCGTTCTGCCGTCCATTGGCTATTCCAACCATGTGCCACTTTCGAGCTAAGTTCACGTGGAACAACTTCCTTGGGGTTGACAAGAAAATACTCAAGCTTGTCACGGAGAGTCGAAGAGTCGTTGGAGCGGGTCTGGCTACTTGCGTGGGCAACCTGAAAGGAGAGTAGGCAATGACCTTTGATAGAGAGCATATATGCATACTATGCACCAAGGCCATTATGTCCTGCCATTTTTCGAAGTCATTCTTCTGGTACTCCTCGATGAGCTGGGGTAGCTGGGGCTGTCATGCCACAAGACTGCAGAAGGCTAATTTCAGCCGCTCATTTTCCTTGATGACACTAAGTGACAATGTGAGTGTGGAAAAAGTGTGCATATATCAACTTACTCAATGGGTAGTGCAACACCACCTGTGGCAATCTCTGGTCTATTCTATGCACGTGCTAGGTCGGAGCCAATAATGATGAGCTGGCGTGGGTGCCTATAAGGATTGATGAGGCGTGGTATAAGCTTTCCCAAATCTTCCATCGTCTGTATTGCATTAAGCGCATCGTTGTTGCTATATCAAAAGTGAGTAACTGAGACCAATAAGAGAATGAACTCATGTTATGCACTGAAGTCGTGTTTTCTTCGTGCTTCTCGGACCTATGTGTTGAAGGGCTTCGTTAATCAGATCGTGAGTACATTTTGCAGGAGTGGGTGCCATGATGTGAAGGATCAGAAGTAGGAGACGCTGAGCACTTGAGCATTCAACTAAGCTGTTGTTTGATGCTATTTGGCCAAGTCTAAATATGGTTTACGTAGTTCAAATGGGTGTAAATACTGCGACTAGATTTACAAGCTGCATACAAATCATATTTCAAACATGTTCACCAAGATTCCAGCTGAATTGGCTCTAATTCCTCGCTGGCCGTGTCTGACCGTTCATCAAGTGAGTCTGAGTCTCTTGATTCGTTGTCGTCCTCGGAATGATCAGACAACCATTCTTCCAGATTATCATCGTCGTTATCGGCATCCTCCTCCTCCAATTCAATATCAATGTCTGTGCTCTCCTTGAAGTCTTCCATCTCTACCACAGACCCTTTGTCACCAGATTCAGAGTCAGAATCTTCGGGGAGAAGCTCAGCCATTAGCTTTCGCTGGATTGGTACGGTTTGATGACCAATGGCTCCGCCTATGAATCACATTGCTGTATCGCGATCAGAGAACCTAATTTATATAAGCTGATGCTTGGGGTGGATAAGGAGAGGCATCTTACATGCCAACATAATGAAACCACCACTTTCCTTTGTTTTTTGCTTCTGAGGTATCAGCAACATTTGACATTTCGAGTGTTGCCGTAGTGCCGTAGTGAAAAGCTGGGATGATGTGAACAGCCCAGATGACTTCATTAGGATCTAGAAAGGCGAAGGACATGTCATCGTCAATTGCAACAAATCCAATGTGATGGAGTCGCTTTTGTGAAAATCCGGCCTTGAACATTGTATCTCGGCCAAACCAAAATACGGCCATACTATAGCGGATGTTGATTGGCCTTGCTGATGTCGTTGTCCTCGTGAGATGAAGTAATGAAGTTGGAATTTGTATTTGGGTTCAAGGAGTCATGGCAGTGCCGTCTATTGTAGCTAGTATAGTTAACTTGAAGGACCTTGAGCAGGTAAAGGTGATCGTTCTTGATAATGACATCGAGAAGTTGCTTCGTTTGAAACATGTGCTCATCACCTTCATATGGAATGTTGAGAATACAACCAAGGAGATGAGACTTGAGTTTCGGTAGGAAGTCCTAGTACAAGGAGTGAGCACAATAATACACATGCATATGGGCTTTACCTTGAATGCAGGGTCGGCCTTGTTTTTTGTTAGATACTCACCGATTGTGATTGATGTCCGGCCGGAATGTGATATGTAGTGATGAGACTCGAGTGATTTCATTTGTGGTTTCTTCGGTTTGCCAACTGAGGCTGTGGTTGTTGGGTCGGTATCCATGATGTTCAATCGGCGCCTGACCTCTCTGAGGACACGTTGGCATTGCTCTTGCTTTGCAATCTGCTCTTCATAGTTGTTCTTGTTTGTGCGACCATACAATCTTTTGACGCGGCAGTGTTCTAGTTCTCCCTGTGGCCACGATATTAAGTATTTATGAAGATGGAAGAAACATCTTACCACTTGTGTAGAGTATGACTCCGAAGTTTCTAGCTTGCGAATCATCTCAACGTAATCCCCAAGAGCATGCATCTTATAGGTATTCATATTGAATGTGCGTAGTTTTGTAGCTGGGTGTATTTCGTCCTTGGACGATCCTTCAGTCGCATCGACAGGGCCTGCCTTCTGACTCTGTCGAGCTCGAGCTTCTGCCTCTCACGGTAGGTCCTTTGCGTCATATGACAGACAAACAGTATCAGAAAACTTGCGAAGAAGGTTGCTGATATCAACAGTAGCAACTTGTAAGAGTTCGAGAGTTGTGTCTGTATGAAGACGTAGTTTTGCGAGAGCATGCCATGTTGATAAAGCAAAAAGGAGTTCAAGTACAAACTGATTGTGCGGAGCAGGAAGAAGGCCTTCAAAAGCAGGAATAGAGCACTGGTATCATTATAAAATCGTGTAGAGCCATGGCATTCCTTGGAGACATACCTGAAGAAGATCTTCATAATCCCGTGCTGTGGGCTTCTTCATTGCTGCAGCGTCTGCATGAAAACGGTGGATCACACCACACCCAAATGTTGGCACTTTACGATATCTTTCATTTAGAGCTGCGACAGAATCCGGGCCTAAGGCATGCAAGATACGGACAAGGTGAATGAAGACAGCCTTCCAAACACCAGGTTTGAACTCATGCAGCAAATCAGGCACAAATATCGCATAGAAATTGAACCCGTAGGGTAGATGTAAGGGGACACTCCTATTTTCTCCTATTTTCTCCTATCCCCCTGTCCCTCTCCCTTCCTCCTCGTTCCTTTCTCTTTTCCTTCATCCCATGGACTCTCACATACTTCCCTTTCCTTTCCTTTCATTCCCTTTCATTCCCTTTCGTTCCCTTTCCTTTCCACTTCCTTTCCGCCCGCTCCCTTCACATCCGAGCCACGTCCGGTGACTCCGGAGTCTTCCCGCGCTTCGGACTCGTCTGGACTCGTCTATACACCTCGGGGCTCGTCTGGGCTACCATTACCTCTTTCCCCCACTTCGTCACCCTTCACCTCTCCTTCCCCAGGTCGCTGGCACGACTCTGGTACATTCCCCTTCCACTTCATTATCACATGCCCCCTCATACCTTGTGATATTCTTTCGGACTTGTGGCTGGTGTACTGTACAGTTATCCCTTCATTCCTCCCACGCTACTACAGTATATACTTCGCTTCCTAGCATGGAGAATCCCTATCCTGTTCTCTTTGGATTCTCCCTCTGCTAGGTGAGCAGCTCTCTCATGTATTGTAGTTAGTCTTATTCATATCTTTGGATTCTCCCTCTGCTAGGCTTGCACTGTCGGCCATCTTGAGGTTGCCCTTACAGTAGAAGAACAGAGAAAGCATTCTAGCATCACAATAGGACATCAGTGGCTACAATGCTGAAATGAATTAGGCTTACTCAAGTTGGTACAAGAGAATGCTTCTTCAGTGGCCTGTCAACCTTCATTCCATTTGGAAGCAACCCCAGGGCAAAGATATATTTTGGGGCTGTTTCTATTTTTGCACGGATAGCTGTTGAGTCGATTCAAATTTGATTCAGCCGTACTCGGGCATTCATGTCACGCTTCATGCCTAGTTGTCTGATATTTGCTTTTTGAATAAGGCATCGGGGGCATGGGCAACCACCTAGATATTTGATTGTAGACAGAAGAACTCTGTAATATTTAGCTCAGACAATATATGTAGAAGTCAGAAGCCTGAATCACTTACTTTTCAGGGTAAAGGCATCCATCATAGACCGTGAAGTATAGATCTCACCATATGTCCGTTGATGGCCTGGGGGGACATCTGAGAACAGTTCGCAGGATGGTATTTCGAGGTCAGGTTCTTGCTTGCCGACAGCCGAAGGAACCCAGCATTCCTCAAATGGCATAAGATGAAGGTCTGAGAATTCGGGCCCTTGGAACGTGTCCCACATGACAGACAGTAGTGGCCTAATAAGAACATCCTTGATCTCAAACATAGGTGCTTTCACCTCTGTCTGCTTCACCTTCAGTGCTGGAAGGGAAATTGTGACTGATTTCTTCTCCCATCCACTAGTTGCTGGGAAGAGGTTCGACGCAGCATCCCTATTGGATGATAACTTTAGTGCATCATCGACTCGATTGTGTTCAACAGTTGTGCTAAACCCATGGAGGTCTGCGGTGTCGAAGTCTTTCTTGAGCAATACATTCTTGACAAGTGAGTCTAGCCCGTTGTTTGACTTCTGCGTGGACCCGCTATGAAACCAGCAAAGGAGCCGTGCAACAGTTGCACTCAAAAATGGTGACCATGGAGTTTGGCCTTGCGGACCATCGGGTGGATTGGTATCTTGCTTTGGCCCATCAGGCCTATCGGTTACGTCTGTGTTGTCATTCGTTTCTATAAGATCGTCAAGAGATATCACATCATCAGGATTATGGGAGGGTGTTCGTGGATAAATCCGGTAAAGACCCATCATATTGGTAGGGGTACAGACCACTGTTGACTCAGCCAAGGGCTCTTCCATAATAGGTTCTGGTTCGGGCAACAGACACTGTCGTATTCTTGGCGGTAGGGCAAGAGCAGCCTCTTGCAGCTTCCATGTCTTCTTCTTGAGACAAACGGGTAGACACGACAAGTGGTATCTCGCCAGGATCATCTACAAGAGGAACCACATTGTTGAAAGCGGCAGGTTCCAGCATTTCCTAGTGATAAAAATAAGTTAGACAGCTCTCAATGATATTTCTCACACGTACAAAGTCGTCTATGATCACTGCATTTTGCACGCCATCGACGGGTGCAAGGGGTTCAAGCTGAGCGGCCGCTTGCAACTGCAAATACTTGCGCGAGCATGCCATTTGATGTCTAAGAAGGCTTCGGTGCGTCTTCCATTGAGGATTATCGGTGTCGCAATAGTGACACTGCATCTGTTGGGATACCTGTGAGAGAGCAAATGGTTGGATGGGAGAACTGAGTTCACCAAGGATGAGAACGTATGTGATGCTGAATTATCGCCAAAAGCAAAGCAGCTTTATAGAAGTTTTTCGTCGTTATTCTTAAGTTGGACTCGTAGCATGCTATTTGGGTATGTAATGTTAATTGACATGTTGGATACATGGATTATCAATGTCGTAGTAGCTCTTCTGCTAACACAGCTGAAACCACTTTGAGAACAGATGTGTTGAAGTTTGATAACATGGGGACTTACTATGTGAACCTCCTTGACTCGGGGTTGTTAAGGACCGTGTCATGGGGCCTCCTGACTCGTCCGTAAGGGGCGTGGGAATGCGCGGGGAGCGCGGGAGCGCGGACGCGCGGACAAGCGGAGCGTACGGGACTTGGCTTCAGCTTTGATGCTGCGCCCTCCTAGCCCTGCAGTGTCCCGATTTCGGTGGGGGCATAGGTGAGAGGCGGGCTCCGCGGAGGAGCCCGCAGTAAAGACAAGAAGGCAAGAGTGACGGAAAAGGAACTAAGATTCAGAGTAAGGAATACATGTGTACTAATGCTACTATAAATACTAGCTAACATGTGTACAAGGTGAGGCTGGTAAGTAAGCAGCACATGTATATGAAACATGTAACAAAGTAATCCTAGTACTGCCCACCATGCATAAGCCTTGAGGGCGGAGCCCGAGGGATTCCGAAGGGCCGAGTATCCGAAAAGGGGCATAGGGGGGACCCCTAAGGGGCTTGAGGACTGGTATATGACAGGGGTCTAATAAGCTCGCTAGAGGTGAGATGACGAGACAGGAGCAAAAGGAGACGATGTTGCCAGAGTGGCAAGTCAAAGGTTGAGTGTTGATGTACTGCGGCATTTGTTGGAAAGAAGTCGTCCGTGAGAACTCGTGGCCACGTAGATATCGCTTGACACCACGCAGATTGCTGATTGGTTGGCTATGCCATTATTAGATGTCAACCAGTATGGGGAGCTCAATGTGGGTAGGATAAGGCCATCGCCCGCATGGTGTTGTGTCGATCAGTCTGGGCTCGGGCCATAAGACAGGCGTAAGGCGAGCAAGGCCTGTATCAGGCTGGTGAGTCTATGGTCTGACATGGGCCATACTGAGCACAGTCTTACCTTCCTCAGCACGGCTGCTGGATGTGCTCACTCTGGAACACGATAGCAAGAGACAGACAAGGCACTAACCCAGTAAGCGCCAGTCTATTTTGCCTTATTAGGCTTGCCAGACAACGACCTTTTTGCTGATGTAAAGCAGGGATTACTGAGTAGAAATAGACATACAAACACTCCATTGCCATTTCCCTGCAGCCCAGCCCTGTTGCAGGACTGAAGCTGAAGTTGCTCACTAACTACATCAGGAAAGCCTTGTAGCTTTGAAGACAACAAAGTCAGAGAAATGATCATTTGGAGAAGCCTTCCAGAGAAGCTCCAAGTAGATCAAACCAGTATATGTGGCTTCAAGAACAGGGGCCAGCCCTTGTAAGCTGTGAATGCCTTCCCCTGACTTTCATTGTCTTCAGCCTCCCAACCCATGGTAATCAGTCCCCCAAAGAATAATCAGTCTTAGTATTTGTACACACATTGATCTTTCTGCAACTTTCTTGGTCTCCTCTTTGGTCAAGTCTGTATTAGGTGGTTCTTTTCTGGCTTTATCCATTTTCTGAGTGTATACCTAGAAGGAAGTAACCTGATTACTTTTCTTTTTTCAGCTTCTTGTATCAAGATGGTTATCATTACTACTAGACTATGAATGTTTAGACAGAATGAGTACAAGTACCACCAAATTGACTGATAAGCAAAGTTTATACTGAAGTTATTAATAATTCAAAAAATGTCCTGGTCTAGAACAGTATCAGAAGTGAAGGAAGTATTGTCAATGACATTCCATTTTGGGGTCAGCATGCAGCTCTGTCTGATGGTAGACAGAGGAACAATGCCTGTCATATATCAGTCCTCAAGCCCCTTAGGGGTCCCCCCTATGCCCTCGGCCCTTTGGAATCCCTCGGGCTCCGCCCTTGAGGCTTATGCATGGTGCACAGT
>SJKF01000009.1:1905000-2156905 GCA_012980535.1 Pleurotus pulmonarius
GGTATGTCGGGTTGCTATTCTGAGGTTCATTCTAGAAAGCTCTAAGTTATTTTCAAAGTTCAAACCCTCACGGGAGGATAATCTTCAGAACCGACCTGAATCGAAATAGCATTGACGCGGATGCCCTGAGCCTGGAATCCCTGGACAGCTTTAAGGAGGTACAGAGGATCTAACGATCGCTGGGTTTAGCATGGTTCTAAGCATGCCGAGATGAATGCAAGCATACGTACACGCGCTCACAAACTGCGATTGAAGCGAACCGCCATTCATAGTTCCACTATCCTTCATCCAGGCGGGCTGCGCCTCGCCGTCAGCATATCTCATAGTTTGCGGAAGTAAAGTTCCTACGGGAGACCAAGGGACGAGATGGACTTTCACTAAGTTGTTGACAGCAATGATATCCTTCAGCACCGAGAATAGGTACGATGGAGACCGGTTGATATTGAAGTTGTTGAACGATGTATCGCCTGACGTATCATCGAGACTATAGACTGGCAGACGTTAATTCCCGGCGATCATCACCGTTCGATGCAAGCAGACTCACGGCTCGCGGAGAAATCAGATGCGCCTCTGAAGGAAGGATCATTTAGTTGAAGTCGAAGCCAGGGCGAGCGAACATACATTGGCACCCGGATATATGATAACCCGGCTGCGTTGGCGCCGTCTGCTGGATTGAACAGGTAATTAAGAAGGTCCCGGTAATTCGTCGGATTCCGGGTCTAGATAAGCCATCAGCAAAGGTCGTTAGTTATGATGTCAAAACCCTTCGATCTACCTTGAGATTATTCAAGGTGAGTGCCGATGAATCGGCTAAACATTAGTCGCGTCATTAGCACGGGTCTCCCAATCGAAATGAAACGAGACATACTCAAAGAACCTCCAAACCCAAGGATACTCTGGAATTGAGCGCCATCATTGATAGAAATATCGGCGCTTCCTATAGCTCCGGGAGACACAAAGTCAATAGGCGATGCGAGGTTGGTGTAAGTCAGAAGCTTGGAACGGTCCCACGTCGTTTCCCACTATGAAACATCGAAAAAGAATCAGTGATGGACGATAGAGGCGAAAAGACGGGACTAACTATATCCCATATCTGCT
The DNA here is from genome assembly GCA_012980535.1 of Pleurotus pulmonarius. NCBI lineage: Eukaryota > Fungi > Basidiomycota > Agaricomycetes > Agaricales > Pleurotaceae > Pleurotus > Pleurotus pulmonarius. The sequence goes on from SJKF01000009.1 coordinate 1,906,099, forward strand.
GTCCCAAGACAGATGATATTACTGTGGAAGTGAGAGCAACAAGTGTGAGTCGTAAATACATGGGGAGAAGGGCAGGGAACCAGGAAGTTAGAGGCCGTATTAAAAAGACACGGGGCCTCTGATGAGCGGACGACAGGGTTAAATAGCCATCGAGACCCGAAGCAAGGAACGCAATGCGCAACCATATGCATCCTTCCTGGCAATCGCGAAAAATGATGAAGGTGTGAGCGAACAGCTGAGCAAAAACAAGTCGAAGATAGTAAATCAGCCACATCGTTTAGTTCCGTCAGCGAGGTCATCGGGTTCGAGGAGAGTAGAGGACCCCGGATGGACGATACAGCAGGGGGGCTCAAACAGTCTTCGACGATAACCGATGGGTACCGAGGAACATGGGAGCGACTTGATTGGCCTATGATGGCCTCATTCGTCAAGCTGCGTGGTCACGAGCGGTCCGACATTACGAGTGCCAGCAAAGCAATTTGTGATGACAAAATGGAGACTCGGCTATTGAACGTTCTGCATCCCAAAGCACCATCGTCGAGGTCCTCCCACGAGCGCTAGTGCGGAGGCACCACTGTACAAAGAGGATCATAGATACCCAATTGAGTATTAGAGTTAATCGGGCTTAGCCACGAGAGGAACTCGCCTGACTGCAAGCCTTTAGCTTGATATGGACCATATGACAGTGCCAGCGCATACCATTTCATTGATACGAAAAGCCATCAAGTAGGTCTCCACATGCTCGTTGCCGAGTCGCAAGAAGATCAACATATGAGAGACCATCTATAAGTCATCGGATTTTGAAGTGACCATGTGCAACATCCGAAGAATGTTTACGAAGCAGTTTCGCGCTGTGAAAGACATCAAACCCCATGTGACCAGAATGGAAGACGAGATACGCTCGAATGCGTCCAAGTAGGTAGGGGATCACCCAATACCCGAACGATTCAACGACCACCCACAATAATAATGGTGTAGTAGCTGCCATAAACGGATTCGACGTGTGGGCCAATACCTGCTTCATAGCTTGTAGACGCGTGTGGCTTATTCATCGCTGAAAGGTCCAAGGAGCCCCTAGAGCAGCGCGTTTGAGAGGCGTGCTTCGGGCTGCGCTTGTGTCGCACTGACAGGTTCACGTTGGCTGACGTCCTCTGGCGAAATATACAAAGATGGGTAAGTGATTCTACGGATCCATTGCAAACAACTCACTTGCTGGTTTGAACTTCAAGATCGAGCCATCCCGCAGTGGTTACCGGGTGTCCCTGACGGGTTTCTCTGTCTAGAAGCGACAAGAACGGCACACTGGTAGCATTCCCAAGGCAAACAAAGTTGAATTAGCATCAGCAGGATAGAGCACGGCCGAGATCGAGGAAGAGGCGACATACTCTCATAGTATTCCCCAAAACATTACCAAGGTCTCGCCAGGATCTACTTCCTTCTGGCATATTTTTTAGTATGCCTCGTTGGAGAATCTCTGAGCCTACACCGTCCGAGCTGGGAGTAAAGAACATCTTCTGAAGCCGAAGGTGCTGTTCGCAGATCGCGATCTTCAGAGTTCTGCGTTCAATACAGATGCGTACGTGCCCGAACTGTCAGCTAGCGTCACTCAATAGTGTCCTCGCTGTTGATGATGGTAACTGTTTAAAGTTGACTTGTTGAGACAGACGCTGGCCGGCGTCTAACTTTCATGCTCCCGCCCCTGATGCTTACTATTTCTCGTTGATTCCTCAGCGAAAAGCTGGAATCTAGTTTCTTTGAAGAAGGTCAAACGGCAGATCCCCAGGAGGCGAGGTCGTGACAGTAGGTGGGAGTCAGATAGTACGGATCCAGGGGATTTTATACCGCCGGTTTATCGCTAGTATTGCTAACTTTTCTTCTTGTTCAGGCTCCATGGACTACAGAGTCAGTCATCTTCTCGTGGCATCACTCTAATGCTTCTCGTTCCCAAATAATTCATATATCGACATTTCTCGAAGGTATGACTTAATTCGCATGCAACTAGGCTAACAGTATGTGCATCTGATGTCTAGGCTAGATGTCATATATCCCATCAGGGCGTATGGGAGTTGAGTCGACTTCGTCTACTACGATTACCCTCACGATCAAGCTACCATCCCGGATGGTCGATTGTAGATGGGAATTCTCGCGTGCGGCTTGGGAACATGTCCCCATTCAAGCCCGAATTTTGGACTAGGGACTATGCATGAGAAGGGATAAAAGGCTGACATTACAAGCTTCATTCGTCCTCACACTCAGTCCAGTAAGTTACTCGATACGGCCCTCCCATCCTCATATTGACTCGTTCGCTAGGGAATGAAGTCGACTCTCAGTTTCTCTATACTTATGGCCGGCCTTGTGGCTGGCCTTGGTCATAACAACTGGGAAAGGCCTTGCTTCAACGGCGAATGTGCGTATGACCTTCCGGCACACAAAGGTCAATCCGGGACAATCAAGCTAGTCAGTATCCTCTTGTCGTTAGACCCACTATCATGTACTGACATAGCCTTAGTTTGCTACAAATCCCTATGCGATCGCAGACATTACTCCTGCCACTGGGTGGGTCGTCCTGGATTGCGATCCCCAGGCTGTGGTCCAGGATATCCGCCTTGTATGTAAAGACGACGACGCTGAAGGTGCTGGTTGCAACCATCTTACAAGTGGCGCCGGTCCATTAGACAAATATGTGCGCCTTCCGGAGAGCGTGAGTTATCAGATCCCTTCGGACGTCTGCCTCTAACTAGGCCTTCTCTTCTTCAGTGCTCGCAGTCACCTTTTGGCCGAATCATCAAATATTGGGTACACGCAGATCAGTCTGTCCCTGAGCACCATAGAGTGATTCGTCGTGATAACGGCATCCCTCGTGTCTACGCCATCGGTATCGATGACAAGGTGAGCATTAGAAGTATTATCATTTTTTACTGACGCGGGTACCAGTTTGATCAAATCGACTACACTAAGTACGTGGATTCTATTACAAGCACTCTTCAGAAACTGAGATCATCAGGCACGGTGACGTTCGCTACGTTGCGGTGCGTGTTTCGAGCCTACTTGGGGATTCTGTGATGTCTTAATGTCTTTTGTATAGTACGGCGTGAGCGTTCCGGGACTTGATACCAACTTTGGGATTCCCAGCGACATCTCCGATCCAGATGTTGCCAAACGATTTATCTCCCAGGCCGTAACTGGTGAGAAATCCCCTGTTGCTCCTTACGCTCCATGCTCAAACACCTGGTACACAGATCTACAAAATAGATTGAGAGCCGTCCATACTCAAAGTCTACACGCGCGGTTTGCGGCTACACCCGCTGCCGCCGCCACGATTCCCCTCCCCAGCACGAGCGGTTTGCGAGAGAACGAGTCCTCATCCGTGACCATCGGCAGCTCTTCTAAGCCTCTAATACCGCTCAAACTCAAGTCGGAGCCGAAGACGTGCGAGTCTAGCGGTCACAATGGAATAGGAACGGCGTCATTATTCGTCGGCCTGGATATTGATACTTATATCTGGGGAAGGGGCAAATGGGGTGGGGGTGTGACGGGTACTAACGGAGCTATCGATGCGATCCTTGGATTCTTGGAAGGTAATCTCCTCGCCGTGTTCTTGTCCTCCGTCGGTTCATCAGACCCACAGACTTCGACGTGAACCTGAAACATGCCTTCAAGGCTTACGCAGGGCTTAACGTACGTCCAAGGTCTGCACAATAACAATTCTTTGTCGTAAATCAGCTGGCTTTGGTATAAATTCAGGGCGAGTTCAGTTGGGACTTCGATACACCCCCGGTCAGTATTCCGGAGGTTACGGCTTTGCATCTAGGGTATGTAACGGACGAAAGTCACCCAAAAATTACGAATCCGTTTAGGATTCGTTGATATAGTCGTTCTTTATCCCTCATTTTACCCCTTGTGCCTTGACGGCGTTAAGGTTTGCTTCCGCAATTTATTGTACCTTTTGTTCTAGATCGTCGAGAGTTGAGTCTGGACTGCGCGGGCGCTTACAAAAGAGGGTATTGGATAGCCGGTGGCCGGCTCAGCGGGATCGATATTGGCTCACTGATCTAGACTGATTAGATAATATGCGTAGATTAGATTAGACTGATCTGATCGCATCAAACATATGACTCTCCCTATTCTACTAGGGGCTTGTAGGGGGTCTATGAGGTATCAGAACATTTGCATTGCTGCACTGGGCTTGGAACTTTAAAAATGTCTGTAGATATAAATGTAAGATATAATCAAGTACCAATTACACTCAATAGATGTTTTGAAACTTACCTAAATGTACTTTCAGCTCAATAAAATGTGCATTACCTCTTGAACATTGGCCAAAAGTATAACACATCTTTCACTCACAAATATTGCTCACTCCTTTTTCTTTGTCTGCAATTTCTTCATGTTATCTAATTTACTCCACCCTATCATGCAAAGCACTGGCCCACTTACAAGTATATATGTCTGTTAAGGACTGTGTCAAGGGACCTCCTGACTCGTCTGTAAGGGGTGCAGGAGCGTGTTGGAAGGCGACAAGGGCGGATTACAAAGAGAAGTTGCACAGTCACAAATGATTAGTGACTGCAAGCATAGGTTAGTGACTGTGAGAGTAAAATGTAGGGGCTGCAGCCAATTGTTGAGCTTATATTTATAACTTTTGAAAAAAGTCGCAAGTTGTAATGCTTTTATTACTGTAGGCTCTCTCTCTAGGGGCAGGGGAGCAGTGAAGCTCAACCCCACCCGGTGAAGGAATCTATCTACTGACTACACCTACACTATGGGGGAATGCAATATATGTACCTGGTTGGTGGAATGCACTACAGGGCACAACCTAGGGACAGGGGTGGGTGCTAATAGGATGTATGAGCTTGGTGGGGTGGGCAGTAGAACAATGGATACTGTAGTAGGGGATATATGTAGTGATCTGTAAAGTAGATTAAGCTAATGCAATGTGAGGGTCTGCCTCCAGCAGGTCAAGTCTGTGAGACACTTGAGTGTGATGTGTGAGAATGTGATGTGTGTTTCCATGAGAGAACCACGTGAGTATGCTATTGAATTGAATCTGAAACTCTCAGAGACACTATACTCTGCTTGGACAGATGAGGTATAATGAGGAAGGCAAGAGAATGACAAGGACGGCAGGAGAAAACAACAGATGATCCATTCAATCTTGGAACATAGCAGACTCTGACAACGGAGGATGAAATGACTTCTTAGATGCTCTGAGAGATCAGGCTGCAAGTGGGGGAAAACAAATCTGATCCTTCTAACTACTAGTACAGGAGTATTTGTAGCTAGAAGGAGAATCATATGTAGCTAAGGTCTGGAACACAAAATGATGAAAGTACGGAGAATGGGGATGTGGAAATCAGAGTATTAGACTACAAAACAAAAGAGTAGACAGCTGTGTCATGCTGAATACAATGATCCATTGTCACATGCATCCGAGACCATTCTGTATGTTCGGAATCATGTGTGATTGAGTCTGTGGAGGCAGAGAGGGGCAGATAGGGGATAGGAGTACTCAGGAATACACGAACCGGAAGGGTGCAAGGCTTACAGTACTCATGTCACAGTCACTGGCATGGCAGATGTTGCCATCACACTATGTTTTTAATAACTCAGATGTTCTAGTAAGTACATACTGTAGTTACAAGTGTTGTGGACGTAGGGGAAAATAAAGGAAAAGTTGAGATCAAAATTTGCAACCATTTGAGAAATTTTTGGAAAATGCCAGACATCTGTATTAGGAAGGATTCGTAATCTGGGCATGCTGTGCATGGCCCACACCTCAAGTTGATGTAATCGTTACACAGGGTGGTCCAACTTGGTCTCATGGGCGGTGCCAAAATCGCAACCAAATTCAATGTCACCGCCGAAGTGTCGCTCACGAGCACGGTGCAATATGGCCTTCAGCATAGTATTTCAACTCTCTCCCAGGTATATATCCCACCGAGTTTCCTGACACTTTGATTATCTAGTTTCCTTGACGATCCCGGCCAGGAAGGATGTTCATCTGAACCCATACTTCAATTCTACTCGTATGTAACTCGGTGCTCAGGCTACACCTTTTGTTAAACTTCGGCCATAGCGGTCGATGGCATATTCGGCGGTGAAGCTTCCGCCGTGTTTGGTGTATTAGGCGGGGCGTCGACCAGTGGCGGTTCAGCGCGTGTCGATGCTTGGCTCGGTGTCGAAGTCGGGCTGGCGTTGGCAGTCAAAGCTACACAGAGCTTCATTGGAGGGTCTGGCGGTGTGGCGTTATCTAGAGTTGCAAAGTCAGCTCAACGCACCGCCAGCCGGGTGAAATCTTCAAAAGCCTCGAAGGCGATCAAATCTGCATCCTCAAAAGCATACTCGAAAGCGCAACGGGCCCGTCCCGCGAAGGCGTTGAAGCCTCGCTCAATCAATACGGAAATGGCTGACATCGAGCTAGCGCATTGCCTCAAGTTGATTGTCCGAGTGAAAGTAGGAGCTGAAGCTAAGGTTAAGTGGGATTGGTTGTACAACTGGATCGGCTGGCAGCCCGGAGTATCTGGTGACCTCGACCTATTCGAACATGACTGGACCCTGTCTGAGGTATGTGAATTCTGCTTTACGGCAAATGTCTTCAATATCAACCTCTCCCCTCAGGCCGGACAACTCTGTGGGCCGAAGCGGCATTCTGTCGAAAATTTGGCGAATATCCAAATACTTTCGAAGCGCACGGCCAAATCCTCGCCGTCTGGTACGTTTGCCCCGACCAGCATCAAACGCGCACCTTCTTGCCTACCGAAAGACATCGTCGGTAAAGTGAAGTCCTTCTTAAACCAGACGTTCCCTGTCCCGGTGTAGTTTCGTACAGACTATGTACTGGTCTTGTATCATGCGATGCGAAATTATCGCCGTAAATCTTGCATGGGAGAATCCGCATTGCAACTGTTCCCTTTACTCAAGAAAATTATTGACCCCCTATGGGTGGGCCGGAAGATAGGGGCTGAGAGTTCAGCTTCCATCCAGGACACGACGGGACGCATTTGAGGTACATGCATAAGGGAATAAAGCGTATCGTAATGATTCAACCTCAAGGAGCCTGGATTACATATGATGAAGAAAAGCTGTAGATGGGACGCCTCTGAATACGTGAAGCGTGCCATTGACGTGTCGACCTTCTCTGGTAGCCCCCGTGCGTATCCCCCCATATCCCGAACATAGTACTACCCTGGTGGCTTCTCCAGCGGTGAGCATGGAAGACACATAGATTAGAGATGAAGGTTTACGCAGGCGGAGAGTTTGAGGCTTTGAGCATGGAGGGTCGACGACAAGGCAAGGCATCACTTCAGACGCGTTTAGCTACGACGGCAAAGCCATTTTGATGAAATTCGTGAGGACGCTGCATGGTTCTGACGTCCCTAATGTAGCAGGGTAACCTACATGGACAATCGCTGGTAAGACATTGATTCCATACACAATATATAGTAATTCTATACGAGTACGCATTCAGACCTGCCCCGTACAACAAATATCTACTCTACGACGGCAGCCGCCGCAACTTCTCTTTGGCCGTTCGCAGCTCCAGCATCGTTGGCAAAAACTGGATCACAGGCATCCACTTGGCACGCTCATCGCTGGCTCCCTCTGCTCGCAGGACACACGGGTCCGGAAGAATGGTCGCCATAAACGATGCCACATGGAAAGCGGAAGACTTCAAGGGGGAAATCCCGACGTTCAAGAGTTCTAAGCAGTCAAAGCGCGTGGTAGTTGGGGTAGATGTCGAGAATCGTTCGGTATCCACACAGAGGGACAAGAACCTCATAGATGGACACAGCTGCGCCAGCTCCGAGAGCGCCGAGAGGGGGAGAGTTGTCGGTTCGACGAGTTCGTTTAGCTCGAGGGTTTCGAGGGAAGGGAAGCTTGACAAAAGGGTTTTCATGGTCTCCGCGTTGAGACATAAACAGGGGGTATCCTTGAGCACCAGCGAAGTTAGGTTCATGCAACGATGTGTTGGCAATAGGAAGGAGAATGTGGATTGATTAAGATCGACGTCGATGTGGCCCCTGAAATAACTAGGACTGCGTCGTATATTGATCTCTTCGATCTCTGGGCAGGTAGATGCAACGGTCGCGATGAGGCGAAGACATGTTTGCTTGGATTCCAGGCCGCACGCAAAGACATTGAGGTTGCACAGATGGCGCGGTTTGGTTGTTTCGACGAGGGACACAATATCGTCGAAACTGAGTACATCAGTTCTGAAAGTCGTCAGAGCTGGGAAAGTATCTGCAAGGGATGAGGCAGTGAGGTCTAATTTGGTTTGCCTGCACGCCCGAGTCGCGTCCAAGACCTCGAGGTGCGGGAGACGCGCGAGGACGTTCAGTGTCGATGCAACAAATAGTGTTGGCGGCACCCATATGACCCTCAACTGGGGGATGGCCGCTAAAGCCACATCACATTTGGGGTGTATACGAATCTGGTCCGCAAAAGTGAGCCAGAGGCATTGTAGATTAGGTGCATTATGGGGAATATATGACAACGTGCGTGTAAACATCATCTCCGCATCCGGATTTATATCATAGAGACCTAGTCGTTCGAGGGATTTATTCATGAAAAGGGGTATAAACTGGAGCAAGGGGCCTGCACCATCATAGACGATTTGTCTCGAATTCGGGACGAGTGGGTCAGTAGGGAATGGAGGAGTAACAGTTGCCATGAGATCGAAGACGACCGAACTATCGACCTCGGAGGCATATTCCAGATGGCATATTTCGCGGACGCGCCACGAATACCGTCGGAAAACAGCCCAATCCTGAGGGCGAATGAGTCGGTCATATCTCTATATCGTTCATGAGGCATAAGCGAAGGATATAGAAGGGAGCATTGACACGTACGAATCGTGATTCCCTATCCCCCTCCTGATCAACTAGGCTCATAGGGCCCAGCAGCTTCAGCAGAGGTATAAATGAGTCGAGTTCAGACCACAGGATTTTTAGAGCCTCGTCCGACCACGTCCTGGAGACGAGCGCATTCCGGTAGGTTTGCCTGTCATATTCAGCGCAGTATTCGAGGATTTGGGTTAGAAGTTCTACGGTAGTCAATACGCGATCGGTCGCTATGAAAGCCTTGACTCGCGACGACATGGCGGTTCTGGACCAGCTGGTCCGTAGCAGTGCAGAGAGGTCACAAAAATGAATTCCCGTCAGGAAAGTCAAGTTGCGTGGGATCCAGGTCGTGAGTTCAGATGCTGGTGAAGAGGGAGGAACAGGATTGAGCCAAGTACTTCGAAATATGTTCACACGGTCACAAATTCACTCCAACATTGATTTTCAACAATTTTTACTTGAAAGCGAATACGTATAATCGTGCACATCGAAATTCTATAATCTCGTCCCCAGATGTCCTACAGCGAGCTTCGGGGAAGAGCCGGGCGGACTTGAAAGTCGGAGTCAAATTTTTCGAGCAAAAGTCTCGTTGAGCTCTCTGTAGGACATCTGGTGTAACTCGGTAGGGAAGGGGGGGGGTGAGTCACATCAGTCACACTTATATCTATATATGGAATGTATTATCCTACCGCCTATCTCAATCAGTACCGCACTATGGACTCCGTACTGAGGAATATCCTTGATGCCGACGATACAGACTATGGCAGTAACCCATATCACGGAATCACGACACCAGAAGCTGACGACGACAACAACGAGGGACCAATTGGGAATGATGAAGACACAGAAGATGAAGACCAAGGGCCGGACTCGGATAGATGGAGACATCGCACAGCTATCCTACAAGCTCAATTAGAACCCAAACAACTACTTCCTATTGTTATGCAGACCCTTAATCTGTGGAAGGCGTTAGGAATCGACTTGCCTCTTTTCCTACTGGCACTAAGTTGGGGTGATCCTGCTTGTCGCGTTGATCACGATATACGTTACGCACGTACGGCCTTAATGAGAAGTGTTGAGCTGCCAACGATCCTCCGCAACTGGTATGCACCCCCACGAACGGACAAGAAAGGGCAGCGTGGAGTGTCAGCTCGAGGGACGATCGATGATTTCTGTTCAAGCTTAATGCACAAACGGATCAACGCAGATATTGCACGGTCATTACCACTATTCTCATCGCCAACTGAAGATGTCAGCACAAAGGCCCTTGTCAAAATTCAGTACAATGATCTCATTGAGGAAACGAAGTCAGCCGCACCTTTTATGTGGTCCTTGCTATCAGAAATGGCATACAGCAAGAAGCAGCGAGAGCGCAACAACACAAAGCGTCCAGATCTTGTACGTTGAATTCCTGCTGCAGTCTGCGGGAATTTATACTGATCGTGAAATTGTAGATGATCCTAAATATGATATCTCAGGCGCAATACAGCCGTTCACAGCGCCGGGGTAAATTACAGAAGTTGCATGCCTTATACCTGAAGGCTAGTGGGACATCAGCTCGAGTGTTTGATCTTGTTCATATGCTGGGCATCTGCATGAGCCACAAATGGGCTTGTGATGCATACGAGACGCTAGCGGATGAGAAAATGCGGGAGGCTCAACTAGCAGTCCAGCGCCCTGGTTGGATCATCTCCCATGACAATGTCAACCTGCCGATGCGTGCCTTCTCTCAACGCCTTCACAATCAGAATCATTTCATCAGCGGGACGGCTACGACAATCTGGATACTACCAAAATCGGCTTATCAGCTTCCCACCGATGCAAACCAGGACCTGAATTCACACCGAATTCTTCACTCATCAGAGATATTTGATCTCTCGCGTGTTATATGTCCGAACAACATTGTCCTCGAACGAATAGAGGCACAGAACATTCAGCATGTTCTCCGGTTCCTCATCGATAGTCCACAATTCGAGAAATACGGCCATAAAGATCATCCTGACCTGAAACCACCGCCAAGTGTTGAAGCACTACCACTAGGAACCAAGTCCAAGGTTCAGCAGTTTATTCTCAAGACTTGTGAGATTGAGGAGGCTAGCTATGATGGAACGGAGAAAGTTATTGCAGAGATATTCCGCCAGCTACAACTCGATACTGAAGTAGAGCAAAAACAGACGGGAACTGAGAGAATCATACCATGGCTTGGGGATCAACTTACCGCAAGCAGGCTTCGTGGACTCTTTCGGTTCCACGCCGAGGATCTGAATTCCTTCGAGCGACTCGACTACATGCTGCCAGTTTTCGGATGGTTTCATCTTCTCATGGCTCTCGGCAACTCACTACATGCCCAATATTATGGAACGTCTGCTGGTGTTGGAGGGTTGCGGCATGCATTTGATCTTCTAGGACGAAAGGGATTGGCCAATCAATCTACGAAAGGACCTTTCTGGCATCATTTAGACGAGGCGCTACACCATATTTGCGAAGCTCACTTCCGTGCATGCTGGCTGCAGGAGGGAAATGTCCAGTCTATAGAAGAACTTCTCTCACTTGCTCCCGCTACGCTACAGACAATGGCAACAACAATTGTCAGACAGTACGCATCAAGACAACCTATCGAGGAGATGGCGGCAAGAGATACTGAGAGTCAAGACCAGCAGCTCCGACAACAAATCATGTGGAATGCTGATGTGCTAGTATACATAGAGCTCCGAGATGCCATTCGTTCTGGTGACGTCGGGAGAATGGAAGACATAACACCAACACTTCTCTTGAGATTTGCAGGTGGAGGGAACAGTAACTACACAATAGAGCTTCTGGAGATGATGCAGGGTATGTACAAGGAATGGCCGCCCGCCATTGTGTAAGTAACTCATATCATCGTATGTTGATACACTCATTAATACTTACCTTCTGCAGCCAGTACGTCAAGCGAAATTGCTGGTTGTTTACCCGCACAGGAGAACCGAACAGTTGGCTGCCATACGACTTGGGGCAGGAAGAGAATATCGGAGACATCAAGGTCAATTATCAAGCACAGGGTCCTGGAGGGACCATGGAGTATCTATCAAAGTATTCCCCTGCAATACCTGCACTTCGACAAGTTAAGGAAACCGTGAACAATCAGTTCGCCGTGTTAAAGGGCCGAGGAAAACGACACGGTGTACCGGATAAGGAGGCTGATGTCGCAAAGCTCACTGCTTCCTACATGGAGTCCTCCCTCTATAGTGAAACTCCAGGGCGTAGAATAAAAGGTGCAGGTGATCGTGCCGACGATTACGTGTCAAAAGGTGGTACAAACTTATTGGAGTCACATACCATACCAGACTGGTTTGCAAAGCGTACATACACACGAGCTACAACAGAAGATTGGGATACTTCAGTAGACTAGGGCAAATGACGAGGAGGGGTAATGTAGTTATAGAATGATGCTGCCGTCAAAGGCACCAAAAAGTTTCCATGCACCATAGAAGTCGGTTGCGCAGTTGGTGTCGTTGTATTGAGTGGATACTGATAGAACCCATGTGTGGAGCCCGCCCATTGCTGTGGAACTGACGTGCCGGCGGTGCCGTTTGGGAAGGTGAATGAACCGGGTGAGGCTCCAAACGTACGCAAAGTGTGTAAAGGTGTCAGCTGAAACAATGTTGGGCATGAAGGTGTATGCAAGTCGGGCGAAGACAGTGGAGGAGGTATGTTCTCGCTCTCTGCAATGATATGCTTGCTGCGTGAAGGTCGAGGCTGCCTTGGGGCCGTTTTCCGTAGTGCACGAGCGGCTTCCTGCTCAGCTTTCTTCTGTGCTACTCGCTCTGCCCGTTTTCTCTCTGTCTCCTGCTTCTTGGCCTCGCCACGTCTCTTCTTTGCTTCTTCATGGTTAAGGCGCCATTCGAGATCGAAAGCATTGAGTTTGCATAGTAGTTCATCTCCGTGCTGCGAAACGAAGACATCGTTCCAACCTTCAGATTTGAGGCCATCGAGGGTTGTTGATTTTGCGTGCAGGGCAATGTTATTGAGGACTTTGTCGGAAAGCAATACCTGCATGCCCCATGGTTGCTTTGCGTACGTCTTCATCCAAGTGCTTCGGCGCCATTCAGTTAAAAGGCTTCTTGCATCCTGCAAGTGAGTGCCCCGACGATTCGGAATGCGTTCGATAGCACCAGAGGTCTATGATTGGCGTCGATTGGATTGGTCGTTTACCACAGGCATTTATTTCCTCGCTTGGTTCATCAACTCCGAGGTCACCTATACTCTGTGCATTGTTTGTCAAATGGTGTCCTGTTCAATAATGTGTGATGCGAGCTTACCTGCGACTCTATCATTTGTGGGCTATGTGCAAGTTCGGAAGAGATGGGCGGCGTCTCTAACAAGGCATGGGAACGACCTTCCACACGGAGACAATTGTCACAGCACACGTCTGTGGGAGCTGGGAAGTAATGTCCGTAAGTGTCAAGCGCTGGTTCTGGCGCTGAGGATGTGACTTGCCATTCCTCCGACACCCATCATCTAGGTATTCAGCTGCCACATCTCGACGACATCCTTTTGTTTCAATCCATCGACGTAAACCGACGTCAACATCTTTACGGTACTTCAAGCTTTCGTCCTCCTCATCTTTCTTCCGCGCTGACTTCACTTCCTGGAAGACAGTTGGTTGCACTAGCAAGATTGCGCGCGCGTTGGTCTCACGATTTCGGCCTGCGCGGCCAGCTCTCTGCATCCAAATGGCCAAGGACTCAGGGACCATGAACTGGATTACCTGTACAATATTGGGAATATCGCATCCCTGGATACTTCATCAGTATTGTGACGTGCCGGCTGTACTCAGAGAACTTACCATTCCTGCCGCCTCGGTGCTCAGCAGAATCCTGATATTTTCGTTCCGAAACCTCCTGAGAAGCTTCTTCTTGGCTCGAGGACTCCTCCGTGAGTGGTACACCTGGATATACGGATGAGACACACGGCTTGACCTCTTTCTTAGGTGCTTCAATGCCTCAATTGCAACATTGATTTCGTCGAAGAACACAAGTGTCTGCGGAACATCTAGCACCGTCATGTTCTCTGCCAGCAGGAGTGAACCTAAGGACTCCAGATCCTTCTTGCCGCCTTTCATCGTCCGTGTGAACCAGGCAATATTTGGGCGGTCGGTTCCTAAATGAACATGGTACGTGTACTCCTTCTCTAAGTGGACATTGTGGCGAACTTCTGATAGGATAGGCGAAGGCAGCGTTGCAGATGTGACCAAGAACGGGACTTGGACTGGGACAAAGGATCGCAGTGTACCCAGTTTAGCGTACTCCGGCCGAAAGTCCTTGCCCCACTGTGAAATGCAATGTGCTTCGTCAATGACAATGCTGCAAATCTTTGCTGCAAAATCCAGAGAACTCAGAAGCTCCCTGAATTTTGCATGCTGGAGGCACATCTCCGGGGATGTGTTAAGGACCGTGTCAAGGGGCCTCCTGACTCGTCCATAGGGGGCGCGGGAACGCGCGGGGAGCGCGGGAGCGCGGACGCGCGGACGAGCGGAGCACACGGGACTTGGCTTCAGCTTTGATGCTGCGCCCTCCTAGCCCTGCGGTGTCCCGATTTCGGTAGGAGCAAGGTGAGAGGCGGGCTCCGCGGAGGAGCCCGCAGTAAAGACAAGAAGACAAGAGTGACGAAGAAGGAACTAAGATTCAGAGTAAGGAATACATGTGTACTAATGCTACTATAAATACTAGCTAACATGTGTACAAGGTGAGGCTGGTAAGTAAGCAGCACATGTATATGAAACATGTAACAAGTGAATCTAAGTACTGCGCACCATGCATAAGCCTCAAGGGCGGAGCCCGAGGGATTCCGAAGGGCCGAGTATCCGAAAAGGGGCATAGGGGGGACCCCTAAGGGGCTTGAGGACTGGTATATGACAGGATGTCACGATGACTTGAACTCGGCCCTTCTTCATCTCCTTAACATGATATTGACAGTGAGTTCATCGCTTCGAGAACGTGCCATGCTTACAACATGCATTTTATCATTATATGTTTCCCCATTAACTGCTAGTGCTTTGAGCCCCATCCCGCGGAATCGCTCGGCCTACATATGTGAGTGGTTGCAGTCGCCGAACTTGTCTGCCACTGACCTGATCCTCTTCCAGCGCGTTAAGGGGTGATATAACCAGGACCACTCGTTGGGGTTGAACGAACAACGGCATGATGAACGGCATCGTTTTACCAGCACCGGTTCCCGCAATGACAGTGCAATCAAGTCCAAGCAAGATGGCTTCCGCGACGTTAATCTGCCAGGAATAGGGCGACTTGCCCGGATTTTTTCGTGTAAACTCTTCATGTATCTTGGCTCGCGTCAACGCCGAATCATATTTCCTTCTTCTCGTCGCAAGTAAAACAGCTTCGCGTAATAGTCGCGCTGATTGTCGCGTGTGTTCTTCGTGCTCTTCTTCTCGAGTTCGCATTAGGAGGCGGCGTCGTGGACGCGCTGTGGATATACAAGGCAATCGTGCCCCATTCTGTGGCTCAGGATGGTGACTAATCTACAAAATTTATCATATGTTTCTACAGCGTGACATCAACCCCCCCCCTCCTCTACGAGTTGCACCAGACCTTGTAGAGCAAGAGTCAGTCGCGAATTTGAAACGCCGACGGTCTCGCGCGGACCACAAGGACTGGAGCCGAGACTAGAAATTCTACATATTCTGATACATTCACTTGAATGGACATATGGCATTCGCTGGGCCTGCTGTGGGCCCGCTTCTCTTGACATGTGGACGACCAGGGCGCAGCGCCATACACACACGAGCTCCTAGCCCCATATCGTTTGGATAGCTGAATATTGGCGTTCTAGAGGAGTGGCGACAAATGTTGTGGGAGGGTGACGACAAGCGTGGTGACGAGGGCGCGAAGGCGCTAGCGACAGAGTTCGTGCGGATACAAAATGGTAGGAAGAACGCCCATCCAGTGCCCTGTCCCCGATTCGAACTGTAGTGCGGACAACGGTGCTCCTTCGCGTATAGAGCGTGACCACGGAGGGAGTTCCACCCATTTTACGAGGCCGCGAGGCCAAATTTCAGGAGAAGGAGTATGGGTCTCTGGAGCTACGTGCAGTGCTTGCAACCTCAAAATTGCCTTCGTATATTTCCAAGCTCGCGAAAGAACTTTAAAGAATGTGTGGGTCGGTTGTTTGTTTGATCTGTGAGTGTCGCGCGTTCTGATGTGTGTGGAGTGTCGGATGCAACGCCGTATGGTGCTCCCCGTGAGTAGCGAACCCTGACAAGAAAAGATATAGGGCAGCGCGCTTCTCTGAAAGTGACAACTGAAACACCCATAGATGATTGACGAGAATCTACGCAGGCTGGGTCTGTGCTCGTCGTTGCAACGTTGGAGAGACCGCCACTCACAGTTCGAACGCAGTCGCCTAATTTTATCCGTCCTCAACCTTTTGCGCCCTCGAATCTGACATATCTTAGCGATTGTTTCTCCGGAAAAGTACTCGTTCAGCACTGCCCGGGCCATTTCAGCGACGACGACTCCTACGGTCCGCGCGGTCCTCACCACCCCGACTCTTTGCCTCCGACTTCTATCCTCTTATCCCTCTCATACATTGTCTATGCCAAGCTTTACGACGCTGCCAACCACCCTCAAGTATTACATCGACCCTTGAGGCATCGTACAAGGAAACCCTGACGGTCGTGATTCATGATCCCGCTGCTACCTCTGCTCTACTTCGGAAAATGATTCTTTCCTTGGCATGGCCCCGCCCTCATCACTACGCATCCTTGCATGTTCTGACGAGAATACAGTCTTGTCTCTCCTTATCTTTACCCTTCCCCGTTGCCCCTCCGTGTCTGATATCACTCATGTGGTCTCGTTTTTTGTCTCGTCGTTGTCGTGGCTGCCGCGCAGATGGTAACTGGCGGCCCGCCACTACGAACGCCCGAGAACGAATACCTATATAATCGCACTTAAGACGCTTCCAATATCTCAATACCTCATTCTCAGGCACCATGAAGTTCGTCGCTCCAGGTTTTGTGCTCTTGTCCATGTCACTCGCAGCCTTCGCGGCGGTGCCACTATATGGGTGAGCTCCACACTTCCGTTTCCCTCCTTTCGCCCTTTAATGACACGACTTTCTGCTTTGAAGACAATGCGGCGGCAACGGCTTCACGGGCGAGGTATAGCGATGAATGCAATTGCAACGCCATGCGAGACTCATAGACCCATTTCTTAGACCACCTGTGTTTCTGGCGCAACTTGCAGCTTCCAAAACGAATGGTAAGTCGGCTCTGTATACATTCCGTTCAGGCTACATAACGTCCATAGGTACTCCCAATGCGTCCCTAGCGGCGCCGCCACATCCAGCGTCCCCGTCACATCAATCTCCTCATCCAGCTCCACGCGCAGCACTACTCCCACCGTCTCGACCAGTGCCGGCCCAGCGCCCACGGGAACCGTCCCTCTGAACGGGCTCATTGGCTACGGCGCTGGTACGACAGGCGGAGGTAACGCCACCCCCCAAACCGTCACGAGCTGTTCTGCGCTCGCTGCAGCCGTCGCGCTCGAAGTGCCCGCCGTCATCTATATCAGCGGCTCCTTGAGTGGATGCGATATCATCGATATCGAGGCCGACAAAACCATCATTGGCGTTGGGTCCAACAGGTACGGCGTCTTCGTATAGCTGGATTGGTAGTTATGTATTGATATGGGTGCGACATAGTGGCTTGACGAACGGCAGCGGCTTCCGTATCCGCAGAACCGGGAATGTTATCATCAGGTCAGTCCGTTCGTACAGCGGATTCATCGGCGGCTTAATTTACATATGGCTGCAGAAACCTCAAATTCCACGTCTCGCCTGAGAAGAAGGATCTGTTGTCGTTGGATAACGCTACCCGCGTTTGGGTCGACCAGTAAGGTCATACACTTTCCACAATGACGTCTTCGCTAACCTCGTATCGGGCAGCTGCGAATTCAGCTCGATCGGCATGGTCGGGGACAAGGACACGTACGATGGTCTCCTCGACATCAGCCATGCTAGCGACTTTGTCACCGTTTCATGGTGCAAGGTGCGTACAACCATCGTCGGTTCCCTCTGCATAAACCAATATGTATACGTAAAACAGTTCAGCGACCACTGGAAGGGCAGCTTGATCGGCCATTCAGATAACAACGCATCCGAGGATACGGGAAAGCTCCACGTACGTGCACCGTTCCTGATCTTGCTCGTCTCTGACATCGACGTTGACTCGATTTCTTCCGTATCAAGGTCACATACCACCACAACTCATTCGTCAACGTACGTTTACATATTCATAACCACTTGTTGAGGGAGCATAACGGACTTACTCCACGAACGATACCAGGTGAACTCGCGCCTGCCCTCCGTCCGCTTTGGAACTGGTGAGCCGTTTCCCGAACCTTTGACAGCTGAGCACTGACGGGCCACTCAACACGACAGTCCACGTCTTCAACAGCGTCTACAACGATATCCCCACCAGCGGTACGCACTCCCTCGCTTCTATTTGCGTCTATGAGGACGACACTGACGTAGGTCAATTATCACAGCCATCAACTCCCGCATGGGCGCTCAGCTCCTTGTCGAAAACAACGTCTTCAACAGTCCGTTTTATGCTTCATTCAGACCTCATTCACGCCGAGTTAATTGTCATTCCGCTTCTCGCAGACGTCAACCTCGCTGTCGTGACCGACCTTGACTCAGATCTCGAAGGTACGTGCTCAAGAGACTCGCGAGGTATCCCCCGTGTTTGAACTCGTGCTTAACCGTGTCTATCCGCTAGGATATGCCATCGAGCGCGGGAACGTCTTCTCGGGCACTTCTACGACACGCATCACACAGGTCGGCTCATTAAGCCCGCCGTACTCCTACTCGTGAGTTCATACTTCTTTGCCATGGGCTTTCAATGAGTAGCATTGATGATCATGTCCACGGATAGACTCGACTCGACTGCAAATCTCGAGTCCATAGTTGCGAACGGGGCTGGAGTCGGGAAGATCAGTGTTTAGGGCGTTGAAGTATTGGTACATCGGTGTACGATATCCCCAAAATATAGCGCTGCTGAGGTATCTCTGGCCTTGGCATAAACCCTCGGATAATGGAACAGGTGGACTTGTTGTAATACTGAGGCACTGGGATGATACCGAATAACAAAGGACCAAGGTGATGCATGACTGCTCCCTAGTAGAACAGAAGAAAACTCAGCATCACCTTTCCTCGTCCACAGCAGGAAGTGCTTAAACACCAAGGTCGACAGGGCCAAAGAGATTACATTGATGAATTTTCTGAAGAGGCATGATCTATCTCGGAAGTAGCGCGTTTGTTGAATGGGTATCGTGAGGAGACCGTTCTCGAGAAATCAATGTGAATCTGATTGTGGAATTGAAGAGTTACAGCTTGAGTGAGGATTGGTGACTCCTAAATACAAAGCGAAAACTGCGTCTCATCATCTAGGGCAGTGACGGCACCAGATGCTTGTTTGGCCCCGCGCAGCTCGAATATCAATGGCAGAAAATCGATCACGGGCTCCCACCTCATGTCGTCTGCCCGATCCTTGCCGTGCAAGCGTTTGACCACACACGCTAGGGGAAGAACAGAGCCAAGAAACATCGCGACATTCCGGGCAGGTGACTCAAGGGGTGACAACAAGACGTCTAGAACCTCCAAGCACGGAAATATTGCGCCGTCTGGCGGGGCGGAGGCGGAAACATGTTTCGTGTCCACGTACAAGGTCAGAAACCTCATGCCCGGGCAAAGTGGGGCCAGCTCGGAGAGGGCGGAGAGGGGAAGGGTGGGAGGGCCGGTCGTCTCAACGAGTTTCAGCGTATGGAGAGAAGGAAGCGCTGTAAGGAGCGTTTTCATGCAGTCAACATCAAGCTTTAGAGGTGGAGGGGAGCCCAATTCCAACGAAGTGAGGTCCAAAATGTGGCACGGTATAACTGACAACAGAGGGGTCGAAAATTGATGGGAAACCTCGATGTGACCTGCTATGAGGATCTGCAGGCAGATATCTTTTATGTTGGGACAAGCGGAAGCCACCGCTGCAAAAACGGAGTGGTATGTCGTGTGGGATTCCGTGCTAACGGAATGCACGTGAAGGGTGCGTAGCTCGCGGGGCTCATATGCTTCAAGGAAGGACGCGATGCATCGAAATCCAACCGTTTCACTAGAAAAGGTAGTGAGTGACGGAAATGCGTCGGGCAACGGCATGGCGGGGAGGGTCCACTCTTCATCGATGTCGTCCGCGATTATCGTGAAAATCTCAAGGTGCGGAAGATGTGCAAGAGTGTTTACTGTCGAAAGAGAAAGTAGGGTGGATGATATGCTGATTTCTTGCAGCAGCAGCAGGGACGATAAAGCCTCATCAAACTGCGGTGCGTCGTCAAGCTGGAGCTCCGTCATAAGCGACAGGCCTCGTAGGTTCGGGCATAGGTTGGGGAGATGCGACAGAGTTCGCGTGAGCAGGTGCATATCCGCGGATCCTGATGCATGTATGTACAGGGCGCTGAGGGATTTGTTGATGAATAAGGGCATCCATTTCTCTATGAAGGGATTGTCATCGGACGAGAGGCGTTGTAGATTCGGAAGAAGCTCAAAGCTGAATGATACACGGCTGGCGATGATGATATCCATGAAAACGGAGTCACTGAAGCTAGGATGTGGCCACATGTGGCGTATACTGCGGACACGTGAAGAGTATCGTCGGAACACGGCCCAATCCTCTGAACGAATCAGTCGGACGTATTTCTAGGAGTATCATTAGGACTGAGCATAGTAGAAAGCGGGTGACCAAGACACACATAATAAGGCAGCTCATGTTGTTTCGAAACCAAAGTCATAGGACCCAAGAGGCTAAGTAACGGTAGAAGCAAGTCCAGGTTTCGCCAGAGGATGCTCAAAGCCTCGTTGGACCATATCTTCGAGACAAGCGCGTTGTGGTAGTTTTGTGAAGAGTCGGAGTACTCGAAAATCCTCCAAAGAATGTCGATATCGGTCAAAACACGGTTTGAGGACATAGTCGCGCAGACGAAGATCGTGCATGGGTTGGTTTGGGCGCTAACCTGTATGAAATTTATAACTCAGGGTCGCAATATCCTTATCCAACTTAGGCGTTGACAGTAGTATTGACAGCGATGTTGAACTGCGTCGATGGCTTCGCGTTGCGCTCGAAGTCGGCAAGCCGCAGGCCCGTGTAGGGTGGTCATAGATGAGGTAAAGTGCTGTATGCGTAGCACAGTTCAAGAGGTAACTATTCGGTCGCGGAAGCATCGACAGCTTCTCTGTGCGTAGCATTTGCTGCCACCCCATGCCTGCGCCAACAAGATGTCTGTTTCTCCAAAGTGCACGTGTTGGAGAGAGTAGTTATGGAAGATCCGGAGACGAGGGCGGAAGACATGAGGGAGAAACAAGGCTACACCAAAAACATTCGAGCATAGCAAGAGCGTGTGTGATGGCGTGGTGGAGCGAGGAATTTTACTGGTCACCAGGAAAGTGCGTCTATTCGTCCGGGGGAGTGACGGCGCTGGAGACCTGTTGAGCCAAGCGCAGCTTGAATATCGACTGTACGAAGTCGATGACTTGCTTCCACTTCGGTACCTCTAGTTCGGCCCAGACAATGAAGTGTCTGGCTGCACACGTCGGCGGAAGAACAGAGGCAAGAAATTTCGCAACGTCCTGCGCAGATGACTCCCATCTCGATGCTGCGATATCATTGGACCGTAGGTACTCAGAATCATACAGGACCTAAGTCTTTGATTGTATGTGGCTCTTTCGCCGTAAACGACTCGTACCTCATCCATTTGTTGGTTTCGGGTTCGCAATCACACTCGCCGTCACTTTAACACTACTCGAATGTTGAAACGTTGAAGCACTAGGCGTTGACAGACGTATCGACGGCGACGTTGAACCGCGTCGACGGCTTCGCGTTGTGCTCGAAGTCGGGGAGCTGCAGGTCCGGGAATACCTTCTTGACCTTCTTCGCGAGGTACTGCGCCCACACGCCCGCTTTGGTGGCAAGAAGCATGAGAACATCACGATATAAAAACACGATCGAAGCACTCACACACGCCAGTAAACGTCGTCTGCTCCCACCTCGCCTTAGCAACAGCCTGCTCCTCTGCCGTGAGCGCGGGGAGGTGGTCGAGCGGGAGGTACTCCATTTTGGCGTCCCAGCTGAAGTCGAAGAAGAAGGGGACGGAGATGCGGGACGTCCCCTGGGGCGGCGGGACGACGCGGTGGGGTGTGCTTATGAAGCGCCCGCCGGTCATTTGGTCGAGCATGTCACCAACTGCAAATGAAGGATTAGAACGAGACGGTTGATGAGGAGGACGCAAACATGATGGAGGTGGGGATGACGCGTACCGTTACAAATGATATAGTCATCGTTGAGGGGCACGTCGACCCAATCTCCGGAAGGCGACTTAACTTGGAGGCCTGGCGCGTCCGTCGTCAAAAGGGTTAGGTATCCGAAACCTGCACATACATAGCTGCGCTTTCAGGACACTACTTAACTATTAAGCTCGGCGAGAATCACGCACCGGTGTGCTCGCCAATACCCCACGCTTGTTGGCCAGCGGAGGTTGTTTTAGGTGCAGTGTATTTGAAGCAGCGGACGATCGCGACGGGTTCAGGCGCGAGGTATTTCTCGCGCATGTACTGGCGCTCGAGGCCGAGCGAGAGGGATATAGCATCCGACAGCGCTTTGCCTAGATTCGTGATCTGGTCGATCCAGGTCAGAACCGCGGGACGCATGGCGGGCACACTATCGTCTGGGAAGCGATTCTTGCCGTGCTATAACGCTACCAATAAGTACCAGTAGAGAAGGTGAGTGTATAGAATTTCTGAATGTCGGACGAACCAATGGCAGCCCTGCATGAGGATGATCGTCGGGGTGTTCGGGGCCAAAGTACATGCCGACCTTGTGGTCGAGATGACCATGCGTAGCCTCTCCTCCGTGGGGCATATATCCACGCCAGGCCACGCCGCCTGTACGAACATGTAGCTCGAGCTTTTTCTCCTCCGGGAGCGCGAAGAACTCGGCGGCGGTACGGAAGAGATCTTGACGCTGGGAGGCGGGGATCCCAGTGCCCTTCAGCAAACAGAAACCCCATGTTGAAAAGGCATCGTAGAGGTTTTGAGCGGCTTGGAGGGTTTCGGGCGAGGTCTGTGTCTCGCCGGCGTCGACCTTGGAAGGCGATAAGATGGCGCTGATGTCGATTACGGGGATTTGATTGTTCATCGGATAGGGGAAAAGTTTGATTGAGAGCCAAACATAGAACAGCGCTGGCTCATTTTATTGTGCGGCCCGCCCATGCCGTGCTCCCTACATCTGAAACCAGCTGCTGGCTTAAAGGCTAGCAATGGCGAAGGTCGCGACGTCCCCACCTCCCGCGTTCCTGCTGCACTGTGAGATCGAAATCGATAATCAATTCCCTTGTAACTGGTATACTCTGTACTCTGGGAACAGGCGAATATCGGTCCCAAGTAGAGACTCAGGCGCTCAGCGCTCAATGAGAATTCTCCTGGGATCCGCCCTGGCGGAAGGTAACTGGGTAGTGAATAGCACGTAGGCGATGCATAGCGAACATACGAACGCAAAAGCCGCGGCTTCGAGGGCAGAGCGGGAGGGAGAGAGCTGACGCCGACGCCGACGCGTTCCCCTTGATCACTCCATTGACAATGAATATGAATGCCCACAGCTCTGAGCACCTTTCCACACAGCCTCCACTCCCCGGATGATCTACCACCGTTCGCGTACTCGTCGGGCACGCTCCAAGACGATCGCTTGACACCCTGCTCCCTTTCTTTCTTTCAAAGGAATGCTCTACTCCCAGGACCCCCGCACCGTTACGTTCAATGTTCTCCTCCACCCCTCCTCCTTCCAAATTGGAAATCAAATAACCAGTCTACCCCCCAACGCATACGTTCTTTGAGCCGAAGCAGAGGTTTGGGGAGAATGGGACGTCTGTTGCTCCTGGGTGCTCGGAGGCGAGGTCAGGAATGGGGATTTAGGCGTTCTCCCCCACTTCGAATGGCGAATCTAGCAACCATACGGATACCACTGGGCGTTCGCTCCCTGATACGACTAGTGGTCATGTTAGCAATTTCATAGAGGACGTTCTTGGGGGTCTGATTCTGTATTCCACGATGAACCCTGTCGCTGGCGCCGCCTTCTCCTCGTTCGTCGCCACCTCTCCCGAATACCGATCTTTGAGAACGACGCAGGGCCAGGCGTCTCGCGCCCCCGTGTACGTGCCGTCCCCCCACTTCAGCGCGGCGTCCACATGCCAAGGAGCGGCGCGGCAGGTTGAAACGAGCTGGGAGCTAAGGCCTAAGGCCTAAGGAGTCACCGGAATGTATGCAAGCGGATACAAAGTGGGTAGAATGTTGATGTGCACAGATATGGAGTCTCTCGTGTAATCTCGTCCCCAGATGTCCACGGGAGAGCTTCGGGGAGGTGCCGAGCGGACTTAAAAGTCGGAGTCAAAATTTTCGAGCAAAAGACTCGTCGAGCTCTCCGTAGGACATCTGGTGTAACTCAGTACAAAGGGGGCGCCTAGGGTCACACATGTCACATTAGATTTCCATATTTAGTATGTTTGTCATCGGCGAGATTATCCGGAGTACCGTGATGCCCCCTATGTATTATCTCCTATGGACGTCTACGACTTCGACGAAGCAGCAGATGATAACGATTCAACTTACGAGCCATCCATTCATTCCGATGATGAGCCAGATGACTGTTCCAAAGAAATACTGGACTCTGATGATGAAAGCGAGGCCCCCATCCCAGATTCTCACTTTCGACAAAGGACAGCACAGTTACGATCGCAAATTCCCGAGGCTAACTTACTGCCAATGGTACTGGTTACGTTGAACCTCTGGGACTTTCTAGGGATAGACTTGCCCATCTTCTTGGATGCAGTCAGTTGGGGGGATCTGGGTTGTCGTCAAAATGAAAAGGTCCAGCATGCGAGAACAACCTTGATGCAAAGTGATGAACTTGCAGGTATCATTCGGCGATGGCATCGACCACCTCGACTTCGGCGCAAAGGCAAACGGCCAATGGCAGCACGGAAGATCTTGGATGATTTCGTACTCGAGCGGGTAAAAGATAGGGTGAACGATGATATGAAAAGAGCCTCAACATGCTTTCTATCGCCACCTGAAGACTTCAGCGAGCACGATCTCACTAGTGTGAATTACACCGAGTTGATATCTGAAGCGAAGTTGGCAGCACCATTCGTTTGGGAGCTTTTTCAAGTAGCGGCGTGTACACAGAAGCAACGCGAGTATAACAAGGCCAAGAATCCTGATCTGGTACGTTTTGAATGTATAGGCTTGGACAGTTATTGAAATGGATTTACCAGATTACATTAAACATGATCTCTCAGGCCCAATACAGTCGGTCGCAGCGCCGTGGCAAGCTTCCCAAGCTACACGCAATCTACCTGAAAGCATGTGGGATGTCGGCTCGCGCTTTTGACTTCGTCCATATTTTAGGCATTGCAATGAGCCACAAATGGACGGCTAATGCATACAGCACCCTAGCGAAGCGCAAAATGATCGAGGCACGAACAGCCGTCCGCGATCAACCATGGGTTATCTCACACGATAATGTCAACTTCCCACTTCGTGTCTTCTCCCAACGTCTACAAAATCAAAGCCACTTCGTCAGCGCTACTGCAGGGACTGTTTGGATCCTACCGCCCATGGCTCCCAAGTTGTCTCACGACGCCAACCGCAAACTTGTGGAATATCGTGCGGAGAAATCGAAGACCCTATTCGATCAGGAAATGCTATTCCGCGGCGATGAATTAGCATCAAAGCGGATCGAATGCCAATACACCTACCATATCCTTCGTGTACTTCTCGATTCAATGGAGTTTGCCGATTATCAGCACCGTAACGACAAGATATTAGGTCCGCCACCCGCAGTCGAGGCTCTCCCAACTGGTCCTAATGCGATCATCAAGCAATTCATAGTACCGACATTGGATATTGAGGAGGCATCCTATGAAGGCACCATGAAGGTTATGACGGCTATCTTAAAAGATCTTGGCTTTGGAACAGAAGAAGACCAAAAGCAAATGGGCACTTCAGCACTGATTGGATGGCTAGGAGATCAACTCACCGTGGATCGGCTGCTGTAAGGGCAACCTCAAGATGGCCGACAGCGCAAGCCTAGCAGAGGGAGAATCCAAAGATATGAATAAGACTAACTACAATACATGAGAGAGCTGCTCACCTAGCAGAGGGAGAATCCAAAGAGAACAGGATAAGGATTCTCCATGCTAGGAAGCGAAGTATATACTGTAGTAGCGTGGGAGGAATGAAGGAATAACTGTACAGTACACCAGCCACAGGTCCGAACGAATATCACAAGGTACGAGGAAACATGTGATAATGAAGTGGAGGGGGAATGTACAGGAGTCGTGCCAGCGACCTGGGGAAGTAGGGGCGAAGGGAGATGAAGTGGGGAAAGAGAATGGAAGTAGCCCGGACGAGCCCCAAGGTGTATAGACGAGTCCGAGCGAGTCCGAGCGAGTCCGAAGTGCGGGAAGACTTCGGAGTCACCGGACGAGGCTCGGATGTGAAGGGAGTGGGCGGAAAGGAAGTGGGAAGGAAAGGGAGCGAAAGGAATGTATGTAAGAGTCCGTGGGGTGAAGGGAAAGAGAAAGGAACAAGGAGGAAGGGAGAGGGACAGGGGGAATAGGAGAAAATAGGAGTGTCCCCTTACATCACCCCCCCTTCAAGGTCGCGGCGACCCGACGCGGAGATTCTTGCCTGCCACGCCACGAATTCACCAACCCCGAAACCCCGGATTGCTGCGAGAAGATGTCGAAGTACGATTGCACAGAGCCCGGAGCCTTCCGACTGCGCCAACGCTCCCAGGACTGGTCCAGTGCTGTAGGAGTCATCCGGAGCGGTGCAGGAGTCGTCGGAGTCGTCCGGAGTACGCGTACTGCATCCGGATGGCGATTGTGGAAGTCCTTGACCTTCTGGGCAGCGTGCTGGAGGTTGCTCGCGGGCTCCCAGGAGTCGTGCTCGATACCATAGCCTCGCCAGCGCACCAGATACTTCAGGACCCGACCAAACCGTCTGCTGTTCCGGACCTCTTCTACCTCGTGTTCCTCTTCTCCGTCAACGAGCTGCGGAGGTGGCGGAGTGACAGGGCGTCTACCTGGGATGGGGTCCGGAACGAAGGGAGAGAGTTTGACGACAGGGAAGACGGGATGGAGACGGGATAGGCCCAGAGGGAGCTGGAGTCGGTACGCCGCCTTGCCAACCTTCCGGACGACCTTGTAAGGACCGAGTCGTGCGTGTCCGAGTTTCCGGGAAGGTCGGGCGAGGTTGATGTCCGACGAGTCCAGCCAAACCTTGTCACCCGGCTGGTACTCCGGAGCGGGAGTCCGACGCTGATCGTAGTAACGCTTCATGTCGTCCTGAGCCTTGACCAATGCAGACTGAGCTTCATCGACTGCGGACTTCATCCGGTCTACAAACTCGTTTGCGGACTCCATCCGAGACGGTGGCTGATGAGGTTCGAACCCGAGGCGAGGATGTCGGCCGGTATCTAGGAGGAAGGGTGACTGCTGGGTGGATGCATGGACCCGGTTGTTGTATGCGAACTCCGCCATAGGTAGGAGTCGAGCCCAGTCGTCCTGACGCTCTCCGACGAAGATCCGGAGATAGGACTCGAGTTCCTGGTTAGTCCGCTCCGTCTGTCCGTCGGATTGAGGGTGGTATGCAGTGGATGCAGCCAGCTTGATTCCGAGCATCCGATAGACCTCTCGGGTGAACTCTGCGACGAACTGCGGACCCCGGTTGGACACAACGGACCGAGGGAGTCCGTGCAACTTCCAGACGTTCTGCAGGTACAAGTTCGCGGATCCGAGGGCGGACACTGTGGTGTGAGTCGGAATGAAGTGGGCGCGTTTGCTTACGGAGTCGACCACATTCATGACGGCGTCAAATCCATCGGACTCCGGAAGCTCGACAATGAAGTCGACGCTCAGGCGATCCCAGCGTTCATCCGGAATAGGAAGCGGATGGAGTTCACCCATGGGCGGATGCCTTTGGGCCTTCGTCCGGAGACAGAGGTCGCAATGGCGGGTGTAGGATCCGACGTACCGGGACATGTTGGGCCACCAGTAACTGCGCGAAACGAGCTCAAGGGTCTTCCATCTGCCAGCGTGTCCTGCGACCTTGGAGTCGTGGTGCTGGGCTACAATAGTCCGACGCAAGTCCGGTGAGTCCGGAACATAGATCTTACCCCGGAACATCAGGAGTCCGTCCGATTGAGACCATTCCGCACTCCGGACTGTCTTGCGACTGCCCTGCACCTTCTTCAACTCCTCTGCCGCCTTTGCCACTGCATCTTCGAACTTCGCATCCCGCACTCCAGTCCGGATAGCCGTGAGGATATCCTTCTCCTCCCCTTCAAGAGTGACACCCGTGGCACGGACAGCAAAGTAGGACGGCTTAAGTAAAACCACATCCTTGTTGTCGTCCTTACCATCCGAGTGATCCGAGCGTCGCGAGAGAGCATCCGGCTTACCCATAGTCCGACCCGGACGGTGCTGGAGAGTGAAGTCGAAGCGGGAGAGGTATAGGGACCAGCGGGCCTGACGACGGTTGAGCTTCTGGGCCTTGATGAAGTACTCCAGGTT
Source organism: Pleurotus pulmonarius (assembly GCA_012980535.1). Taxonomy (NCBI): domain Eukaryota; kingdom Fungi; phylum Basidiomycota; class Agaricomycetes; order Agaricales; family Pleurotaceae; genus Pleurotus; species Pleurotus pulmonarius. The sequence continues at coordinate 1,934,606 of SJKF01000009.1, forward strand.
CTTGTGGTCCATCCAGATCTCAAACGGAGTCTCCGCGCCTTCAAGGTAGTGCCGCCATTCTTCGAGTGCCCGGATGATTGAAAGCATCTCCTTGTCGTGTATTTCGTAGTTCCGCTCCGCAGCCTGTAGACTTTTAGAGTAGAATGCGACAGGATGCCATTTACCATCATCCGGATCCAGCTGCGACAAGACCGCACCCGTAGCGTAGTCCGACGAGTCCGCTTCAACCCGGTATGGCCGATCCTCCTTCGGAAAGACCAGAACAGGTTCCGAAGTGATCAGCTCCTTGATCCGAAGAAATGCGGATTGAGCGGAGTCGTTCCACTGCCATTCCTTTGCGCAAGTGAGGTCGAAGAGAGGCCGAGCGATGTGTGAGTAGTCCTTGATGAAGCGGCGGTAGAAGTTGACGAACCCGAGGAAGGATTGGAGTTCAGTCCGAGTCCGAGGGGTCGGCCAGTCCGCGACTCCGGAAACCTTTACGGGGTCCATCTCGATCTTACCCTCGGAGATGACGACTCCGAGATACTCCACCTTGGTTTGCTCGAAATCGCACTTGTCTGCTCGGAGGAAGAGCTTGTTCCGCTGGAGGATCTCCAGGACTCGCTTGAGAACCCGGCGATGCTCTTCGCGCGTCTTGGTGTAGATCAGAATGTCATCCAGATAGATAATGACCACACCTTCCGTAATGAGCTCCCGGAACAGGTCGTTCATCATGGTCTGGAAGGTAGACGGGCTGTTGGTCAGTCCGAAGAACATCACCAACGGTTCAAAGAGTCCGCGCGTAGTCCGAAATGCGGCCTTCCACTCGTCACCCTCCTTGATCCGGACGTTGTTGAAACCCCACCGGACGTCGAGCTTGGAGAAGTAGCGAGCGTTCCGGAGTTTGTCCACCAAGTCCGAGATGAGCGGAAGCGGGTACCGATTCTTGACCGTCATGTTGTTGAGCTTCCGATAGTCCTGAACCAAGCGGAGAGATCCGTCCTTCTTCTTGACAAAGAACACTGGGGCGGCCATGGGCGACTTGCTGGGGCGGATCCGACCAGTCCGGAGATTTTCTTCCAGAAACTCGTCCAGCTGTTTCTGCTCCGCCGGAGACAGCGGGTAGCACTTGGTAGAGGTCGGTTCCGCTCCGTCCAGTAGCTCAATGGCATGGTCCCACGGACGCGGCATGGGCAGTTCATCAAAGGACTCCTTTGCGAAGACGTCCTCAAATTCCTGAAGGAAGTCCGGGACTGCGCTGTTCCGAGGATCGTGGGGTTTGTTACGCTGGAAAGCCAATGCGAGGCGCTGCGAGACCGTCTCCGAAGCCCGGACGTGTTCTTCCCGAAGAGTCCGAAGGTACTCCGGAGTCGGAGGAGGAATGGCCGCGAAGATACGGTCACCATTCTCAAGTCCGGGGTCATCCGGAGTTGTAGCCTCATCGTCCTCATCATCATCCTCGCAGTCCTGAAGCTGCGGGAGATCGTCCGAGTGCAGTTCCTCAACCCTTGGCATCGGACCCGTACGACACTCCCGGAGTCGCACGGACTCCTTGCGTCGGGTCAGCTTGTCATGGCGGAACTCCTTCCGGCAGGTGTCGCATCCGGACGGACAACGGCTCATGGTCACCTCCTTCGTCTGCCAGTCGATCTCGGGGTTGTGCTTCCGAAGCCAGGTGTATCCGAGGATGATGTCCTGCCGTCCGATGTTAGTGACCGCGAAAAGCATCCGTTCCGTGTGATCCTTGAACCGGAGTACAAGGTCTACGACTTCGGAGATGGATCCGTTTTCGTTTGGCGATCCGTCGACATTGAAGACCGGAATCGGAGCGGACAGCTTGCGTCGGGTGAAACCATGGGCATCAGCAAAGCGCGGATGCATGAAGACTCCGGTGGCTCCGCAGTCCACCAGGGCCTGCAGGGTACATCGGTGTTGTGTATCCGTGCTCTGCACTTCAACGGGTATATCTAGCGAAAGCTTGCCGGGCAGCGCAGAGATCTTATAGCTACTGGGTAGCCGCCGTTCCCACTGCGGGCGAAACCTTCGGAGTGTGCGGATTGTAACCGGAGTCGTTTGCTTAACGTCGGACGAATCATCGGAGTGATTGGGATCGTCTATTTCGTCTACGCTAAGACAAGCAAATCGGTTATTCACCAACGAGGTCGCACTGATCACTCGTTGGTCCGGACAAAATCCGCCGTGTCCGATTCCTCAACCGGGGCCGTACCCTCATCATCTATTCCTTCCGAAGTCCCTGCACTTTCTACAACGTCGGCCGCGGTCAAGAGATCTTCGATGGCGGACATCCGCTCCTCGGTGGTCATGAACCGGACATCGTACCGGAGTGGGCACTCGCGGGACATGTGGCCGGGCTTGCCGCATCGGTAGCAGAGCTGCGAAGTGGCGGGTCGGGAGCGGGTGTGGTCGACGTCCATGGGGACACCGGGTGAGAGAGCCTTCGGAGGAGGCGGAGGTTGGAAACGGGGTTGCAGAGGCGGGAGCTGGGTCCGAGGCGCAGGGAGTACGCCCGCAGGAGTCCGAGCGACTCCGGAGTTGGCTACAGGTCGGACGAGGGGTCCGGAGTGTCCGGAGTTACCGGAGTGCACGCCGAAGTGGAAGGATTGGTTAGCAGCACGGTTGTCAGCAACCCGCTGCGCGGCCTTGTACCATCCCTCGAAGTTGTCCTCGTCCGGACAGTCTGCGGACTCGGCAACGCGACTCTGGATGATGGAGTCCAATCCGCGGCGGAACTTCATCGTGATGTTGGAGCCTTCGGAGTATCCGGACTGGTCTACAAGGTCCCGGAACTCGTCGAGGTACTCCTGGAAAGTCCGACGGCCTTGGTGGTACCGGGAGGACTCCAGTTTCAGCATGGCGGCTTCGCGTTCCCGATCCGGAAGGAAGCGAGTCCGGAATTCGGTTGCGAAGGCGGCCCAGGACTCGAAGTACGGATCCTTCGGACTCCGGAGCACCATGTCCGCGTACTCCTTAGCTCGATCCTTCTGGAAGAAGGAGAGACACCAGAGGATTTTGGCCTGCTCGGTCGGAAAGTGGTCCGGACAGAGCTGGAAGTAGATGGAGCACGCGTTGTAGAATGCGCGACCATCCTTGCGGTTTCCGTCGAAGATCGGGGGAGAGGCGGGCTTCAAACGGGAACGCGGAGTGTTTTCGGATCGACTCGGGGCGTGCTGGGAGGCTTCAGTGCCCCTCGGCTCGGAGTCCGGAGTCGTTTTCGGAGTGATCGGACGGGGTGTTAAGAGGAGTTCTTCGATTCGGGCGAGTGTGTCGTGGATGGAACTGATTTGGGTTTGGTGTTCGTACGTCTGAGCCCACAAGGTCTGCAAAGTCTCGGAGTCCGGTCCTGAGTCGGCTGGTCCGGATGGCGGGATCTGGCTGGAAGCGCCCGTCATTTCGGAGTCGTCAGGGGAGCGAGGGATGGAGTTCCTTGGGTCCTCAGAGGTGGGTGGGAGTAGCAGGAGAGCGTCCGGAATGTCCGCAAAACCGGAGAGACGTCGGGAACGAGTCCGGAGTGGCGCAGGACGTTTTCCGTAGGGCTCTGGTGCCAGGATGGGAGATCCTGTTCTGCTGTAAGGGCAACCTCAAGATGGCCGACAGCGCAAGCCTAGCAGAGGGAGAATCCAAAGATATGAATAAGACTAACTACAATACATGAGAGAGCTGCTCACCTAGCAGAGGGAGAATCCAAAGAGAACAGGATAAGGATTCTCCATGCTAGGAAGCGAAGTATATACTGTAGTAGCGTGGGAGGAATGAAGGAATAACTGTACAGTACACCAGCCACAGGTCCGAACGAATATCACAAGGTACGAGGAAACATGTGATAATGAAGTGGAGGGGGAATGTACAGGAGTCGTGCCAGCGACCTGGGGAAGTAGGGGCGAAGGGAGATGAAGTGGGGAAAGAGAATGGAAGTAGCCCGGACGAGCCCCAAGGTGTATAGACGAGTCCGAGCGAGTCCGAGCGAGTCCGAAGTGCGGGAAGACTTCGGAGTCACCGGACGAGGCTCGGATGTGAAGGGAGTGGGCGGAAAGGAAGTGGGAAGGAAAGGGAGCGAAAGGAATGTATGTAAGAGTCCGTGGGGTGAAGGGAAAGAGAAAGGAACAAGGAGGAAGGGAGAGGGACAGGGGGAATAGGAGAAAATAGGAGTGTCCCCTTACATCTGCGTGGAATGTTCCGATTTCGCGCCGAAGACTTCAATGCCTATGATCGGCTCGACTTCATGATTCCAGTTCCAGGCTGGTTCCACACGCTCATGGCCGTCGCAAATTCGCTTCATAGTCAATATCTTTGCACATCTGCAGGGAGTGGATCACTTCGGCAGGCCATCGATCTATTACAACGCAAAGGACTTGTTAATCAATCTACAAAAGGTCCATTTTGGCATCACCTTGATGAATTAATCCATCACGTTAGTGAAGGGCATTTTCGTGCGTGCTGGATGACCGTTGGGAATGTGGAATCACTTGCCGATCTCAAGTCTTGTTCACCTGATCATCTCCGGACAATGGTGGTGGAAATTTTCGAGCGATTCGCATCACGAAGGGCACTTGAGCAGCTTGATAACCAACCTGATGGGAAACAGGACCTCGTCTATAGGCAATCCATCCAGTGGAACAGTGATGTACTTGTTTATCTGGAGCTTCGATCAGCGATTCGCACCGGCGATGTCGGACGAATAGAAGACCTTCTGCCAACACTGCTATTCCGTTTTGCTGGCGGCGGTAATTCAAAATATGCCATTGAAGTTCTTGAAACATTACAAGGCCTAAGGCAAGAGTGGACACCAGAAGTTAGGTGTGTGGACGTCATACACGCCGTACAAATACTTACGTTGGCTTCGCTAGGACATATGTCAAGCATTGTTGTTGGCTGTTGACAACATCAGGCAAGGAGAATGGGTTCCTGCCGTACGATCTGGGGCAAGAACACAACATCGGTGACATCAAGGTTTGATTTGAGCTCGTGCAACGTTTGAGTGCTTACCTTCTGCTTTAGGTCAATTACTATGCGCTAGGACCTGGTGCCAGTATGAGTAACCTAACAAAAATATCACCAGCAATCCCGACACTGCGCAAAGTTAAGGAAAGTATTACTGATCAGTTTACGATGTTAAAGGGTCGAGGGAAGCATCATCACATACCGAACAAGGAGGAGGATATAAAAAAGCTCACGGCATCATATCTTGAGGCCGAGCTTTATATTGCGACACCTGGGCGGAAGGTAGCATCAGTGCAGGATATTGCGGAAGACTATATAACCAAGGGGTATTGCTCGTTATGGGATTCATCAACAATTAGTGATTGGTTCAAGCGGCGTACACGAACACGAGGGACAGAGGAGGACTGGGTGTAGTAAAAACCCTTGTAGAATCAATTATCAGGCCACGGCGATCTAGGAGAATAGAAGAAAGAAGTAGGTAATGGCATGAAAGTCGAAGCATAATGAGCTTGCGAGAATCCCGGTGGCGAAATAAAATGATGCGGGGTCATCGGTAGTGAAGACGGGGATTGTACGGGGACAGACAGTGGCATGTTTGTATAATGCGAAGACTGAGTACTGAATGCCAAGTAGGGTACTGGTTCCGGATATATATTTTCTTTATTGGAATGGTTACTTGAAACCATGTTCGAGGCACTGACGGCGTGTAACGTAGAAAGTGCAGGAGTGATATTGACAGAAGCGGGTGTGGTGCAAGCCTTTGCTCGGGAAGGGCGCGGGATTTTGGGTGCAGTTTGACGAAGTAAACGAGCTGCTGCCTGGCGTTGCTTCTGCTCTGCCGCCTTCATGGCATTCTTTTCGGCCGTTGCCTGCTTCTTTGCCACACGTCTCGCTAGCTTTGCCTCCTCGTGTTGACGGTACCATTTAGCATCAAAGGAATGAAGCTTGTTTAGTAATTCTTCGCCGTGTCGCTTAGCATGTACCGGATTCCAACCATCCTTGATAAGATCGTCAACAGATGACAACCGAGCGTGAAGCGCAATAGTGCCAACAAGTTTGTCTGGCATGAATGCACGAGTACCCCACGGCCGATGCTTGTACTCCGCCTCCCAGGTCTCGTAGCGCCATTTGCAGACAAGATCTCGAGCGGCTTCGAGGTGCTCCTTGCGACGGTTAGGAACTTTCAGCGGGCGTTTACCATTCCCATTTGGGAGAGTGCTGGGCTCAAGTACGTCCTATGAATGCATGTTAGCTTTGTATACATGTTTCGAGCTGGCAACAGTTCTCACCGTAACAACTGATTCCAATCTGTTGTCCTCCATCTCGTCTAGTAGTTCATTGTTGTCTACATCTTGAGCCAAAGTGCCGCCATGAGCTTCTTGAGCCATGTCTCTGGTGCTGTGTGATTGAAACAGTCGATGGTATCGCTCGCCAGCTATGCGAAGGCAGTTGTCACAACAGTCTCCAGTTGGCGCTACATCCAAAGTCGTGGTCAACAACGATAGGCGCTGGGAATTTGCTTCCGCTCAACATGGAAATGGACATGTGACGTACCATGTCGTTCCCTCGTATCATCAAAGTACACCGCTGCCTCTGATTGACGACACTCCTCGGTTTCAATCCATCTTCTCAATCCTGGTTCGACCTCCTTTCGATATTTCGTTTCCTCTTCCCCGCCCTTATTTTCCTTCCGGCTCGCTGCCTTCGCCTCCTGGAATACCGATGGTTGAACGAGCAACACGGCATTCGAGTTGATATTTGGGTTTCTTCCAGCACGCCCAGCTCGTTGAACCCAGGTTGAGAGAGATGATGGAACCATGAACTGGACAACCAGCTCAATATCTGGAATGTCACATCCCTAAGATGACAGTGAGGTGAGTATCAATTCAACAAAGCTGTATCCAAATTCACCATTCCAGCCGCCTCAGTAGAAAGAAGCATTTTTATTGCGCCTTGGCGAAATGATTCCAACAGCCTGACTTTGGCGCGGGGTGAACGTCGTGAGTGATAAACTTGTAACAGGTCTCGGTCGCCACGTTGACCTAGGCGGTTTCGCAGATGGTCCAAGGCGTCGATCGCAACATTGATCTCGTCAAAGAAGACAAGGCTCTGAGCCAGCATAGCGGGATCCTCCAACGGGACAGTAAAATCGAGGGACTCCAAGTCCTTTTTCCCTCCCTCCATCCGTCGAACAAACCAGGCGATGTTACGGCGGTCAACACCCAGGTGAGTATGGTATGAATTCTCTTCATTTATATGCAGAGTACTACGAACGTGGGACAGGACATGGGCCGGCATAGTTGCTGATACCGCCAGAAAGGGTACGCGTGATGGTACGAAGGCTCGTAAAGCACCAATCTTGGCGTATACAGGTCGGAACTCATCACCCCATTGTGAGATGCAGTGCGCCTCATCGACAACTATGCAGCAAACCCTGCTCGCAAACGTATTCGAGCTAAGAAGCTGGCGGAAGCGATCGTGTTCAATGCACATCTCGGGAGAGGTGACGAGAACTTGAACTCGTCCGGCGGCAATATCCTATACCATTGCTCAGGGCTAGGTAGTCTTTGTCTGTTCTTGATGTGTACTCACCTTGTGTAAGCTATCACTATAGGTCTCCCCATTGACCGCTGCCGCCGTCAATTTCATATCCCTGAACCGTGATGCCTTCGTCTACCATCAGACATGCCCGTTCGTAACCAGGACTACAACTTACCTGATCTTCCTCCAGTGCATTCAACGGTGAGATAATAATCACCACTTTCTTTGGTTCCACAAATAACGGCATCACGAAAGGCATTGTTTTCCCCGCCCCTGTGCCAGCGATGACTGTGCAGTCCAAGCCAAGGAGAAGCGCCTCCGCTACGTCAACTTGCCATCCATATGGGGTTTTACCTCGAGTCCTTTTCGCAAACTCGCTCGTAATCTGCAATCGCGCAGTCTCTGAATTGTATTTGCGGAGTTTGGTCGCGGTCACAACTGCTTTTGCAAGAATATCGTCGCGCGCCGGTTGTGTGGTTGCAGGATTCGGTGGCATCGTGAGGAAATAACGCGTCCTGAGCGTCGCGTAGCTGCGCGCGCGGTACGGAGACAGACAAGTTGTTGATAACAAAAGGGCAAACACATCACATGATAGCTAATGACGCAACGGCGTGACAGTCGGCGCCCCCTTCCACCTGAAATGCACCAGACGTTGTACAACAGTCATCACGAAGAGTTTTTAACTCCGATGTGTGAGTGTGAGAAAACTACGTCTGAAGTCGAGACTATCTCTCGTGAAGCTCTGAGTGACGAGTGTTCGTAGAGAATTCTGACTGTGGGAATAAATGTCTGACTGTGCGATTGTGTGAGTATGTGTGGTCCATCGGTTCATCGGCACAGCGTCCGTTCCAAAACCTTCTTCCTCCCAAGACCTGAATTTTGAAATAACGGCCCGTGTCCTACTCAGCTCAATTCTCGTACGAAGACCAACTGGAACTCATTTTTTTGCCTGTACAAGGTTACACTGGCCATGTCGTCACCAGTCAATTTTTACAGCAACAGACCGCGTGTGGACCACCATAGAGCTTCTTGGGCGTATTTTCAAACACTCCGCGGATGACTACCGTCAAACCTACGGAATGCGCTCGTCCCCAAGACGTGGTCGAACGAGGCTTTGAGTATCCTCTGGTTTGAACCCAACTCGTCCGTAGGTCTGCTGAAGCTGCTGGGCCCTATGAGCTTAGTTGGTTAGGAGGTGGAGAGGGAAGGCTTCGTACGTGCCATCTTGAATTTTGATTTTCTTCCCTCAGGCCTCATGAGTGACATAGCGATACCAACGACACATTCGCCCCGAAGATTGGGGTGTTTTCCGACGGTATTCGTGGCGCGTCCGCCGAATATATCATATGGACTGCGTCCCCGAAGTCGACGAGTCTGTCGTCTTCGACCTCATGGCAACTCCTCCATTTCCCGCTGGTCCGCTCGTCCTCAATCTGAGACGAATGATGTACGATGGCGCAGCCCCCTTGCTCAAGTTCATCCCTCTGTTCATGAATGAATCTCTCGAACTTCTAGCTCTTTGCGACATATGTGTGGATGCGTAGCTGATCATTCGGCACACCTTGTCATATATTCCCTCTAATGCACCAGATTTACGCCGCCTCTGGCTCGCTATCGAGGGCCAGGCACATATATACCCCGAGCTTGATGTGGTCCTAGCGGCCCTCCTGCAATTGAAGGACATCTGGGATCTGGGTCTCGGCGGCCCAGGTCGTCACATCGACGCTGAACATTCTCGCGCATCTCCCGCACACCGAGCTCTTGGATGTGACCGGCAAGCCTCGTGCCAAACGCATTGGACGTCGCTGCAACACCGCTCGCAGATACGACTTTCAGGACTAGTGCCCTCAGGTTATTGCTGCTGCGGGTATAGAATAGGATATCTCTTGTATAGAGGGAATTTTGAATGCATGGTCCTACTTTTTGGGAGACGCCGAATCTGATATATCATACATGGGCATTAGGCAATCCATGTTCTAAAAGCGATTCAATTTCACCTCATGCGCATCACCCCAGCAGCCGTGGCAAAGGAAAGTAGGGATGTCAGTGCAAACCAAGGGGCCTGAAATTTGGCCGTCGCTATAGGGAAATTTAGAGGGAAAGTGCTCCCTATTCCCACTCCCGCAAGTTGAGTACTCTTGAGCTTGAGTACTTGAGTGGAAATTAGATGACGGAAACAGAGCAAGCGCCCGTTGGGCTGACGTCACATCGACGAAGCCGTCACATTCCAATATTTGACATTCCCCACTCACCGATGGTCAGGACGCTGCTACAGAATATGGTCCTAGCTGAACCAATAATCCATCAATCACACATGTCGCATTCGTGTGAGAATATCCACCTATTCGCCAGAGAAGCCTTTTTGACGTCGTTCCCATGATTTGCTTGCCGCATCATGCAGCCTCAAGAAGAAGGACACGCTTCATGTGCTCCACTACTCGAGTTTGATCATCGCTGGCTTGGAGACACCCCTCCATGACAAGCGACCTCCCGAAAGAAGGCAAATCGCGTTGCCGTCTGTAGCCCAAGGTCCAGCGGAATGTCCGTCCATCGGCAATATTTTGAAGGATGATGCTTCCTCGGATCGAGTGGGGGCCTTTATATGTGAGTATGTAACAGTCTTGATGTTCCTCACACTCCCATCACCACCATGATCCTCACTACGCTGCTGCTACTCTCGTTCCAGCTGCTGGGACGTGCAGAGGCCTTTGTCCAGCGTGCGTACAGGTGGCCCGGGGATGTAACGAGGACGAATTCACTGACGGAGCTTCTACGACAGGACCTTGGGATGAGTCGTACGCCCTCGCCAACGCCAAGGTCGCACAGATGACAATAGACGAGAAAGTGGGCATTCTAACGGGCGTCGGGCAATTCAACAGTGCGTACGCGTTCTCGCTTTCCACAGCACGTTTTTCTATCTTACCATCTTGCTGGGCGTAGGTCGGTGTGTCGGGGACACGCATCCCGTCGATCGCCTTGGAATTCCCGCGATTTGCTTCCAAGACGGGCCTGCGGGCCTGCGCCTCGTCAAGGGCGTGACGGGCTTCCCGAGCGGCATCAACACGGCGTCGACGTTCAGCAGGCGGCTGATGCGCGCGAGAGGCGTTGCGCTCGGCGAGGAGTCGCGCGGGAAAGGCGTCAACGTGTTCCTCGGGCCAGCTATGGACATCGTGCGTCCATCTCGCTTCCCTCCTTTCTTTCTCTTCCTCCCGCTCAGTACTCAGTGGTTGCGTGCTATTCTTTTTGGGATTGGGGGTGGGTGGGTGTAGATGCGCAATCCGAAGGCTGGGCGCGGCTGGGAGAGCTTCGGCCCCGATCCCTTCCTCACGGGCGAGGGCGCGTACGAGACGATCGTCGGCGTCCAGAGCACGGGCGTGCAGGGCTGCGCGAAGCACTTCGTGGGGAACAACCAGGAGCACTGGCGGTACGGGGTCACGGCGGATTTCGACGAGCGAACGATGAGGGAGGTGTACGGGTGGCCGTTTCTGCGGAGTGTTGAGGTGGGTTTCGCATGGCGGTTTGGGGGTGTCGTGCGAGGGCGAGAAAGGGAGGATGCTGGCTGACGAGGAGTGTATGGGGTAGGCCGACGTGAGCTCTGTGATGTGCGCATATAACCGCGTCAATGGGACGTCATCGTGCGGAAATGCAGACTTGCTCGGTCCGAATGGGTTCTTGCGCGAGAATGGATTCAAAGGTACGTACTATCATATATCATGCCACACGCCACACACCTCCTGCCCCCACAATACACAATAATACCACCTGCTGACTGACTGGTGTCACGTCGCGCTCATTGCCATTGTAGGCTTCGTTGTGAGCGACTGGGGCGCTACCCACGACACCGCGAAAGACGTGGCAAACGCGGGGCTGGATATGGAGCAGCCGGGGGACTGGATCGTCATCGGCGGAGGGGACTTCAACGATCTCATTTCGGGCCTCAAGCCTGCCGTCAACAACGGCGATGTATCTATCGATGTACGTTGTGTCGAATCACCCGTTTTTTCTTTTGTGTGTACGTATGAGCTGACACTGGTTGCGTGCAGCGGCTGGATGAGATGGTGGGACGCGTGTTGGCGGCTTTCTACCATCTTGGGCAGGATTCCGTGAGTACCCACTTCAAGTCCATCTCTCTCATCAGATCCCGCCTCGTCTCTCTCTCTCTCTCTCTCTCTCTCTCTCTCTCTAACACGATTCTCGATCCTCGCAGGGGTTTCCAGCCGTGAACTTTGATGCCCAGCAGCCCAGCACTCCGACGGCTCTGGCTCGCAGAACCTCCATGTCTCGGTGCGCTCAGACGCCCATACCGCCCTGGTCCGCGAGATCGCCTCGGCCTCGGCCGTGCTCCTCAAGAACAACCGCACCACCACGCCCTCCCCCGCCCCCTCCGCCCCCTCCGCCGGCGCCAAGGAGACCATCCGCGGCCTCCCCATCACCTAAACCCGCATCCGCACCATGGCCATCGTCGGGCAGGACGCCAAGATGCCGAACTTGAGGTGCAACGATCTGAATGAGTGCAACGACGGGACTATGTCTGTGGGCTGGGGCTCGGGCTCGAATAGTCTGGAGTTCGTCGTACCCCCCGTGGACGCGCTGACGGCGGAGAATGCGGGGGCGGGGGCTGCGGCGCTGGCGACGTCGCTGTCGAATGACCTCGATGCGGGTGCGAGTGCTGCGAGGGATAGGGATGTGGCGGTTGTCTTCGCTAATGCGTGCGTTCTTTATGCTTGTGCTGAATTGAAATTGGATACGGAAGCTGAGGGCCATTGATCCCCAGGATGAGCGGCGAGCTCGGGTTCTACGACGTCGTCGTCGGCAACATGGGGGACAGGAACGACCTCGATCTCTGGTTCAAAGGCGGGAGTTTGGTGGGTTCCTCCTTTGTCTCTGCCGCATTTTTAGGGGTGAAGCATTGATGATTTTTCTCGCGACGCAGATCGAGCGCGTGGCGGCGGTGTGCAACAATACCATCGTGGTGATCCATTCTGTTGGTCCTGTGTTCATGCCCTGGAGCTCCCACCCCAACATCACCGCTATCGTGTACGCGGGCGCGCCCGGGGAGATGACGGGCCCGTCGCTGGTCGACGTGCTCTACGGCAGGTATAATCCGCGGGGAAGGCTCCCGTTCAGTATCGCGGATGTGCGTCAGTTGCAATCAGGGCGGACGCTGGAGGTGCTGACGTCGTGTGCTATCTATCTGACAGAAGGAAACAGATTTTGGGACCTCGATCGTGTATGATAGCTTGACGGGCTTCCCTGAGGTGAGTCCTTCTGAGTCTATGCACGCCCTTGGCCAGCCGTCCAATATCTCAATGCGATCGACGTAGATCAATTACACCGAGAAGCTCCTCCTCGACTATAGGTACATGGACGCCAACGGCATCACGCCCCGCTTCGAATTCGGCTTCGGGCTCTCCTACACGACTTTCGTGTACTCCGGCCCATTGTCGATTGTATCGAGTGCGTCTGGCGCCAGGGCCGTCACGTTCACCGTGGCGAACAGCGGGGATGTGCCTGGGACGGAGATCGCGCAGCTGTACCTGGGGTTCCCTGCGGGCGCTGGTGAGCCGAAGCGCGTTTTGAGGGGGTTCGAGGAGGTGGCCTTGGGTGTTGGGGAGAGCAGGAGCGTGACGATTATGCTGGGGCAGAGGGATGTGAGGTGAGGGTCCCCTTGGTCCATCTGATGTGATGTGATGTGGTGTGGTGTGATGTGTGGTGGATGTTGATGGCTGGCGTTTTGTAGTATATGGGACGTTGTGCGGCATGCGTGGGTCGTGCCACCTGGGACGTTCACGGTGACGGTTGGCGCGTCTATTAATGACGTCCGTCTGACGGGTACTTTCTAGTGCTGGGCTTTCATTTGTGTGCGTTCGTCCTACTTTGAAGGTCGAATGTTATCCGTGCTGACTGATCTGATTGATAGCCGTGCATGCCAGTCGGGAGGAATATGAGGGGCATGAGATATTCTGATATCAAGTAATTCTGGAGCTCAAACATCAATACATAGTGATGAATTATGCGCCAGTAATCGAGGACGGAGTTATAACGAAGGTGGGTGCTAACGGAAGAGGCTGCTAGGAATTTGCTGCTCCGTAAGGTGACGGCTCGCTTTTCGACGCGTCTGGGAGATGGCGCAACGTGCCTCGAGTCATATTCGTTCCCTAAAGCATGCGAATGTTCAGCGACAAACTGCGCATGATAGTCGCACATCTCTCTGCGCCTGCTTCAACTTCTCAGCATCCCAACGTCCAGGTCAGCGCTTTGGTCTCGAAACGTCCATTGCCTAGAGGGTAGATGGTAGAGCAATGGTAAACGCATCTGCTTCGGCCCGGGCCCTGTTGCTGCAGTGTCGATAGTAGGAGATCCCAGTAAGAAGCCCGAATGATGAAAAATGATCAAACCGCCTCTGGCAGGATGCTAGAGGAAAGGCTTCAGTGCCACGCATACGTGTATGCGGCTTGGCTGGATTGATGGGGATTGCGAACTTGATGCTCTGAATCCAGCGTCAGTCAAGCCGTGAGATACATCATCCACAAATTCACAAGTTAGCGCCGGCGCCCAACGTTCAACACCAAATTCTGTACGATCTACCTGCCTGCCCATGTCAAACCGCGTCTTGTCCAATATTGACATTCTTTGGAGGATTTTTAAAAACTCTCACTCTTCACAAAACTACTACAATGCGCTTGTCTCGAAGATATGGTCCAACGAGGCTTTGGGCGTCCTTTGGCGAACACTTGACTCGCTTCTACCATTACTTCGCCTCTTGGGCCCTATGACTTTGGTTTTGAAACAAGATGAGCTGCCTTACTATGTGGGTACAGGCGCACTCCGACTATGCTCTGTCCTAATGATACTCATAGAAATATGAACGACTGATTCGTTCAGATGATTGGGTCGTGTTCTGGCGATACGCATCGCGCGTCCGTAAAATAGAATATCACGACATGTCGCCACATCCCAAGTTCAGTGACTCTGTTTTCATGGATATCATTATCTCCAGTCGCACACTATCCGGCGTCGACCTTCTTCCCAATCTCCAACGCCTCTCGTCTGATGACACTCCCCTCATTCAGAAATGGCTACCCTTATTTATCAGCAAATCCCTCAGCGCGCTGGATCTACAGGCATCAGCATCAGCAGATATGCACCTGCTCTCGCGAACTCTGTTGCATCTCCCCCACCTTTGCCCGAACCTACGAAACCTGTCACTTTTGACGGAAATTGAGCTTGATGACGCACCACAGTTCGATGCAACTTTATCATCCCTTCCGCTATTGAATGAAGTCAAACTCTCGACTTCGCTGCTCTGCCTGGCGACCATGAATACCCTCGCACACCTCCCGCATCTCGAATCTTTCACGATCACCACGATCAACATGATCGATGGAGAGTTTACCCTCCCCGTCATGCCGTTGCCTGAGGCGTTTCCATCGCTCAGAACCTTTTCTAGTGAAACAGTTGGGTTTTGCTCCATTGTGACCTTCCTTGAAACATATAAACCCCGCGAGCTACGCACCCTCGACGTGTATTCCATAAGCACAGAGTCATATGCGACATATCAGTCTCTTTTTGCAGCTGTAGCTTCCACTTGTCCCGAAATAAAGAATATCCGTCTGCAACTTCTCCTGGTAATCGACATCGAGGCCATTGTGGTTTCATCTTCGCCTCCTCTCTTGTCGATCATACCATTCCACCTTCTGGATCTTACCACATTAGAGTTGATCTGCCCCCCACCTCTGAACCTCGATGTCGGGTGTATGAAAGCGCTTCTTGCAGCTCTCCCTTCTCTCCATACACTAGAACTCATTGATAACCCCGAGCCTCCCACCCTTCCCCTCTCCGCCCTCTCCGAGCTTGCCCCACTTTGCCCGGTCATGCGGTCGTTGTCCTTGTCTCTGGACACGAAGCACATTGCCGGATCTGCCCCCCCAGACGCAATATTTCCGTGCCTCGAGGTTCTAGACGTACTGTCGTCGCCCCTCGAGTCACCCGCACGAAACGTCGCGATGTTTCTTGGCTCTATTCTCCCGCCAAAGTGCGTAGTTAGACACTCGCACTACGGCGACCAGATGAAATGGGGGCCAGTGGTCGATTTCCTCCCGTTGGTATTCGAGCTGCGCTTGGCCAAACAGGCATATATCAACGCTATCACTCCTCGACAGGAATAAGCACGCGCGCTTTCATTTCACAATATATCTAGCTGGAAAATACCGTGCCTCTTCACTCCAAGTGTGTAATTCTGTACTCTAATTCAACGATTACATCCGCATTGGGATCTCTAATTTGGTTGACGATGGTCACTCACCACTTGGGTTCAACAAACACGAGCGTTTCCTGTGTTTAGTCGCACAAAATCTAGCGTGGTCTAACCGTCCTATTTACCTCATCTTCATTCAGCAGCGGTTGCGAATCCACCCCAAAGTCTGTACTTTGCCGACCGAATATCTTCGGCGCCTCTTCCAACGTTCACTCCAAGTTTAACACGATCGACGCAACACCGTAGTAGGGCTGGACGGCGGTATATTGGTTTGGTACCGTACACAAGTACCCGAGTTTTACTAAGCACTGATCTCCGCGACTCCAGCACCGTTCGCAATACTGGAAGCAAGATGCGCCGTCATCTCGAGTCTACCACTTGCAGTCAGGTGCCGACACAGGAACAAGTCAGCAGAGAGATACGGCGGCGGATTTGGAAGACGTTGGTTACCTAGGAGGTGTGTCTACTTCCGAGGCCGTCTCAGGAGCTGAACGAGGAGTGTGCGTTGTACGCGTAGAAACTAGGCTGTGGGCAGGAGAAAGAAATCTCCGGAACACGAGCAGACAGCGCCGTCATGAAACTTAATCACTGGTGTGTGTCAATTGCGTGGTCAACAATGTGCATTGCGACAATTCGACTCACCGGCATGCAAATAGACAACCTGCTCTCGTTCCACTACACCTCGCGAATTCGAAGACCCCGGACGGCCGTTGTTAATCCACGTGTCTCTTCGCATACTAGCCATCCGTCATAAATATCTTGCCCTACTTTTTAAGCAGGCGCTGAGGAATCGGGGCCGCGCGATTGACCTGACAATCAAAGACTCGTCGACAGGGCAAGCAAATATTTCTTAAAAGGGGAGGCGATCCACTACCTAACTAACATGCGCCTGACTCGAGCACCCCGAAGGCGTTCTTGCTCTGCCGATTGCGACCCAACTTGTACTCAGGTTAGCCACCAGCCATGTTTTGCGGTACATGTCCTATTTGATGTGTGTGTCCTCTGGCATTCTCTTTCAACAAGTACACCAAGTCGCAGCTAGTCTTACACCTAGAAGACACACTCTACTGCACAGCACTAAATGCCCCTCTAGCCACCTGTAGCTCGAGTATCAATGGCAGGATTTCAGTGACTGAATCCCACTTCGTAGCTTCTATCTTGTCCCAGTGCTTGTGTCGGAGCACACATGTGTGCGGAAGGACCATGCTAAAGGATGTCGCGACATTCCTAGCTGATGACTGAAGGGGCGATCTCCCGATATTCAACACCTCTAGGCATCGGAACTTCTGCTTTGGCGAGGTAGACACGGGTGGAATTTTTGTATTCAGATACAAGGACAGGAACCTCATCACCGGACATAGTGGGGCAAGCTCGGACAGGGCAGAGAGGGGCAGTGTGGGAGGCCCAGTGCTCTCGCTGAGCTCGAGTGTAACGAGAGAAGGGAGACTCGCGAGGAGCGCTTTCATATTCTCAACATCGAGCTTCAGAGGTGGCGGGTGGAGTAGCTCCAATGAAGTGATGTTCAAGCAACGCTGCGGAGCGGTTGGAAAGAAAGGGAATAAGGATGAATCCGGCATGGGATCATTGTCACTCCACGGTTGACTTTCCATGTGGATGTCGTCTACGTCAGGAGCAGTGGACACTACTGCATCAAAGAGGGAGCGGCATGTATCATGGGTCTCGGTGGTGCATGAAACCACATTGAGGCTGCGTAACTCGCGAGGCCTGTACGCTTCAAGGAAGGATGCGATGAGGTGAAAGCTGATTGTTTGACTCGAAAAGACGGTGAGCGAAGGAAATGCATTGGAAAGCAACATCACGTCGAGCTTGGGCAGCTCTTCATCGTCCCACTCAAAATCCGCAATCATGGAGAAAGACCCAAGATGCGGGAGACGCGCCAGCGTATTCAGCGTCGCCAGGGAGAGCAGCGAAGTCGAGATTTGTACTTCATTTAAGAGAGGAAGGGATGAGAAGATCGTGTCAAGAGCCAAGGGCGGCCCATATTCCAGTCGGAGCGTCAGACTTTGCATACTTGGGCAGAGGTGAGGGAGGTACGACACGGTTCGCATGAATATGTGCGTATCTGCAAGCTGCGGTGCTGCGAGAGTTACTGATTTAAGACTTTTGTGCATGAACAAAGGTATCCATTTTTGCAAGGACAAAATGGCGTTGGACTTGAAGTGTCGTAGATTGGGAAGGAGCTCGCCGCCATCAGAAAATATGCGGTTTGTCGTTATGATGTCCATGAAAACGGAGTCATTGAAGTCGGACTCCGTGTCATCGACCTCGAGGACTAGTTCCTGAACGCGCCATGAGTATCGCCGAAACACAATCCAATCCTCCAGGCGAATCAGACGGTCATATTTCTATGAATAATATAACATTGATGAGTGCCAATAGGGGCCATATATTTCGCTCGAATGAGTAGTACAAGACGCACATAGCAAGGTATCTCATTTTCCTTGGAAGTCAAAGTCATAGGCCCCAGGAGATTGAGCAGTGGTAGAAGCGAGTCGAGTCTCCGCCAGACGATACTCAAGGCCTCGTTGGACCATATCTTTGCGACAAACGCGTTGTGATAGTTTTGTGAGACATCGCAGTGTTCGAAAATCCTCTCAAGGATGTCAATGTTGGTGAAAACACAGTCTAGAGACATAATGGCAGGCGAAGAGTTAGGCTTGCGGCCACGCCGGCCACTGTACCGTGACGGCGTGTTCACTATTTGTTCCTGTATACCAAAGGCTTTGCAGTCGGCAACTGGCAAGTTGCTCGAAGCTTGATCCTCTCGTTCCACGAACTATCAGTATTGTGCGTGGTAGAAAGGTATTTTCTCTAGTAATCACCGAGTCAGTGCTCATCGATGGTCATCAATCTCTAGTTGCTCTACGCCCATTGCGCAAAGGCGAACTCGGATATCACATCGTGAAAAAGAACGGAGGGGTTAAGCACGCTCAACCTAAAAGAAATGACAGATCCTCTATGGGTCAATCCCGTTAGGACTTGACGCGGCGGCTTGATCAGCAACACTAGGTTTGCCCAACCAAGGTATAAGGCAAGTTCATGAAGTGGGTCCCTGCGAGATTGTGACTCCGCAGGGAGCATCTAAGGACGACCTGGAAGCTCGATTTTATCTTTGCTATCTCTGCAAAAAAGGGAATCGATTCTCGAAAAACCATCATCGTGCACCACTCCGGACCAGCACAAGGTATACGTATACAACTATCCCGCTCAGGCCTTATGTTTATCATCTTCATCATCATCTGGGTACAGCTGCATCGATAAGGTTAGCCTGTATTCAAACGAAGAGAGGCAATATCCCGCTTGCCTTCCCCGGATTGAACAGTCCCATTGGATCTACAGAATTCTTGATTTGCTTCATCAACCGCACCGTCCCCTCCCCCAACTCGCCCTTCAAGTATTGTTTCTTACCAATACCCACCCCGTGCTCGCCCGTACACGTACCGTCCAGCGCAATCGCACGCTTCACCAAGCGATGAACGGCCTCTTCGACAGCGACATACTCCGTGGGCGTTTTGAAGATGATTCCAGCGTGGAAGTTGCCGTCGCCGACGTGCCCGACGATCGTGAAGAGGATGTTGTTCTTGGTTAGGTCCTCCTTCGTTTCGAGGACGAGTTGGGGGAGGTTCGAGACTGGAACGCTGAGGGATGCATGGGTATTGTAAGCGTAGCTAACTTGAAAGTCGGAGGAGACGGCTGGCTTACCACACATCAGTCCCCAAAATCCGTACGTCGGGGTCGTCCACCAGCGCGAGTGTCGAGAACAGCGAGTTCTTCCTGTCTGCCCATAGGGTCCCAGCCTCCTTGTCATCTTTCGCTAGCGTAAATCCGAAGCCGCCGTGTTTCTCGACCACGCGCTTCACGACTTGCGCCGTATCCCGTAGCGCAGCGGGCGAGGGGCCTTGGAACTTGAAGAACACACTATCCTTCTCCGGCCACTTGCGCGTCGACATGCCGTACAGGTTGGTAGCGCGCATGAAGCGGTCGTCCACGAGTTCCGTGCATTCTATGGACACGGAGGAAAGAATTCGTATTCACACAACAGTGGGGAAGGAACGGACTCACGAATGCCGACGCCTTGGTTGAGGACATCCGTCACAGCTTCGGTCGCTTTCTTGACGTCGGGGAAATGGACTATCGCTACCGTCGTAGGCAAAACGGGGGCCAAACGAATCGTCACTGCAACGTTCAGGGATTCAGCACATGCCCAATGAAGAAAGCATCGAAAAGGAAAACGATGAATGACAGATATCGACGGAAGACGTACCCTCAGTGACGATCCCCAACGTCCCTTCCGCGCCGATGAACAGCTTGGTCAAGTCGAAGCCAGCGGACGACTTGCGCGCGCGGCTGCGCGTCTTGATGACTTCACCGGATGGTAGGACCACCGTCTAAGGCAATCCCAGCAAAGGGGGTGACGAAGGCGGATATTATGATCGTGCAGCAATCGTGCATCAGTAGCATGGGGGGCAAGAGGAGAGGAGATGTGTACTCACGGCGTTGAGGAACCATTCACCCCTTGCTGTTCCATAACGGACGGCGTTGGCTAAATACGTGTCAGCGGGAGTGTGGCGGAGGAAAGGAAAATTTAACGTACTTCCTGAACAACCGGTGCTAAGCATCCCCCCAATTGTCGCACCAGGTCCAGGATCAAGCTAGCGGACGTATATACATGGTTAGCTCGTGTAGGTCCACCATACAAAACCAAAGGGGGGACGCGTACAGGGAAAAACAGCGGGATTCCTAACTCGAATATACACAGTGAGCACTAGAGTATGGTTGGGAGGGGATAGCGCACCTTTCTTCTGCAACATCTCATTGATAGCCATCCATTGGCACCCGGGTTGACATACTAAATCCGAATCTTGCTCTTACAAAGCAGAAGAGGAAAATTAGCTTCGTGCTCAGCGCTGCGCATCGAATTGTAATGAGGAGGAACAGGAGAGAGTGGGAAGTGAGGGAAGGGGGAGACGTACCGTGGATCTCTATGATCGCGTCCATTTGTGTCATGTCGACGCAAATCCCGCCCGTGGAATGCTATGGCTCCGGTGAGTAAGTGGGGTGCACAAGGGCACGAAGGGCACGCACCCCCCGCGTGTGCCCTTCGACGCTGGTCCCCCCGGAATACGGAATGACGGGCATGCGATACTTGCGAGCGACATTCACGACCTTGACTACATCCTCCGTCGAACGAGGGTACACCACCACATTATGGAATGCACCTAGGTAATAATCCACAAATGAGTGAGAAGAGATATAAGGAAGGAATTTAAGAGACGCACTAGGGTGATGGTCGTACATCGAGAACCCATGCCTTTCCAATTCATCTAGATCGGTCGACACCTGCCCGTCGTCTTCAGAGTTACTGGGGAATACCGTCTTGAGTTCGGCGACGGCGAGCTGGAAATCTCTCGGAGTTCCAAAGCGCGGCTTTTTACCAGGCTCAGAGGATGTGGTGAATGCAGAGCTAGCCGTCCTGTCACCAAGCTTGTATCCAGCAAGTCCCGCTGCGACAGCCGCCGTGAGAGCCCAGATGGCGACATGGCTTCGTTTTAGCGGGGACGTGCTACTCGTGCTCGAGTATGGACGGCGATTGCACAAAGCGATGCTTTGTGAGCGTACACGGCGGAAGAACTGGGCATGAAGGAGGACGTTGGCCTTAGACATGTTCTATGGCGCTGTAACGCAAAAGCTGTCTTGGGACCATGGGAGTGTGTGAGTGGGCGCCATTCTAAGCGGGGATACGAAGCGCGTACGTGACGGGCCGAGTGCGTCTGAAACTCTGCACGAGGCCTGCAAATAGCTATACATCGATGCCAACGCGCGATATCTGGCCCTCGATGACAATGTGGAAATGTGATCAGGGTGGTGCGTCAGTTCAGAAAAGCAGGCTGGCTCTCTGAGTATTGTTCCTGAACGGTCTCTGATAGCGCACGATGCATGATGGGGTGAAATCTTGTTAAGTAATATATACTCAAAAGGTACGTGTTCTGCCGCCGTGTCAGCAGCAGCCCTCTCTGACTGTGCGTAGCTCCCATGCCATCGGTAGAAAGTCGACGACAGTCTTCCACTTGGCTTGCTCCTCCCGGTTCAAGCCCGACATCTCCAGCGCGCACCCTTTAGGAAGAACCATGCCCAGAAATGACACCACAGCGGGAGCGGGAGACTTCAAGGGAGAAAGACCTACACCAAGGACCTTCAAGCAGTTAAAGTGCGTTTCTGGTGGGGTGGACACGGAGAGCTGTGCAGTATCCATACAAAGTGTCAAAGACTTCATATGTGGGCACAGCGGGGCCATCTCCGCGAGGGCGGAGAGGGGGAGGGTCGCGGGACCGATTGAGAATCTCGAGGGAAGGGAGACTTGAGAGGAGCACTATCATGGTTTCCACATTGAGGCAAAGACGCGGGGCATGATAGAGGTTCAGCGTAGTGAGCGTCATGCAACGACGCAGTGGCGTCGGGAAGGAGAACGTGGGTTGATCCAGATCAATTTCATCGTCGTTCCCTGAATCAACACAAACGCGCCGTACTCTGATATCTTGGATTGCCTGGCAAGTAGATGTTACGGTCGCTATGAGGCGACCATATGTTTCACAGGATTCATTGCGGCACAGAACGTAAAGACTGCGCAGTTTACGGGGTTTACTCGTTTTAATAAGGGACGCAATATCGCCAAGACTGAGCACATCGATATCGACAGTCGTCAGGGCCGGAAAGGTATCTGCAAGTGACGTTGCAGTGACGTCCAGTGTGATTGGACTAAGCGAGCCGGTCACGTCCAGGTTTGCAAGGTGCGGCAGACGTGCAAGGATGTTTAGTGTCGATGTAACAAAGTGCGCTGGCGGGAGCGAGACTTCCGTCAAATGGGGAAGGGCCGCCAAAATGATATCGAATTCGGGGTGTATCATCTCTACCATATTGTATTCCGGATGGAGCTCGAGGCGTCGCAGATTCGGTGCATTATAGGGGATATATGACAATACCCGCCTATACATCATCCCCGCATTAAGTATCTCATAGAGACCTAAACACTCTAGGGATTCGTTAATGAAAAGAGGTATGAACTTGATCAAGGATCTTGCGCCATCGTAGAGGATTTCCTTCAAGTTCGGGGCCAGCGCGCTCGAGGAAAATGGAGCAGTTGCCATGAGATCGAATACCACAGAATCATCAACATCGAGGGAACGTTTCAGGTGATGTATTTTGCGGACGCGCCATGAATACCGTTGGTAAACATCCCAATCACAAGGGCGAACATGTCGGTCATATTTCTATGTCACATATGAGGGAAGAAAATGAAAACATAGACTGCCACGTACAAAGACATCTGTCCCATACATATCATCATAAATTGAGCTCATCGGACCCAGCAGCCTCAGTAGGGGTAGAAACGAATCGAGTTGATACCAAAGGACATTGAGGGCTTCGTTCGACCATGCCTTGGAGACGAGCACATTCTGGTAAGTTTGCTCTTGATCACTCCAGAGGTTTTCGAGAATGAGCCTTAGAAGCTCGGCGGTGCTCAATACACGGTCGGATGCTGATTGCATTCCGGGCGACGATGGGTAAGTTGAAAGTGCGCGGCGATGAAAAGTTGAAGCAAAGTTGAAGCAAAACGCGTGACACGCTGCGTGACATGGGCGCTTCTCCCAAACCTACACCGTTATCGCTTGGTCACTATTGCTGACTTCCATGAAACCGCGCAGGCACTTTGTACGCGACATGTAGCGTATGAAACCACTTGAAGGCTCGCAAAGCCACAGATAGATGGCAGGAATGACCTCCCCGAATCCCAGCGATATTTGATCGATGTCCGTGGTTCGACGGCTGATCTTCTGGAGCATCTACTGGCACCGTCAACGCGACTTCGAGAAGGCAGCAAGGTAGAAATGGAGTTCCTCTAGCTCACACGACTTTTAAAGGGAGTAAATGGAAGAGGAACTTATTTGTTATAAGTTACCCTTTTGCGCCGTTTTGACACGTGGTCAACAGTCAAGTTAAGCTTGAGCTTGAAGTACTAAAGTTATCGAGTTCTGGGGGTCGGGAGCATGCTACACACCGTTTCGTAAGATTCGCCCTGCATCTCCTTATCTGTATCCTCCTGACAACCCTACACAGTCGTCAAAAGACCCCAACGGGTTCACGCTCAGCACCATGCCCTCCGAGTAGACGTAGATGAACATTGCCACAGACGCACCAAATACCGTTTCGTAGACGCTGCAGCCTACGCTCAACACCCTCCGCCCTCCATCCTACACCTTCCGTACGCCCCCGCCACCTTGTGCGCTCATTCGCTTGTGCTCGTTTATTGAATAAAAAGTTTGAGTCTAGGAATTTGCGTGGTTCTCCTTTTGGCTGGCGGCGGACCCGGATTCCCAGACATCCAGCTACGGAGCACGGCGGGCTCGACCCATGATGCCCTAAATGTCTGTTGGGGGCGGTGTTCGTTGAGTGCGATAGCGCGATAGTGCACATCGTGCACCGAATTCCCTCGCTTGATACACCGCCAGCGGGCTTCGTCCACAAGTCATGGCGCTGAGCGAGATATCCGACACGCCGATGCGATTCACAATTGGCTGATCGCTGCTGGCGGTTAGGGACGGTCTGTCTACGGCGTGGTGAGGATACTGTTCTGCCATCCACGCAAGAGTATCAGAGTAACGCCCCTCATGGAGCCGCAACCATTCCTTCTATGGACGCTGGGTTGGCGAAGGGAATTGACGCGTCGTTATCCCGCCGAACACGCTCGTCAAGCCACACTTGCGCGCGTCTTAGAGAGGACCGCATCCGGCGGTCTTGGAACTCGCCGCAATTCATCGACACCATCCCCGCTTGCGTACGCACTCCCCCAGCAACGTCGAACTGCGCCACCGACCTGATCACCACGACCATTCTGATCCGCCGCGTCCGTCAGTCGAATCGTTTACCGTCACCAAGACACTGCGTTTCTTTTGAGTCTTCTGCTACGATGGGAGGTATCAGTCTTCTGAGCCTCCGAAGTCAGCCGCAATCAGCCACCGTCAGCAAATGTGGTGGTTCAGGGAAGTCTATTAGAAGATGTTACCTAGAAGATGTTACCATCAATCTTACGGCGGCTCGCGGCTGCAACAACGTGGGACATGATTCATCCGCTACCTGACCCCCGACTATCTGCGCTTCTCGCTCTGCGAAAGGTCGTTCTCGAGGACAAACCAGGCAAAACAAGAACATACCTGCCAATGCCAGAGAAAGGCATCCGAGAGTGACGCACCTATTGTGTTGGCGCCACCGGGTGCAGGCTCGAACTGGCCATGCCACCAATCCATCTGAAACGGTTGGATGTATCTGCAAACGGACATTGCGGGATGACCACAACGCTCTTGCTTGCCACCTCTCCTCATCAATGTCTATGCAATTTCCGCTGAGCGAGTGCAATTGTTGATGATGATGCGTTAAATTCGTCGATTCTTGAGCGAGATAGGCGAACCCGATGCCTGAGGATTTGCTCGTTACTTCGCATCAGCCGTCGTCCGTACGCTCAAACGCCAATGCACCAGTAAAACACAAGCTCTTGTGGATGAATACCGATCGGCTCATGATGAGGTACGGCCGTAACTTTAGGCAAACAATACCAACGAAGACCGGCCGTGGAGCTACCCTCAACCGATGCTTGTAGCTTGTCAACATAAAGCTGGCGTGACTTACAACTTCAACGAGGTGCGAGATTCAGACGCCCTTATACTACTTGATCGCCGTGCGAATGATTGGGAAGGCCAGGCTAGACAGGGAACAGTGGTGGGGAAGCAACCTCGAGTTCCCGTGCGGCTTCGACGGCTTGACGGAAGGGCGTGTGCGTTCGCGTGAAGGCTCTTCGTATAGAGTACGAGGGTATAGTTGTAGAATGGTTACACGGGAGGATTGAAAAGGTCTCAAGGCGCTTTCGAGTGGCCGGGGGAACGAAACGTGATAGTTCGCCATCGTTTTATGCTCTGACGGTGCTTTCAATGTGAAGCTCTTTCGCACAACTTTATCGAGTGTAGGCGGATGATGGTGGCTGAATTGGCGTCGGGGGTGAAGCACATGTTGTCTCCACCTTCGTGTATGACAGCGGGGAAGGTAAACTCACCTGATTGAGAGATGATGGCGGGGTGGGGGAACCGGCATTTGTGACGTCGAGCTAAAGGCGTGTAAAGAACTCGCCTCGCCTTGCCCTTATTCACCGTTGTCTGGCGAGCGAACGTTGCAATGGCGCCTCAGGAATCGGCCAGCGGGGTGCTGAAGAATGTGCCAAAAACTGGCGGGCTTGGAGCATTTACGGGCGATTTGGACTCCCTTTCTTGGTAAATTTATATTCTGAGGCAGCCAGTAGGCGGCGGGCGGGCGAGCGGGGGAAGCTGGAGGGAGTGGAAGAGCAGGGGTATGATAGTGGGGGGCGAAAGCAAGCCATATTTCCGCAGTGAAGCCTTATATATGCTGATCGTGCGTCTGAATTCGGAATCACGATCCGTTGCAACTGACAAGGGACCCTTGTCAGCCAACCCCTATGGCGACTGACTCCTATCCCACCCCTTTCGGTTGGTTCGCCAAAGTGTCCTCAATACCAGGCGGTTCGATGATTGTCCAAGGCATAGCAGTGGGAATCTCGAATGGTTTTGAGCAAGGCGACTTACAGGACTTCACGCTTCGCTATGATCTCGGAAGAACACGGACATTATACGAGGGCCGCATTGACAGCGAAGTCTGTAATCAAAACTATCAGATGCATTAGATGTTATCATACTAGCTATGTGATACGTGGAGGCATATGGGAGAATAGCACAAGTACAATCTACTGGTGTTGGTCTGAAACATTCGAGTGGCCGATGTCGAGCTAGAGGACAGAGGTTGATCAGAAGATCAGACATATAAGCGTGGATCGCGTACGCGAATCGTTCCAGCCAGCAAGTCGTTAAATCGCTCGATGATTTGCTAACAATGCTGCTGCGTCTTGCTTGCAGTGATGGCGCTAAATGTGCGACCTTGACATCTTTGCAAAATGTAAGCAACGTCGGCGTCAAGTCAACCCAAGCTAGGAGCGAGTAAGCGACAGGAGTTCGATCTTTAGATCTCTAGACACCACACGCACGTTAGCTCACCGTCGTCCGCTGTAGGTGCAACCTCTCTTTGGGCGATTCGATTCCAGGCGCATGTAGGCGAGGATTTGCGTATTTGTATTAACCGTTCGTTTTCCGGGCTTCTTGGTGATTGACACGGCAGCATAGGTCAGTTGGCGACGTCCCTCGACTGTTGCGAGGACTGTGGATCTATAGAGAATATTGACACAATAACCCTGACTAGGTCGGATCGTAAGAGGGATGAATGTAATCATGGGATATTCAGAGGAAACATACGAGTAATGGTGTACATCATACACATCCTTTCGACGTCCTTGAGACTAAATCCTTCAGTGCTTCAACGACAGCCGTAGATGATCTGATATTCGAATTCCTGGACTAAGGTCATTCACCAGAACGGAGAAAAAGAAAGACTCACGGGAGAGGTATAAGATACGGGCTCCCTGTCCACGTTTCCACCGTTCAGACCTTCAGAAATCGCAGAGTCCCGCTTTCGCAGCGGGGAATGTAGCGCCAGAGCTTCAGTTGGTAGAGCGGGAAGTTCCCGCAACAAATAACTGAGTATTGTCTGGCTGAGTATGGAAATGATCTGGGGGTGGCTTTGCTCATGACCGCTATTTCGACGAACAGAAGACGTACGAACAGAAATATTTCAGACTTCGATGAAGCGCCCGTGTCACGCGGCGTGACAATAGTGACACAGTCTGACACAGTACCCTCATCATCTCTGGGATCAACGTCTACGCCACGAACGGGAGCGCAAAAGAACGAGCTAAGATATCCACTGTCAATATCTATGGGATATTTACTGTTCTCAATCTCTCGAAACCGCGTAAACCAACCTCAACGATCTCTCGCGTCTTCTGGTTCACGCAGACGACATCAGAAAGCTGCGACATGATATCGAAGGGCGACAAGTACAGGGGCCGCGAGCGCTACGAGATCTGCGGAGTTGTTATGGAATGTGACACTCGGAGGAATATACACGGGCAGATTGATGAATCTGGCTCCAGTCCTCGACAATCTTACTGGTAGAAGGTATGGGTGCGGTGGCAGAAGGACTAAAGGCGAAGGCCTCGTAAGAGCGCCATGGCGGTGTAATTATACTTGGTGCGTGCATAGTACTTGTTCGCTCGTTGAGAGCAAATTCGTGCTCACAAACTGCTTCATTTACTAGCCGTACACCGCACGCGCCCACTCTCCAGCCCCAAGTACATGACTATGTACTTGCAGTTGCCTTCCTCGGTGACTCCTCGCCTCGCTACTACCTGAAAAATACTCCAGCAAGGGAAGCAGACGCCGCGCCAAACTACATCAACCGCCCCGAGGTGATAGGAGCACGTAACAGTCCTGTCATAGTCCATCAAATGATCTTGCCCCCTACACCCTGTGGGAAGCCATCTCTTATCTCAACCTGCGCGAATATTCATATTCGAAGTCAAAACTGACGCCTGTACGCCCTTTGTCCTGACTTCGATGACCATCAACTCAACGATCTCGGCGCAGGCCCCTCATATAATCGACTTAACTTCAAGCCTTGCCAACATGACCCTCGAGACGAGATCGCAGCTGATCGGAACGTCCACGGCAACGAGCCGTGTAGTGACTGTCGCTGAGCTTGTGCGCCATATCTGCGAACACTCCGATCGTGCGCAGAACTCCCGCAATGCTCGGGTCTGCAAGTTGTGGTCGAGCGAGGCTCTGAGTGTCGTTTGGCGCAGACTGCACTCGTTTCTACCGTTACTTAAACTGCTAGCCCCGATGTCTTCACAGTATGAAGATGGGACACGTCGCTTTGTGCGTTCACTCCACTTGGCCTCTCATCTAAGCCGGTACTCATGAAGTGTCTAGAAATACGACGGACAGATCCTACCTAGTAGCTGGGAAGCTTTCCAACGGTATTCCCCTCTGGTTCGCGACATATATCGCCATCCTCTTGGATATATGACCTACGAGAGCAATTCTTTCACCGAGTCCGTATTTGTTGATGTCTTGACGACAAATCCTTACCCCACCAACGAGCTGATCCCAAATTTGCAATTCCTCGAATATTGTGGTGGGGGGATACACGTGCAGTTCCTGCCTCTATTCCTCAACAAATCCCTCAACTCGCTGGAGCTGTGCCTGTACGACACAGGCGACGTTGCCTGGGACCCGCAGTTGGCGACATTCAAACGGACACTGCTGTCCATCCCCCACAAATCCCCCAATCTGCGGCGCCTCACAGTCACCTCTTACGACCGCACGAACGTGGCTGATGAGCTGACCGAAGTCTTCCTGGGCCTCCCACAGTTGGAGACGCTCACTCTCTCGGTTCCGCTGCTTCCTGCTTCGACGACGGATGCCCTTGCACGGCTTCCGTCCCTCGAGACTCTGCGTTTAGATGGCCCGCATATGCAATTCGGATCCGGCCTCCCTATGGACGACGGTTTCCAATCGTTAGCCACTTTCTCGGCATACGAGATCAAATTCGACGATGTCGTATCCTTCTTGAAAGCATACAAACCTCGTAATCTACGCGCCCTCCATCTCTCTACATTTGGGGCGAAGGAACCCCATGGGGCATATTGCCGTCTTATTGCAGCTGTGACGTCCTCCTGCCCGCTAATAGAAGATATCAGCACGGTTGTCTTGCCCTTAACACGTGATTCTTACTTAGAACCCGCCGAACTCTCCTCCCATCCATTCCTGCCCCTAACCCGCCGTCCCTTCAGCATCAAGTCGCTAACGATGAGGTTTCCGCCGCCCCTTAACCTGTCTGTTGAATTAATGAAAGATCTCCTAACGAACCTCCCCCTCCTCGTAACCCTCGAACTCGAGGAAAGCAGGGGTCCACCGACGCTGCCACTAGTCGCCCTTGCCGAGTTCGCACCACTGTGCCCGCACATGGAGCATCTGGCGCTGTACACGGACACCACCCTGCCCCCGTTCAGCGCGCCACCAGCTGCACGGTTTCGGTACCTCAGGATTCTCGATTTGGGCCGTTCGCCGTTGAGGAGTGCGCCTGCCGATGTGGCGGCGTTTTTGAGGGTGGTGCTGCCGGAAACATGCGTCCTGGAAACGAGGTTCGTCGGTCCGGATGCGGACGGTGGTTGGAACTCTGTCGCATTCAATAACTCGACTCACATGTAGTCGGCGCTGCGGATGGTATCCCATGCGAGTAGTTGCCACTGTTAGCGCTGTGTAACACCAGAACAAGTTAGGATTTCTCAACAAGATCGGGTGAACGACTGTAATACGCTCTGCGCCGGAATTCAGAATTGATTGAACTGGGGTTGGAAGCTCGAGAGTATCCGCATTGCGGCAATCGTCTTGGTAGCGACATCCAAGTCGCTGATTCCTTCCCTGTCGTCAAACTGGAGAAGGGTTGGCGCTTTAGTAGCGCCCGGGGACGCACTTTGACACAGATACGTGTACTCCCGCAGGCCCATTGGTGAGCTCGGACGTTCAGTAGGGCAACGGGAATGTCAAGGAACAATAACACAATCAGTCTTCTTGAGACTGGTCATTTGGTCTGCAACGGGCCTCAACCACCGCTTGTTAACATATCATCCGTTCCGTTTTCACCGATCTTACGATTGATCCAGAGGCCCCATCATTACACGTTCGACATAGTGCAGTCTTTCCCAATGGCACGTCCCGACCAACATCACATCTTGCTCGTCTTTTCGTGGCTATGCAGACAGTGAAAGAAGGAAGTGTAACGGAGATAGGGCGGCGGTAACGATTACGCTGGGGGTATAGGGCATACGGTCGTCTCACTCCGGTCAACACAGCCATCATCGTGACATCGTCTCGCAAATTACTTGCTCTGCTCTCCGATTGGTCCGGCGAAGTTCCAAGATTGCGCCTGCTGTGGGCAATGATGCTCGCAAGTGAGGCTTTCAACTCCCATGCTACCCATTGATGCTTACTCAACTGCTCCACAGCCCACAAAATTCCTCTACTCCGTCTACCTTCTTTCGATTCGCGAGTTCGCGCAATGAGTGCGGCCAACGGCATGATCAAATTACTTGACTGGAAGATACCGACGAGTTTGTGATATCTGCGACGCACTGCGGCGTGCATCTTCCGCCTACATCAAAGCTCTGGGTACGAGACTTCCTGACAGCCGATCGTCGGGGGGCATCCCGACCAAGGATCTATGAGGAACTTCGTGGGTTATATTTGACTGACCCTACCTCCTTCAAGTTCTGTAGCTTGCGAGACGTTGCCAGGGAGAACACTCGCCATCAGAACGGCGGACCGTACCCTGAAGCTCGTTATTGGCAGTGCTTGAGCTCCACGGCCATCGGAGGCATAGTTGTGCGACCCATTTCGAGATACATACAGAATAGACGACAGTGAACAACGCTGCAATCAGCCTACATGATTTCTCGCGCGTGCAACACGCCCTACATAGAGATCTTAGCGTTAGCGGACCCTGGCGACGCACTCGCGCGTCCCCTTGCCATCCTGCGTGACAGCGAATTTCCGGTTGGTACTGCTTAATGGTCCACGGCATACGGTTCAGTAAGAATGCGACACCTATGGCACGGCACCTGCACTGACCGCACGCTCTGTGATGCTGCGCAGAACCGGAAAAGGCGGAAAAGAATGGGGGTGTGCAGAGGAACGGGATGAGATATGTGAATCGATGCCCTCATCAACCCTACATCTTGCTGCCAAATGGGCAGTCACCGGCCGACGTCAATGGCGATGCTGATGCAATCAAGGAATCATGTATTCGGCTCCGAATCAATGAAGAGACAACGCACCCCGGGTATGGAATGGATGCTGCTGCGTTCATTCGTAGAAATGTTCCTTGATGTGTCCAAGAATCAGCCTTCGCTCGGGCAGCCCAGCATCATCAGACCGTCGGCCGATCTGTCTCAGGTTGGGGCAACGAACCACGATGTAAATCATCACTCCGCGAGTTCCACGGGCATAGGTCCTACTCCCACGCCATGTGTCCACCGCCATGTGTCCACATCCCAATTTCAGGAACGAATGCTACGTTCACGATGAACGCTACAATTCAATGTATATCTTCATCATAACAGAAAATGGTGGTATCGTTAACTATGCAGTTGATGGCCATTCGGGCTGCTCATAAATAAAAATCTGGAGCAGCGACGGGCCCGGAGTTGGGTGGAACTGGGAAGGGTTGGTCATACAAGCTACTGCCGCAATAGCCAAGTGCAGTACCCGTCTGTGGGGGGACATACGGCACGGGAGGAGGATAGTATGAAAATATCACACTGCTTGGTGTTGCGCTGGGAGCCGTGAGCGGCGTGTCTACTGAAGACGTAGCACTGGATATGGGAGAAGGGGTGAGATGCGCCGCAGTGTGCTGATCCAGCGTGGAGGTTGCCAACGCTGTAGTGCGGTATGCTGTTGAAGCAAGTTGGGAAGGCCGTTCCAGAGACACGATAGTGGCTCTCTTCTGGATATTGCCCGGGTATGGCCTACAGGCAACGAGCCGTGCTGACGGAGGCGCATGGCTGTCTGCACGGCACAGACGGTGGACGGCGTATAATACTGTTTCCCCGTCTACGATCAACTCTTGTCTGAGTGTTATGGTAGCGCCGAAAGGCTCGTGCACTGAAGGAACTTTGTCACGGTTAGCTGTATTCTCCAACACGGGTTTGAAACTCACTGTAGCTCCGGCATCTAGCCAGAGGGCTATCGGTCGGAAGGATTGCCGCCAAAGGGTCCACTGGGGATTGATATAGCGGCGCGGATTCATGATGGATCAACTGTTGGTTGCTGAACACTTGTGTGATGCATGTTCCTGAGAGGAAAGGGGCGTCAAGGACGACTGACCCAGTGAACCCCTCGTGTTCGCCAGCGAAGAGGTCAAGAGGTATCATGGATAGCTCCGTCTCCAAGAACCAAAAAGAGCCAGAGAGATTTTCAGGAGGAAGAATGGAGTCAAAATCGACCACCAACGGCGACACACCGCTCGCCACCAAGCAAAGGGCGGTCACTCGATTTCTACTATGTGGCACGGATGCGCGATAAGCACCACCGGGTGAGGGAGGCCGCAAGGATGGTAAAGTGGTCCGTATACCCGTGTGACCGCAAAGTAGTTCATACCAAAACTCCAACTGCGATGGTATCACATCAAACTCAGGGAGTGGTGGTGGAGATAGAACCACGTATGACGGCGGCCTATGAGACACGGATAGCGAGTCCTCATGCCGAACGTCTAGACGGCATTGGGAAGTGTTGATTGGATCGCGTAATTCGTGGTCGTCAACGGTGGGGACCGAACAACTGAGGTTAGGGAGTTCTGTGGCGTTCGCAACGAGTTGAAAGTCTAGATGCGGGCAACTGATCAGATCGAGAAAGCGGGCGCTGAGGATGGAAAGACAGCCAAGTCGTACCTGGGGTGCCGCTCCACATGCCTCTGAGGACTTGGATATGGCTGGCGACTTGTTTGTTTGATCTGGTGATACCAGCCTTTGCGAGGTATTCTACAAGGAACTGATTGCGATATCTACTGCGTTCAGACGACCGGACTGCAAAAGGTGAGTTCTTGTACTCTCTAAGCCCTGGAAAATTCGAGTAAGACAAAATCCACGCCGTGATCAACAAAGAGTACCTTGGACAGAGGTGTTCTCTATGTGCTCCGGCCAAACCTCAATGCCATTACTACCTGTCTTCCAATGCTTTCGTTTTGGGGTCAAAGACTTGGCTGCTGGCTGTTTGCGCGATCTGGGAGCAGGTATGATCATGATAGCTAAGAAGGTATTGGAAGGGAGTTGCGGGCACCGTGTCAGCGTTGTATATGATTATATATGATTTAATCCCAGGTTACGCTGGTGACCTTGCATGGCAAATGACCAGTAGACCGTGGGTGGTTAGCATTGAAATCTGAAGGAGATTACACAAGCAACTGGTGACTACACACATCAAGAAGCTGGCACTGGTAGCTGAATTCTCGAGACGTGTTCAAAAACACATCCGATCAATGTGGACACCTACTACCTTAGGATTCATTTTCTCGCAAGGTCACGTCTCAAAAGGTGCACTGGCCACAGCACAAAGGAAAGGAGAGACTCACTGTTGCAGTTAATTGCTGATACAAGTCAGCTAACCCTGAAGCATGCTGTTTATTTCTTCCCTCGTCTGATGAGTACCGCAATTGGATGCCATCACACACTCAATATGCAAGTCGACATTTGGATTGATTGGTCAGAAGTCCATGGTTCCCAACAATGTGAGGGTGAAAGCGATCTCCCATACTCACAGCAGTGAAAGCGCAAGGTACGTGCGGAAATCTTCTGCTTCCCTGTCAAGAAATAGTGGACAAAAATAAAGAACATCAAATCTAACTCCTTGGATCAATAAGAATGAACAATCTCTCGGTCAACGTATGGAAGACCGTTCAAAAATTTAAACACCTTCTGAACCATATCTGATGGTGGTAATGGGGATATGGGAGCAAGGAGAGAACCGAGCACAAGGACGATCGGCTTGGTACACAAGCGCTAGGGCTAGAGTTATCGGGCAAATGCTTACTGTGCGAAGAATTTTATGACCGTGTGAATAAGTATGTATAAGTCATACAAAGAATCCTCTTCCAAACTCCCAACTTTGTCTGAGTCTGCCATGTCGTGGCTAATCCAGTCAGCGACCGACCGCGTCTTGGGTACCGCAGAGATTCTTAGGCTCATTTTCGAACACTCTCACGATCTTCACGCGCGGCAACAGCAAAACTACCACATCCAAAGCTTGGTCGAACGAGGCATTGAACGTCCTTTGGTATAAGCTCAACTCGTTTCTCCCGCTTCTGATGCTACTGGGACCCATGGACTTGGTCCAGTATGGGGGAAGTGAAGAGTGTTACCACGTAAGTGTCAGTGACACTCTCTTTGTCTCTTCTCATAGCCGACACAGGAATATGAGCGACACATATGCCCCGAAGACTGGGTCGTTTTTCGGCGATATTCATGGCGCATTCGCCAGATAGACCTCATAGGACTTAGCCTTGAATCCAACATTGATGAATCCATTTTCTTCGATCTTTTGGCGGCTAGTCCCCTTCCTGCCAATGTGGTTATCCCGAACTTGAGACGCGTTGTCTATGATGGCGCGGGTGCATTGATAAAATTCATATCTCTTTTCATGAACGAGTCTCTTGAGTCTCTTAATATCAGCTATGTACACTACGATATCGACGACAACGAGGCGATGGTGTTCAAGCGAATGTTGTCGTACCTCCACTTCAAAGCCCCAAACCTACGGCGCCTTCGGCTCGCCTCACCCGATCAGATAGCCATCCATAATGAACTCGACATGCTCCTAGTGGCCCTCCCTCGGTTAAAAACCCTCTCTATCTCACCTTCCTTGCTCGACGCATCGACTATACGTATCCTTGCGCGTCTTCTGCACCTCGAGACCTTGGACGTAACTGGGCCGAGTGAAGAAAACGGGCTGAACTTCAGCGCGAATTCATCCGCCAATGCTTTCCCATCTCTGGTGACGTTTGCCACTAATGCGCTCCGCTTCGACGACATCGCTTCTCTCTTCGAAGCGAACGAGTTCAGTCGTCTGCGAACCCTCGATGTCCGCACCTGCTGCAAGGAATCACATACAGCGTGTCGCCGACTGATGGAAGCCATTACATCTGTTTGCTTAAACATTCAGAGTATCACTGTGGAGGGGCGCACCCTTCAAGACACGTACCAATGGATCGATGACGACCCTGAACCTCTGTTGTCTTTCTTTCTCTCCACAACACACCGTTTCCCGAGTCTTACCTCGCTCGAGCTCAGCCGCGCTCCTCGCCTTAGTCTCAATGTCAGTATTATGAAAGCGCTGCTCGGAAGTCTCCCTTCGCTCGAGATCCTCAACTTAAACGAAAGTCTTGGGCCTCCTACTCTATCTATCTCTGCTCTCTCGGAGCTGTCCCCACTTTGCCCGTGCATGAAACTATTGACTCTCTACATAAATACCGAACGGTTCTCGATATTATCGGTCGTTACCCCCCCAAATATCCCCTCCAAGTTTAGCTGCTTGGAAGTTTTAGACGTAGGAATTTCCCCTTTGAAGTCTCCTCCTCTGGATGTGGGCTTCCTTTTGGATATGATTCTTCCGAAAGCGTGCGTCCTTCGGGTGACGAATCCTGAGGAGGAGGAACAAGCCAAGTGGATGGCTACGCTCGATTTTGTGCCGAGGACAATGGAGCTATATACCACCAGAGAGGGCTTGGATCGTCGCAGAACGGAGTCCTTTGAGTAAATATTTGAACATACTTAGCATGATATGTCGAAGCCGTGCAGGAATGATACACGCTCAGTACGGAGCTGAATAGAGTGTGCCCACTCTCCTAGTCCTCTGATTATTCTCGATTATCAGCCTATGCCTATCGTTCTGTACTTCCGTCTCTTGGTGTCGAGCCGCTGACGTTACGCTTTGGCACTGTATATGGATACACCCTCTTCGTTTGAGTGACCTTCCGTGTTCTCAGTGCCAACGTACGCGCGCCTTGTCTCTCCGCTTGGAATGACGCACACGCAGTCTCATATCTATGGCCCCATCTCGGCCTTTACCCCGACGACGCCATAGACCATATCGAGGGCCAATGTCTTGCATCACCTTCAGTCCTTTCGCCGTGCTGACAGGGCATCGCCACCGGCAATAGCCGTTTATATTCGAACCCTAGCGCCACTGCCAGTGCGCCACTTAAGTCCATTTCGTCGGCTGGGCTCTCACAGCGTCTCTTGCTGGAGGAATTGCTGGATACAAGCTTGGGGACAATGGGGCCAGCTCTACATACACCGGGTATACCGTTGCCCACGAGAAGATGCGCTATGGCTCACCCCGAGACTTCCAATTCGCCGTCGTCGAGCAAAAGAGAGTGTTCGCTAGCGACTCCGAAGATGATGGACAGGTGGCGACTGATCCAGAGAAATTAGAAAGGCATGAGCTCTCGATATGCGATTATCACCCCAGTGCGTCTCTTTAATTTCGTCCTTATATCTCTTCTCACTCGTTTTCTGATATCTCACGTAGGTGAATTCCATGATGTGGTGGTGTCCCATCGCTCGACGGCGGATATAGTCAAGATCGTGAGTGTTGCTCACAAGTATCGTAAGCCCGTTGCTCCGTATTCCCGGGGGGGACTAGCGTCGAAGGGCACACGGGCGGGGTGCGTGCGTTTCGTGTTCTCGTATGCCCCACTTACTCACCGCAGCTATAGCATTCCACGGGCGGGATTTGCGTCGACATGACACAAATGGACGCGATCATGGAGATCCCGGTACGTCTCCCCCTCCCCTCACTTTCCACACTCTCTTGTTCCTCCTACGGTCGATATACACGAGCTCACCGCCCATACACGTCTGCTAGCTCGATCCTGGACCCGGCGCGACAATTGGGGGGATGCTCAGCACCGGTTGTTCAGGAAGTATGTTGATTTCTCCTTTCCTGCGCCGCACTCCCGTTGACACGTACCTAGCCAACGCCGTCCGTTATGGAACAGCAAGAGGCGAATGGCTCCTCAACACCGTGAGTACGCATCTCCTCTCCTCTGGCCCCCCCATGCCACTGATGCACGATTGCTGCACGACCATAATGCCTCCCTTTGTCACCTCCTCTTTTGGGATTAACCCAGACTGTCGCCCTGCTATCTGGTAAAGTCATCAAGACGCGTACCCGCGCGCGCAAGTCGTCCGCCAGGTTTGACTTGACCAAGCCGTTCGTCGGCGCGGAAGGGACGTTGGGGATTGTCACTGAGGGTACGTCTTCCGTCGATATCTGGCGTTCATCGTTCTCCTTTTCAATGTTTTCTCCATTGAGCGTGTGCTGAATCCTTGAATGTTGCAGTGACGATTCGTTTGGCACCCGTTTTGCCTATGACGGTAGCGATTGTCCGATGTCAAGCAGGCAACCGAAGCTGTGACGGATGTCTTCAACCAAGGTGTCGGTATTCGTGAGCCCTCCCTCCCCTATCTCACCGTTGTTGCGTGAATACGAATTCGTTCCTCCGTGTCCGTAGAATGTACGGAACTCGTAGACGACCGCTTCATGCACGCGACCAACTTCCACGAAATGTCGATGCGCAAGTGGCGGGAGAAGGATAGTGTGTTCTTCAAGTTCCAAGGCCCCTCTCCGGCTGCGCTACGGGATACAGCGCAAGTCGTCAAGCGCGTGGTCAAGAAACACGGGGGCTTCGGATTTACGCTAGCGAAAGATGAGAAGGAGGCGGGGACCCTATGGGCAGACAGGAAGAACTCGCTGTTCTCGACACTCGCGCTGGTGGATGACCCCGACGTACGTATTTTGGGGACTGATGTGTGGTAAGCCAGCCGTCTCCTTTGGCTCTCAAGTGAGCTATGCTTACAAAAATATGAATCGCTCAGTGTTTCAGTCTCGAATCCCCCAACTTGTCCTCGAAACGAAGGAGGACCTAACCAAGCACAGCATCCTCTTCAAGATCGTCGGGCACGTCCGCGACGGCACCTCCCACGCCGCAATCCTCTCCAAAACGCCAAACGAGTGTGTCGCCGTCGGGGGGCCGTCCATGCCTTGGTGGAGCGCGCGATTGCGCTGCAGAGTACGTGCACAGGCGCGCACGGGGTGGGGATTGGTAAGAAGCAATACTCGAGGGGGGGACAGTGGTCTGCCTGTTTTCGTTTGGATACGGGCTACCTTTTCGACGCAATTGTACCCAGACCATGAATATGATAACCATAAGGCCTGATGGGGGTATTGGATTGAGATGGATGCGCGGGGATGACTCCTTGGGAGTCGATTTCCACTTTGTTTCTTGTTGGTTCACAGGGACCCGATATTTACTTTTGAATGTATGTTAAATTAATTGTCCGGACGGCTGGGCAGCCTCACTGTTGAAGTTAGCGTGACAACATTGGTGCCTGTGGTACAACAAATGCAGTCTCCTCGGTTGACTCGCAGGTGCCGTGCAAAGGTCATCGTGAGTGATGTAATAACACTGACTATGTCCTCAAAATAATGGTTCGTTAATGAATTGAACATGGGTGATCAAATATTATGCATTGCTCTGTCCATGCACAGGTAGATCTATACGCCGTACGCTCCTTCAAAATATCGGAATTGATAATGCCTCAGTTGTACATCAACCACCGCCAGGGCACCCGGATAGCATCTGACTAGAAATCACAATGCTTGAGCATTCAGATGAAGGCGTCGGAGGAAAGCGAGTGCAGACCTCTCTCAGGCTATACTCAGAAAATGATTTGTTCCAGAAATCGCTGTGTCGCGTCGCTATGGAATCGACCCGTCGAAAATCTAAGATTCGGTGCGTTCATTTCTGTTAACTCGACGTGATCTCCGATTTCATGATTCCGAGATAGTGGGGTGCGAGCCAATGATGAATAATGATATGAAGGAGGGGCTGAGAAGTTACTTGATATATATGGTACCTTCATGAAAGAGCTATCGTTGTTACATGGTGGGCGACGTGGGGACGTTGGATAATCCAGAACAGACTTCGATTGCAGTTGAGTTTGATGTATCGGCTTGAGATATTACCTCCTCTCCCGAAACATAGTCGCTTGTCCTCGTCGTCGATGAATCCCTAATCGACAGATCAATCTTGGGATCGGCATCCATTACATTCCTGCTTAAAAGCGGCAATCAGATATTTAGAAGACGCAACGAGTATGCGAGGGGAACGGTTCGCCAATAAGGCCAGCCCGGGCACTCGACTTCGCAAGGAGTGATGGGAGGACAGCGGGGTTGTCTATTCGCACAAAGGCGCTGTCCCGCGACTATGTCGTTATCGTCGGTGGGGGAAGTTGAGAGCACAGGGCGCTTATCGCATGGTCACAAACGGGTTTTCACGATACTTTTACTGTACGCAAAGGATATCATCCGTCTTAGAATATTCTTCATCTCAATACATGAAGAATTGAAACTGTTATACGGTGCATCGCAGTCCCAAGAAGGCTTACAGGCAGTTGACTGAGGAAACAAAGTAGATAGGAGTTGGCCGCGTGGCTGGCAAGCAGCTGTCAGAAGGACGCAGAGTCGGCGTATGAAAAGATGTCGGCCTGGTTTCAACTCCCATCATCCCCCTCCTCTCCGACCTCTCCCGACGTATTTTCCATGCCGACAATTGCTCCCCCTCGTCCTCGCGGTACGAATGTGATCCCTTGTCGAATGGATTCGAGGAGATGGCATAGAGACGGCCAATTTAAGTTCCAATACAGCTCCGGAAGCTAACAGACGACTTTTGTTCTCGCTGATCATCGCTTCAACACTCGCTTGCCAAACCCTTGGTGGTCTGCCTATAAAGGCGGGCTAGGAAAAAAAGAATCGAGGCCAGGTAAGTGGCATCTCAGGTAACGTTGTCGTCCGTCGGTCGCAGAATTGTATCAGGCACGCCCCAGCTATATTCTCAGGTGAGTCCGCCCTTCCTCGGTGAGCGTCAGGATGGACGGACAACGAGAGATCCACGAGTAGGAGAGACGCAGCGGCAGGAGGAATCAATGGTAGCCCATGCGTAGGCGGTATCGACTGCCTTCTTCGATCACGTACGAAGCTGGCAGCCAACTCCGAGCTACCATGTGCGCTCCAGATGTCGAAGTTGAGACTGGGAGGAGGGCGGGCTGATTTTAGAGGATAATTAGGCGAGGTGGTTGTGGCTTACTGGCGTCGAGGAGGTGCGTATGTTCCGTCGGAACTCTGCTTCTCTCTGCCTGAGAGTTTCAGTGGGCCGTTTAACGCCCTTCTGATTTCGGCCGTCTGATTTCGGCATGAACTCGTATGGTACTCCAACGGATAGTATGCGCGTGGCCAGCTGATGCGAATACACCGCAGCCCCAGGGCGGGGAAGACCACGAGCATATGGAGCTAGGCCAAACCTCCATCATTGGCGCGTCCTTCTACTTCACACGTCTCCCTTGCTTTCACCGAGTGCAAGGGCAAGCCAGGCCGCTCTGCCGCACTTTCAATCTCCACTTGTGGCGCGTACCTCTCTCTTGGTGAGTGCGTGGCAAAGACAACCACTGCCGGCGAACAGGAGTAGCGCCCACCCCCTTGAATTTCAATTCAATTGGTTCTCCATAATTATGGCGTTGGCTGACATTATCTGATGTCGGCCCTTGGTTACTTTCGCAAGGTGGGTGGGTGACGATCTTCAAACGGATCACCACGAAGTGTGGAAATTACAT
The DNA here is from genome assembly GCA_012980535.1 of Pleurotus pulmonarius. Taxonomy (NCBI): domain Eukaryota; kingdom Fungi; phylum Basidiomycota; class Agaricomycetes; order Agaricales; family Pleurotaceae; genus Pleurotus; species Pleurotus pulmonarius. Next base: position 1,975,597 of record SJKF01000009.1, read on the forward strand.
CGTCGCCGAAGTGCACGCATACAATAGTCCACCCGTTTACTGAGTCGTGTCAGCTAGTTGCATGTCGGCAGGAACAGAATCAGTGGCTTACCTTAGCTACGCCTTTTCAGCGTGCTCCATTTCCCATACAACACCCCTCTACTAGTCATTGGTCGAGGGCATGCATAGACCAGCGCGTCTCCTCCCCAAGGCACAGCGATTGTTGCCGCACGGGCACGTTACGTGCATAGGTGTTGCCGGTAAAGGATGAAGCGAGAAAGCAACGAGTCGAGATCATACAGAATGATGTGCCCCCGGCACCAACGCCATGAAGTCGAGCCTCGGGGTGTGGGAGCACGTAGCCAGCGAATGGGAGAGTTTGTTCATGATCTGTCGCGCGATGAAGTGAACTTACGTTGGTTCCCACGACTGCTTGCAGATTGTGCAGAAACTACTGGCCTCCACGGTTCTGGCTGCACGAGTGCCTGAACAGACTAGTGCAAATATACATATAACAACTTACATTCCGTATCACAGCTCTACGTAAGGCCGGAACTTGTCTCGACGCTCAACGTCAATGTCAAGAATCCAACGAAGCAAAGGTGTCGGATATTAGTATCGGCCGTTGGTGTGCGTTCGACGACGAAAACCATGGATGCATTCCCCAAGGTGTTTATCACTTGGTGATCATAGATTGATAGTTGCGTTACGTGTGTCAGATGGTTCGTTTCCAATTATTTTGTCGCTTGGTTTCCAATATATTTCACCTAGATGGTGGGAGAACAGATGGAAGCGATCAGTGATTTCCATTTGAATCAGTGCAGCAAATCCTCGTCCCGCGACTGGAGGTAATGTGCGAAGAAATCTAGCTCGTTGCTTGTTCCTAGACTGAGCTATGGCTTTCGCTCACGCCTATTTTTCTGGATCAGTCGGAATTTTGGCCATAAATACAAGCGAGACATCCCGACTGGAGTGATTGAACGATGAACCGAGTCAAGTAATATGGTCAGAATATGAGCAAGGCAAAGCTGACCGTCAACAATCGTAGGTCTTGAGTGAATCTTCACACCGTCTTTGCGATATGTGCTGCGGGAGTACATCGGAGCCAATCGACCGCTGTGGCCCTACCTACGCTGCACTGGGAGGCATCTATGCGCAACTCTCTTTCCGACCTTCCCGCCTATCTGACTTACGTGAGGGCAATATGTGTGTTGCGACTTTCCTCTGCAACCGTTCCTCCTCACACACTGACCAACGCGTAAGAATCCAACGAAACAAAGGTGTCGGATATTAGGACTCAAATGACATCACAATGAAGCACCGGTTGCCGGTCAACTTGATACCCTACCACTCAGCGAGAGACGAGTCCGCCAACGAGACATATGGCTCCCATGGCAGTCGAAATCATTGAAGAAGCTCTCCATTTCCCCGAAGACAAGGAAAGATGAGATATCATTGATCATAAACCCACCAATTGTATCGTACGCGCCCTGTAACAAAGTCGGACTGTGAGGATCTATCCTTGTATAATCCTCTCTTGCGTATCCCTAAGAGTCTTATCATTTGTTTCTACATCCTCCACAGCCTCCATGCGATCTTGTCCCAGGATTACCGGCCCAAGATCTTGTTTGTCCCATAAAACCGACTGGTCTGGTGTTGAAGGGGGACTGTACGCACATCGATTTGTGTTCCCACTGCTGTGAGTAAGAGATTGCGAATATCACAACGCAGAAAGTCCCATTACTGGGACTGAGAGACAAGGGACAGAAGTAGCCAACGACGCGGTGGAGTCTTCTTCTACGAATCTTGCCCCTGTGCAAAGGATACGGATATTCGGTGAAATGATCTTCTTTTCATCCTGCTCGACACCTTAGGCAGCACATATTAGGGTCTACAATACCATTTAATCACTGACTAGCAATATATCTTGGAGACCCCTGGCGAAGTCGGCGAGGGTTGAGCCAAGTGCCAAGTTTCCACATGTCTGAGTCTCAGATTTGCCATTTCCGCTTGGCCGAGCCTGAGTTTTATCGCGAATTGCATTTATGAGGTTCCATGGTCTTTGAGGCATGTCTTCGGTTTGTTTATGCATTTAATTTGTCTCTCAGGTTCTGTTCCCGCTTTGTCAGGATTTGCTGAGAACATATATGATTGCTAAGGACGACACAAGGCTCGGGGGGTACATCAGAGGGTACAAAGGTCAGCAAGGGCCAGAGTCTGGTATAGTGCGTACGCTACAAGAAAGTTCGAGGGTATATGAATACGTACTACAAGATGCTTGTACAACGAAAAGAGTCCAGGGGCGCTGTGCTACAAGAAGGTTTCGGAGCCAACAAGGGCGCTCGGGCGCGGGGGTTATATATTGCTACAAGAAAATCTGAGAGATACGAGACGAGACAGGCAGGGTGGGAGACAAGGCGTTTGCGCCTCAAGAAATGGGCTGCGAGATTGGTGAGATTGGCAAGATTGGCACGATGCATTGGTGTTGGCGAGACTGCCGGATTTTGCACCCTACGGCTCAGTTGCATGGGGAACACTGGGGGCGGGGGACCTGGAAGGGGACCGACCACGAGGAGACCGGCTGCGAGAGGGGAGAGAGGGGAGACGTGATGGGCCTGGTTGTGGAGACCGTGGATATAGACGGTCCCTTTCATACGGATCGGGCCGGCGCATGTAATAGTAAGGCTCCCGGGTGTTGAACTCGGCGTATTGGGGGGGATAGCGGTAGGACCGTTCATACCCATCGTAAAATGCATCACGTGGGGGCATGCGATCAGCAGGATAGAGGTCGCTCATGTAGTCAGAGGGCCCTGCACGTGCACGAGGGGGACGGTGCGATTCGCCTGGATAAACCATGTGACGCTCATCAGCCCGTCCACGACTGCGAGGAGGACGAGGGTCCTCGGGATGGTTGGGCGAAGGTGGCTGATGAGGTTCGCCAGGTTGATGAGGTTCGCCAGTCCGTTCCAGGCTGCGAGGAGGACGAGGGCCATCAGGGTACTCATGATGGCCGTACGGATAGTCGTAGTAGCGATGTTCGTCGCGAAATTCGTCAAGGTATTCGTTGCGACCGTACTCACGCCCCCCAATGCCTGGTTCCAGGCTACGATCCGATCGCTCCCCCACGCTTCCGGTACGCGAGCCTGCAGCAGAACGGGGAGGAGGAGGAGGGAGGTAGCCCCGACGGTATTCACGCTCGCGGGGATGTGCATAGTCCCATTCGCGACGGTCGTACCCATATTGATCCTCACGGTGCTCGTAGCTTCGGCCCCTGTGGTGTTCTCGGAGGCTCTGCTCTCTGCGATAATCCCCGTGGCTTCGGTCACTGTAGAGGCCAGGTCCACGAGGGTAAGGGCTCGGCTGCACTAGGTCAATTGATGGCAGCAGAGGGGTGTGTGCTTCAGCAGGCGGTGCGGGAATGCTGGCTCCAGGGGTTTGAGGAGTCTGAGGTGGCAGAGTCTGAGGTGGCAGTAGAGGCGTTCGTTCCTCAGGAAGCGGAGCACCACTGTGCTCCTTGGGACTTTGGGGCGGAGGTTCCACGACAACAGCAGGCGAGGGCGCGTCGGTAGAAGCTCTGCTTCGCTTTGAGGCTCTCGTCTCGTCGCCTTGTCCAGCGGTGTTGGGACTCGCCAGGATACGTTTAGGGAGCCTGGGAGGTATCTCACGCAGCTCTGTGTTCTCATCGTTGGCGCCGGTGACAGGCTGGACAATGTCTGCCCGAGGCTCAGCCGCCTGAGGTTCACGCGACTCTGTCATCCCCTCGTCGTTGGTGATGGAGGTAGGCTGGGCGATATCTGCGCGAGGCTCGTCCCCCTGGGGTTGCTCAGCCTCCTTGGCCTCCTGAGATTTCGCAATGTCGGATTTCGCAACGTCGAGTGTCTTGGGCTTGGAGTCGGGAGTGGCAACAGCAGGCGCGCGAGCAGAGGTGTTGGGTTTGCGTTCTGCGCGAGGACGACCTTCGTATGGTTGAACGTCCTGCGTGGTTGGCGAGGTAGGCGGTTGCAGCCGGCGAGGCATCGGACGAGCGGTGGCAGCCGAGGTGTCGATAGCTACTGTCGCATTAGCCATCCCCGTCTCCGATGAGGTGGTGGCCGTCGCCGTGGCCTCAGCCGACACGGCGGACGCGCCCTTCTTCGTGGCCTTCTTCGTGGCCTTTGCCTTCTTCTCACTCCTGTCCTTGGTGGGCAAAGGTACTACAAGTAGACGGATAGTTAATTAGTTGTTCGCCACTTAGATACAATAGAATCTAACATACCTTCCACAAGGGACCTCACTGGCTTGACCGGAGTGGGCCTCTTGGGGAATACTTCTCCCTTCTCCACCTTGTCATGTTCATGACCGCCCTCCTTCCTGGCTTCGGCGGGTGGAATACGACGTCGGAGCCTCTTCCGTTCATGCAGGGGTTCTTCTCCAGCATCTTCGTTGGTATCCGCCGCATGACCTCTGCGCTTTTTTGAGCCTTTTGAGGCGGCGTCAATCTCGGTATCAGCCTCATCAACCTTGCCTGCCTCCCCTGCAACAAGTGCGCCCGAGGCTTCCGCGTCAGCTCTGGGATCGCTCGAGGCTCCTGCGTCGACGGTGACCTCGTTGGCCTTCCCCTTGGACGCCGGCGCGGACGTGTGCTTGCTCGAGCTCGAGCCTCCTTTCCCCTTGGGGGGCGCGCCTGCGTCACCTTTGCGCCTGTTGGAACCTTGATCGTCGGCTTCGCCTACCTCCCCCGCGACACCTTTGCCGTCGGCAACAGCAACAACCTCCTTGGCCTTGCCCTTGGAGTCCCCTTTGCGCTTGCTTGAGCCTTTCTCAGCGGCCACCTCCTTGGCCTTGCCCTTGGATTTCGATCGCGTGGTCAGGCCAGTGTCTGGTGCGTCGATGATCTGGATGTTGGCCTCCGACCCACTCGTCACGAATGACGAGCTCTTCGTCTTCTTCGACTTTGACTTCACCCTGATACGTGTTTTGGCATTCCCGGACGGACCTTCGTCTTGCGACTCAGCGAAGTCGCGTGTGGCTTTATCGTGTCCAAAGGGCAGTCGGTAAGGGCCTTTCGCGACGACACTGTGATCGGGCAGCATAATCGAGCCACGGTGCAGAGCGGAGTCTGGCTGGGGGGCGGCGTTAATGATCACGGCATGTCTCTCGTCCGCTATGGCCAAGTGTCAGTACCGCTTTAAATAATACACTCCCTTTGACCTACCTTTAATTTCGGCTTCCGGGATATGCTCGAACACCAATCGCTGCTTCGCCGTTGGTCCCATAGCCTCGATTAGCTGGTTGATGTGTGGAATGGGGACACCTGTGATGCCTCGTGATTTATCTAGCTGGGGGAAGGGAATGCCAATGGGCCAATTAACAATGCGGACCCCGTGGTCCCTGAGTATGCCGCCCATAGTTCCCCAAGGGAACTGCCGGACATTGAGGAGGAGACCCACTCTCGCTAGAAACCAATTAGTGCCATCCTTGCAGTATTACTTGACGCTTACCAGCGGCGTCTCTGAAGGCGCGACGCGCGACATGGTGTATACCATTTGGCTGAGTGGTGTCCCCGGAGCTACCGATTGAGATGACCGAGGGGTCGATGATGGAGACATTGTTGCCTGCTGTGGCCCTGGAGGCCTTTGAGCCCTTTGAGCCCTTTGAGCCCTTTGAGCCTCCGGACGTCTTCGCAGCCTTTGAGGACTCGCCGGCCTTCGGAAGCCCGTGCGCTTCCTGCAAAACATCCTCAGAGACCTTGTAACTAATTCAGACCATGTCAGCAGGCTACAGTAAGCAACAACGTCAGACCTACTGGACAAACGTCATGAAATGCCCGAGCATGTCGTTGCACTCCATCTTGAGCTTCGCAGGTGCGAACTAATGGACTGTTAGCTATGCGTACACGAGGGATCAGCCACTTACTCCTACGGCACCCGTCGATTCTTTGGCGATGCCAAGGCCCTTATCTTGATGGACGTTCGATCCGCAGGAGACTGCGCAGGTCTCAAATCCCTGTTCTTGGCCTTTGGCGATCACGTCAAGCAAGCGCCGACGGTGTAGGTTCCAGTCGGTGGTACGGTTATGCACAGTCTTCTCATTACCTTCGAGGGCCGCGAGATCTTCAAACGTCTCCAGGATCTCCTTCCATTTCTCAGGATAGAGGTTCTTAAAGGCCTCGTAACAGCGCCCAGCGACCGTGTTGTTATTTGTGGGCTCATCTGCTGCAAGGGTGCAATTGGTCTTGGAGATGAGACCAAGCGCGTCAGCATGATAATACTTCAGAAACGTACGCCATAAGCTCCTATCCCCCCCCTTCGGCTTCAGCCCGACCTGCTTGTCCCACCGGGCTTGAATGTACGACTCCGAGACGTCTGTGACATCAGCGAGAGCGCGCCGGATAGTACCTAGCAGCTGAATACCAGCATCCACATTTTCTTGTGTATCCAAGCTTGGGCGGCCAGCTCGACCTGGGGAGGCAGCCGTGGGCTGCGTATAAGGAGGTACCAAGAAAACGTCGCCTTCGTCGGCGTGGGGAGAGCCTGTCGCTTCCCCTTCTTCACGGGTTCCCAAGCCGCCCTTGGAACTAGATGCTTTGGGCTTTGGTTTGATATCGTAGTCGGAGGAGGACACCTCCTTCCCGTATTCTGCGACGGCAAGGAGGTATCGGGTGATGTCTGGGAGACTAGCTTGCTGATCCCTTCGCTTGAGCCGAAGATCTGCCAGCGGCACGCTGTAGGTATCGTGTTCGGGGTCATCTACCGCCGTGTTTTCGAGTCGAAGTGTTAGTACCGGCGATCCACCAGGGGTCTCAGAATAGTGGGGGTGAATGTGACGGAGTGGCGAGAACGGAGGTGATGACCCCGGCGCCTCATCGCCCGACGGTGACTCAACGGCAGGTATCGATTCAGGATCGACGTTAGGATCCCGTTGAGCGGCCGACCGGTGAATCGTTGGTGTAGCCCGCGGCGTCGCTACAATCGGGCGCCTGTACGCTAGTATCTTGCTAGGGTCAACAGGATCCCTTTTGCCGCCGCCACCATGTTGGCGGGAAGTGGGGGTTTCATCGTCTGCTTCGGGGCTTTCGTCGTTGTCGTCGCTGTCCTCTTCGGACTCTGTTTCGGACTCTGCATACTCCTCGTCTTCGTACTCTTCATCGTCCGTTTCACCCGGGGCGTCCTCATCATCACGATCATCGTTCGTGGAGGACACGCCAGCTGCATCATCCTCCTCACCTTCGTCTGATCCCGCTTTAGGCGTGAGCGATGCGGGACTCTCGGCGTCGTCACCTCCTTGAGCCTGGCGTGCCTGCTCTGCTTGAGGCTCGTTGAATAGATCTCTAGGATCGGTGGCATCTGGAATGGGCCATAAGCACAGGATATGGCGAGGATCGGCTGGCTACTTACCAGGGCTTTGCGGTGGCTCGTCGTACTGTGCCAGAGCCGCCATATCTAGAAACGTTAACTCCTGGCCGGGCGGTGTTGCGTACTCGTCGTCGTCCTGTCGAGTTGGGGAAGAGCCGAGGTGAGCGAGGTGGTCGATAAAGTCGTCAATGGTGAACGATTCGCTGACCTCGGGGGGTTGGCTCATGAATTCGGCTCCTGCAACGCGACATCGTCAGTCAAAGACCCTGCAAATGTTCCCTTGAGACTCAACTTACGTTTGAACCTCGAAATTAGCTCTGTGTCGACACTGAGACGCGTATTTCGCGAGACTTTGGCCGGATTTTGTACTCACAATGCTGAGCTGGTGGTGCGAACCTCGAAATTAGCTCTGTGTCGACACTGAGACGCGTATTTCGCGAGACTTTGGCCGGATTTTGTACTCACAATGCTGAGCTGGTGGTGCTTTCGACGGCTGCGCGAGAAAAACGACGAGGGAGTTGGGGGTAAGGAAGAGAGGATGGAAGGGGACGCAGAAGCAGGTGAATCACATCTTCAGCCTGCCCTACAGTCACCCCAATTCCTTGAACGGAAAGATCACTGCTCTTGAGTCGAATCACATCTTCATCATTGCAGGCCTCGAGGCGGCACGAGAGGATCAACGATGTTTGGCGCCCACAAAGTTCAACACGTGTTGACTCGGGGGCAGAATCTTATCTGGCTGTTATCTATCGGCCTCGGACGGCATGAGCCAATCACATTCGTTATAAAACATGACCAACCGAAAACATTTCCACAACGTGCATTCTGAACAGAAAAAATATTCTAAATACCGTACATTCGAGCCACCAGTTGCCCGATCATGAACGAAAAAAAACCGGAACCCGCAGGCCCATCCCGAGATCCCCGGTTGGATATGCGAGTAGAAATCACACATCGTAACAAGATTCACTGTCGGTCACTTCAATCTCATCGTCAACCACCATGGGACGAGCCTCAAAATATCATACTCTCGATGAACAACGGTCGGCACGGAGAGCGACCACGAAGGCCTACTCTCAGGCCACTAGGTGAGTACCCGCGTACACCTCCAAGGCTCATCATATTCACTATTGTCAGTGGATCAAGGTCAGAACGGCGCCGTGCCTCATACCTCAAGTCTCGCAGTCGCAAAGGAGCACCATACATTAGGAAAGACATGCTTATCCGTTCCCTTCCACCCGCTCTCCATGCTCTCGCCTTACAGCCACTGCCAACTTCGGAACTGTTCTTGGAAGCCTCCCGAAGTGCGGACGCGCTGGACGAAAGCGAGGTGGCACCGTTCGACGGCAAGCCACCATATGCAGCAGCGCCACCGTCCTCAGACGAAGTCTATACCTCGAAGATGTTAGATGTGATGAGTGGGCGCAGGGCAAGGCACGAGCGAGAGGCCAGCCACGAGATGGAGAGATGGTCGCAGCAACACGTTGAGAGCGAATTGATTCGGGAGTTGGCCGATTGGAATACAACAGCAGAGCTGGTGCAGTCTTACAAGGCTAGCCCGCGGCATGTCGCCATGGCTCGCAATCACTTATGGTGGCACGCTCGCTGGGTGAGCTGCATCTTCACTTCGGCGTCACGAACTCGGGCGGAGGGGTCCACATAGTGTACATGGTGTAGTAGATACATTTCTGGGCTACCGAACTCGAGGCGTTCGTTTGTATACTGGCTGCGACAGAACAGCGCGCAGTAATTCGTGTCGGAACTGAGATATCTCATCTTCCGTCATTCCCGACACTTCGTAACCTTGAAGCACGGCCGCGATTGTTGAAAGTATCCATACGCCACAGTCATAGCCATTGCTCTGCACACCTTTCACCTACGTCCAAATTAATCAGAGTCAGTGCCAGCGAAGTGCTAGGGTGCGTACACAAAGTGGCCTCGCGATCCAGCCATCCGGAATGACTCGGCATGACCGCCCCCGCCGATTGGCCACGAGAACCAGCCTTGTTATCAACCTCATGACATCCTGGATTCCACTTAAGTCGAGCACACTTCTGAGACTCAGGAGGTGAACCTACTTGAACATCGCGACCCCATGACCGCTGCTGACCAAAGCTATCAAACAGCAAGAGGCTGTGGGAATGCGGCCGCGCTATGCATAGTACCCAATGGTACTCGGGGCTTGGTCGATGGATAGGGATTACCCATGTATTCTTGTTCCAGTACTCGGTGCTCATAACATATTCCCAGAGGCAGTCGTCGGTGACGTTACTGCGAACCCTGACGAGATCGTGAGTGTCGAATATAGCACAGCTTTGCGCGGTTTCAGAGAACATCGACGTGAAGAGGCGTTGAAGGAGCTCAGCGCATCCGTTGATGCACACGTCGTCGAGCCACGCATCGGGACTCGCCAAGAGTTTAATGGACTCGCCATACATAACGCGCCGGCCGATGGTGCGCGAAACATCGGCACTGGCGATCGTCCTCTCGTCTTGCATGTAATGTGTGTGCTGGAGAAGGGATAGTGTCCCCGATTCGACGCGCATTTTCTCCTAGGAACGTGGGCCAATCACCGCACAAGTATGACAACTGATGACTTACAGGCAGGTTCCATTCGATCCGGCTACCGTCCTCCAAGTCCACTTGCAAGGATTCAGAGGCTTCGACAGGAGCCTCGGGGTGAGGCTTCAACCATCCTTCGGAAGAGGCCTCATTGTGCTGTCTCGAAGGCTCGGTTGCGGCTTCGACAGCAGGCTTGTGGCTCTGCTTCGACCATCTGGCATCTTTGGCATCGGCCTCGTTGCGCTGCGTCGAAGGTTCGGTTCGTTTGACGAAGGCTTCGTGATACCTTGTGGCTTCATCGTGCTCTCTATCCCCGGCATCATCTTCATCACTTATGAGATCGTATGTCATAGCTTCTTCAGGATCGAGGAATGGCGTGTCCGGGTATTTCTCCTGGTCTTCGTATTCGTCAAGCTCCAAGAGGAAGTCGATCGACTCGTGTGCTGGTGTACTGAGGGACCCCGGAGCAACTGACTCACTGAGAGGGTGTGCGTTAGTGGCTTCAGATGTCCTGAGAATCACTTGAAGGTGCTGGCGTGGAATAAGAGAGCAGGTCCAGCGGGCCTCTAGACGCTCAATCGAGGCTTGATACTGTTTTATTCGCATTGAAAGCCTCGCGCCAACTACCCTGTCTCAAGCGGAACGACTAGATGCAGAGAGAGGCTCACCTGTAACATCGGTAATGGCCCTGCGCACTGCGGCAGCTTCAGCGGCAAGCCAAAGGCATAAGTGCTGGGCCTCGCGTTCGAGCCGTTTGGCCTCCTCTGTACAACGATCTACTCGCTGCACAGCACGAATGCCATTGCGGATGTCAACATTCTCGAGCCACCGCGGTATCCTGACCTCGTACGGTGTAATCCAGACGTCCTCCATAAGTACCTGAGCATCACGCAGGGCACTAAGCTGGGTAGGAAGTGGCTTTGGGAGCGGCACTAGCCACGAGGGGTCGTGTAACTTCTTGAGCGTACCGCACAGGGTATTGTACTTGTTGATTGCCGCAAGCAATGCGGGCTTTCGTTTGGTTATCGCGTTCCTTGTGCGCTGATGTATTTTGGTCCCTACGTAGATGGTCAGCGAGGCACAATAAAGTCATATTGAAGTGACCTATTGTCTGTTGACGGCCCCCAACAGCTTGATCAAGTTTGTCCCATTCGAAGAAGCTGCCAACCACACGCTTGCGAATGTTGATCTTGAGGTCGTGGAGTATCAGCAGGATCCGTACGAACTCGAAGCTACATTTATTGAGCTCAGGAAAGCGGTTCTGGACGTTGAGGGAGTCGTATATTTGATCTGCCTGTGCCCGGAGCTTATCGCCAGTGCTGGTGAGTTCGGGAAGGAGGCGCGAGGCCTCCAAAGGTGTCTTCCCCTGGCTTAGAGTCCGTTTCGTAGCCTCGATCGATTTATCAAGCGAGTCGAGTTCTGCTTGAAGATTGAGAATGCTATCCAGTTCTTGTTTGAGACGCAATGGAGCATCTGATTGACGTTAAGCACTCGTGATCATCGATACACATGATACTCACGAGCTTGTACAGAGAGTTGAGCTTGTCGTTGAAGGCTCCACTCATCGCGGAGCTCAGTGTCCGTAAATCCATTTTCTTGAAGGATGGCTCGATTGTTGAGAGACTCCCTACGAGCGAATGCATGACGCCTCGTCAACCAGTCCCCAAGGTCGTCTCGGTGTGACGATCCAATGCTACTGAGTTGTCGATCCAGGATCCAGATACGACGTGATCGCTGATATCGATGAGAGCGTGCAAAGGATGTCCGATGACGTGGGTACTCACTCCTGACGTTCGGGTAATACCAATGAGTCTCCGCATCCTCGACCATAAGCGCTCCACTCCCTCTCCGTCGGTTAGGCCTACACCAACTTGAAGTCGTGGGTTGTAAACCAACTGGCATGACCATTGATGTGCGTACGCGTGCATCGCGCTGGTAGTAAAGGAAAGCCGCTGAGTAATTTCTGGGGGGAGAATATCGTACTGGAGCAGTCGTGAGCGTCGAGCGCCTCACGAGGCTCAGGTAGAAGAATCACCAACTCACTAACTGTAACGACCGATCGAGCACACATCCGACATCGTAAAGAACCAGAACTGTCGCATTTTTCGGGATTTTTTGAAAGAGGTATTGGATGAGAGCGACCGCGTATTTTTGTTGCTCGCCAGGCGTGTCGATGTTGGCAGTGAAGAGAGGCGCTCCATGGCGACAGACAAGCGCGCTACATCCGTGATCGTCAAACTGTTCGGCATTCGACTTCGCTTTGTTATCGTTCGCAGCATCATGAGATTGTTGACATTGGTCGACAGCCTCATTCGGTACAATAGCCTTCGTGACCTTCTTAGGTGACTTACGAGCCTTGTGAATACGGGCCCCAACAGCGTCGACATATTCCTTCGACAGAAAATACTCGGGAGCGTGGAACTCGCAGCCGTCACCGGCACTTCGTCGATGCCTGTGGTGAAAGTTGCCGTCGACTGCAACATGAAAGTCACCACCGCTGAATTTGAGGTAAGCCTACTAATCAAGATCCGGAAGCGGCGACTTACTCGCTGAACGGTACTCCAAAGGTGTTGCCGCCAAAGCAGGCAGGACATCGATTCCGCAGCTCCCTAGCACATCGCGTAGGATCAGACATTGGATACGAGGTGCTGGTTGTTACAGCTGCGACGGAATTGAGGTGGAGCCGAGCTTCAGTGTCTGCTGCACTGATTGCGGCCTGTACTTGCCTATCTATGAGCACGCGGAGGCTGTCGTGCCATTGCAGCGCATATCCAAGGCTTCGACGAAATGGCTCCTTGACTTCATCTCCCTAAGTGACGTCCCGTAAGAAGAAGAACCCAACGCTTCGTATTCCGATGCTCACCATGTGTTGGCTTGCAAGTATGTACCCCCGACGCGCGTAGAACTTCTTTAAAGCATGGGACATGGCGTGTATGGCATCGCATGACTCTTCGAATAACGTGTGGTAGAAGTTAAGTAAGTCGATCGAGATGGCCATTCGGGGTTGGTTGGGAGAAGTGGGGAACAGGCCGTGGACAACGAGCCTCTGAGGGATTGTCTCGCAGTGACAGCCCTGAACCTCCATGGTTTGAAAGTCTAGACAGTGACGGATTAGTAGTCATGGGCAATATATAATAGGCTCACGATCTTGGAATAGACATAATATCTTGAAGGTTTTGAACTCGCACGAGCTAGCAGTCTTCCGACAGAGCCGGGGGATCTGTAAAGGGTACACAGCCGGTTTGCCTGCGGATGTGTACTCATATTCAAGCAGTGGGTCTATTAAGGACGGCAGTATTTTCTCCCAGGCGTCATATAGCTTGACAACGGGTTTCTTAGCCTTGTCTTGTGACCTTGGCGGCGGCGGCAGGGGAATATACGAAGTGGGCAGCGGCTGAGCATGCGACGAGTCTGTTCCGAGTGAATATCGGCCGCCAACAGGCGTAGTTGTGATGGCGTAGAAGTGCTTACCTATGTCCATTTCTGTGCTCATTCGGGTTGTCAACTTATCGACCTCCGCCTCGACCGTGGGCGTGTTGGGATCATGGGACGATGAAGTGGTTGGCTCATCGTTGGATAAGAGCTTAGCCAACTCTTCTGCTAACCTCCGTTTCTTAACTGAATGCCCGAGTTGTTGTACAAGCTGAGGTTTGCGAGGGGCCGCCTTCCTGGGGCTCGTGTAATGTTGCCCTAGGCCTGGCACAAAGACTTGGGACTTCCGCTGCGACTTTGGCATGGAGGTTTAGTGGGTGTGAACATCTAGCGGGGGCATGAATTTATAACGAACCGACGAGAGGCCCAGAAGCCCAACAAGCCGAAGAGCCTCAATAGGCCTGGCGGCGGTCGTGGTGAAGGTACAGGAGGTAAGGTGGAGGTCTCAAAAGAGTAACTCAATTTCCTAAAGTAAAAGGAAGCGGTCTCCCATCATATCATTTAGAAGTATCAATCGGTTACGTACATATTACGTTTAAGGCCTCAATGACGAGGTGGGGTCTACAAGATAGGTTTCTACTACGAAATTAAATGGTCTCGTAGACCCTGGGATGTAATGCCTTAGGTGCTGCTCGATTGGGAGGTGACAGGTATCGCCCAGAGTGATCGGAGTCACGTCTCGAGAATTCTGGGTTGACCCTTCCCGATAAGGAGTCACCGCCATTTCGTTGGTTAATTTCTGCTGATCTGAGGTCCCAACTCTAAACGAAGAAACTAACTACCACTCGCTTGCCATTCAAGATCACCAGTGTAACCCGGAGCGATATATATATATGCGCCCTCACTTACCTTCACTCCCTCCCAAGCCAGTATGAAAATACCTCCCGCTAGATCGTTCAAACACCCAAAACAAAAATCCCTGACCCCAAGACGGAAGCATTGGAAGACGGGTAGCAATGGTATGGAAGTCTGGCCGGAGCATATAGAAGAAGTCTTTGTCCAAGGTGGGCTCCATTAATCATCTCAGCGCCTTCGCGGATCTAACGCTGGTCAGGATTGAGAGAGTACAGGGACTCACCCCTCGCAGCGCACTCATTTGGTCGCAGTAAATTCCGCAATCAGATCCTAGTAGAGCATCTTGCGAGGGCCGGTATCACCAGATCAAAGAAGCAAGTCGCTAGTCATATTCAAGTCCTTAGAAGCATGTGGAAGGGCACTCCTGGTACACTTCTATTCTCTTGCTCGACTGTCACTGTATAATTAACTCGCCATTTACCAGAGTTTTACCTTGTCTCTAACAACAGGGAGCTTTATGCCCTCAATCCATCAACTCTGACGGAGCTAGAGGAGTATGAATTAAAGGGCCGCGTGCTTCGTCAACCGTGCAATCCAAGCAATCCTTCCCCCAACTTGCCTCCAGATGGCCAGTATGAGTCCCGGCCATTCCCACTTCCTCCAATTCTCCCTGTATTATCTTCACCTCCGATCCTGACCTCCCCGGACTACTTGCTCAGTTCGATACCCACGCCGCTAGATTTTGGGTTCAATACGTCCAAGGACTATGGAGATATGCCGGTCACTCCAGCGCATCTACAACCTCCCTCGTGCGGTGACACTTGCTGCGTATCTGCACCCCGTACCATCACGAATAGAGTGACCTCCTTTTGCCTGATCCCGAGTGGTGCGCCTCCTTTGGTAGTCAGCTGTGACTCGACTGTTCCCCCGGCGAATTTTGACGGCTATTCTTGGGACATAGAAGCCGAGCTACATATGATTTCTCCTGGCTCTGGAGAACACGAGGAGCTCGCAGCATCAGTCGCCCTTGCTGCCCCTTTTGTCTCAGGGTCATGCACCACGCAAGTGTTTAGCGGGCAACGATGCATCCATAAAGAGGCCAAGCAATTATACTCCTCGCTGATGGATCCTTTTGTGGCGTTCCTCCCAGCCGATAGCGCTCTGGCTAACTGCCGGAGCTACCGTGAGTTCGATTCCCGCGCCTTGGAAGAATTTGACAAAACGAGGTTTCTTCAGTTAACGAGCCTTTCGGCACAGCTTCTACACTCACGCAGGAGTGGGTCATAGATGGAATAACTCTACTATACGCCGTTTTCGTTCTGCGCTGGTCGGATGACCGTGCAACTCCGTCAGCACGGCTGGTTGCCTGCAGACCACATCAAGACAGCGTACAGAGGGGTTCTGCCGCCTTCGCGAGCCAGCCTTCTCAAGTGGCTTCAACGACATATCACACAGCACCATTTTCATCACCGCACCAGCACACGGCGTTGCGTCCGCCATCTCCTTCGTCCAACACTACGTCCTCATCAGCTCCTTCGGAGTTATACTCCAATCACAACAAAACACCATCCAGCCTAGAATACTCATACTGCCATCCTTCCATGGCGCATATCCACCCACATATACCCACAATGGCCGAATATTTCGGCAGTAGCTTGAACGACCCATTTATCTGACTCCCACTTGATCACCTCACCGTTCCTGAGTCCTGCTTTCACCTATGATTAGACTGAACTAACATAAACTAACTAGATTACCGTAGCTTTCAGGCCCGTTGTAATAATACCAATTGAATCTCATCGCCTGTATGTGTAGCACAGCAATCGCCCCTGAAGATTGTGTGTGTATAGACACGGCGCTGGAAATGGTCCCGTGCGTGTGGAGCTCGCGGGGCCATGATTTACATCCCAGTTCGCTTCCCCAACCTGAGAAAGATTGGAAAAAGGTCTACCGGCTAAATAATCGAGTCGAAGACTTGGAGACAGTCAAGGAGACAGTCAAGGAACGTTCACCAGGTAGCGAATGCACCCGTGGTTATTTAATTCGAGACTAGGGTACTAAATCATCTATCAGCTGTTCACACGCATGAATGGCATCATTTTTTACTCGATGTGTAGTCCGTTCGCTGACTCGGGCCGGATATTCGGGGTGCTTGGGGACTCCACCAACTATGGAGTAAGGCGGTCATTGGACACAAGTATTGCCATCGGGGTCGGCCGATGATAGCCCGTTAGACATAAGATGGAGGAGACGTCAAACTATTCCAGATAGCGAACCCATCACACATCAACAACTTGTGAAACACTAAGTCGACAAGGTGACCACATCATCGCCAGGTGGTGGTGGGATTGCGAGCATTTACACAAATCACAAATCACCTAAACGACCATATCTTATCCCCCAATTTTCACATTTCGCGCCGAAATCTGCATCCGCGATATCGAAGACCAGGTATTTGGCAATTGGCAATTTTGAACGTGTCAGCGTGGCGACATGACATACCGGAAGGTTTAGGAAGGGAGCAAAGATACTGAAGAAACTGAATGTGAGCCCGCCATACGGCGGTGGTTAGAGCTGTTATCTGCCATGCACCGTCCGTTAATCAGTCATTCCCCCTCCGTGTCCGCTGTCACACCACTCATCGGCAAGCCTGGATTCCCAAACGCTAATCTCCATACGTGATGTACAGCAAGTACACGGAAAATCATTATACGCGGGGGTAATGGGATAAAAAGAGCCATCCATAGTATTGGGTACCATGGTTTATTCGCAACCGTCAAATAAGAGTGAACGAGCGCCAGTATGGGCGGGTCGCGATGAACATGGGATGAGAGAGAACATCGAGACAGATCTAACGGTATCAGAATAAGTGGTCAGTATGCAACACCGGGAGTCCAGAAGCGTCCGGCGGGGGGCGCTAACCATTTTCCAATGAGAAGATCATAGTTCAAAGCCGGGTTCCGCATGGCCGCAGGTTCATGATCGCGCCGTCTCTAGATGTGGGAAGAAGGCAAATCGGGCGTAAGGCAAATCGGGTACTGCTCTGTGGACGTCAGGCGATCGGGACGACGCCACGAACATGCTTGGTGATGACAGAGCGAGACAGCGAGGTGTTCTATACCTCCAGTTTGTCGTCGCCCTATCGCCCTTCCACGACTTTATCTGTTCACTGGCCGCTGAGGAAACTGGGCACGAGACCTTGACAACCGCGCGCAGAGACGGCGCGACGATGCAGTTACGCCTCAGGTAGGATCATGCGTGGTGAGAAGGCGAGCACTGGGAACTGGGCTTGTGACCAAGCCACTCGCTTCGAGGCTTCAAGAGGAGGGACACTGACGCAGCACCCTGGTTCCACCCTCGCGCCGCAGAACGTTCCCAAATATGTTGAACGATGCCGGCGCTTGCTCGTCGGACCCGTGAACGATTGATCGTGATGGCCGTGATACTTAGTCGACAACGTGAAGTAATGCGCAGGGGTGCGTGCTCTGGGAGTCTTCTGAGAAATCTGCGGCGTAGCAAGTACGAACTGGCACTTCGTGATCCAGAGGATCATGGAGTGCATGGTGGGCGTCGCCAGAACTCCACACGTTTAGTCAATCTCTGTACGTCCTGGGTTTGGGAAGGGGGGCAATACACTGAATGTGAGCCCGCCATACGGCGGTGGTTAGAGCCGTGATCCACCTATCTGTCATGCAACGTCCGATAATCAGTCATTTTCTCTCCGTGTCCGCTGTCACGCCACTCATCGGTAAGCGTGGATCCCACAACGCTAGTCTCCATACGTAGTGTACAGCAAGTACACGGAAAATCATTTTACGCGGAAGAATGGGAGCGCGCGGGGGCAAAGGAGCCGTCCGTAGTATTGGAGACCATCGTCTATTCACAACCATCAAACCCAGGTGGGCGAGCGCCAATATGGGCGGGTTGCGATGAACATGGGATAAGGGCGAACATTGAGACAGAACGGCATCGAAGGAACAGAATAACCGGCTGGAATCCCGAAGCATCCGATGGGGTCAGCTAACTTTTTTTCCAATGAAAAGGTCATAGCCCAAAGCCGAGTTCCACGTAGACCCAAAGTTCATGATCGCGCCGTCTCTAGATGTGAGTGCAAGGCGAATCGGGTGCGAGGCACATCGGGTACTGCTCTGTGGACGTCAGGCAATCCGACTCGCGGGAAGCTCAAGGAGATGACTGGTCACTGATTGAAGAGTTGCTGATATCGGGATACAAGCGCGTGCAAAGACAAGACGACATACAGCGGCGCGGCGAATACTAAGTAAAGAATACGACGGGAGAAGCTCGGCTGGACAGGATCGGCCAGAACGAGGGCTTGGACGCGGACGCAGGGACTGCGTGGAAGTGCGAAGAATACGTGGGTTGATTGCGCAAACTTTCAAAGATAGATCGATATTACGCGTCAACGTTTGAAGCGGCCCCCCTTCCGGTTTTGTGACAACTTTAGTCATGAGGGCGGCCGCATTTGAGGCGCCAGCGTATGCTCAGGACGGAGGGATTCTGGAATCGCGAGAACGTGCGTGAAGGGCGAGGAGGGCTGAGTAACGGCTGAGCGATGAGCAGTATGAGACGTGAAGATCCTACTTACGAGCATCATTCAGCGCGATCTTGAGGGTTTCGCCAACGGAATCGGAAGGCAGATGGGGGACGACGGCACGAACATGCTTGGTGACCACAGAGCACGAGACAATGAGGTGGTCTATACCTACAGTTTGTCGTCGCCCCATCTCCCTTCTGCGGCTTGCTTTGCTCACTGGCCGCTGATGATACCGGGAACGAGACCTTGACAAGCACGGGCAAAGGCGGCGCGATGATCCACGGCGGTGGAGAGATGCTCATCAGGTGCGGTCATGGGTGGTGGCGGCAAGGCGAGCACTGGGCGCTGGGCCTGCGACCAAGCCACTCGCTTCGAGGCTTCGAGGGAAGGGACGCTGACGCCGCACCCTGGTCCCACCCTCACGTCGCAGAATGTTCCCAAATGTGTTGAAAGACGCCGACGCTTGCTCGTCGGACCAGGGTACAGTTGATCGTGATGATCATGATAGTCGACGACGTGAAGCAATGTGCAGGGGTGCGTGCTCTGGGAAGTCCTCTGAGAAATGTGCGGCGTAGCAAGTAAGAGCTGGCACTTCGGGATCCAGAGGATTATAGAATGTATGGTAGGTGTCGCCCGGCCTCCTCAAATCTCATCCCACCCTCCCGACTCTATCGGGGAACGAGATTGCAACCGGCCTCTCCAGCACGGATTCATCGGTCCACAAAAGACCGCAATACCAGGTCCTGCCCTCTAGGGAGGCAGAACGTACAGAAATCAACCGAACGTGTAGGGAGTAGTTATTGTGTCCTTCTCAAGCGCTTCCCGGCACCGGTTGAAACGTTGACGTTTTAAGATCCTTCTCAGGTGGTTATAATCATTCGGTGGGCGGAATACGCAATCAATACGCACTGTATGTCCTATCTCTGCTTAGCACTCCTATCTCCTTCTTTCTACCAAAGTTGCGAGATGTTTGAATCGAATGCATCATGACTGCACCTATGCCTCAGGTGCGAGTCGAGGGAGGCGTCTGGGACGAAGAGTGTACGTCGGACCTGAGAGAAAATAGTTGAGTGATAGCCATGGATGCGAGATAGTACGTACTCGTAGAGTTACCTTCTTGAAGTCACAATATCATGATGGCGGATCTGGGCGGTCCTCTTCGAGTCATTCCATCACATCCCAGCGAGCCGATGTTCGCCACAGATATTCACCGCTGCATTAATGGGAGAAGAGGTTGGATTGGGTAGAAAGGTAATGATATCAACCGAGAAAGTAAACGAGCGGTGGCGAACGGTGACTCCACTAAGATCGTACGGTCGTCGCGTCCATGTGGTCCACGAAAGCCGACTTTGCGGAGATCAAGCGGAGATGTTTGGTTCAGAACTTTGAGACAAACAAAGCTAATGACCTTGTTCAGCATTCCCGTCACCCTCACTGCTCAGACGAAAGATACGGCCCAAACTGGGTGAGGCGATAAATTTCCTCACCGCTTTGATGAATTCAAGCGCACGAGGGCGAGGCATGAACTCGACGACCCTGTGGCGGCACCGCGGTATTCTGGGGGCCTCAGCTGTCGGTCACCGACTGGTGCGTGATAATAACGTTATGTAACCTCCATTTTGACGACCATACAATGCCAGCAAATATCCTTTGTATCTGAAAATTTACGCTCCTGCCGTAAGCGCTGTTCCACTCAACACTTTCGCACTCTCATTGCCTGAGGCCTCTTCGCCCTAGATTCAGTTGAAGCGGGTCGAAAACGGAAGTGGTACAATACCCATTTCGGCCTCATTGCCGCTGGCTCGACGACTCTATGGCGCGGAGCATCGTGTGGTCACTCGCGCACTCTTGTGGAGAAATCCCAACGTTCTGTTCCTACACCGGCGCTACCACCCTCTGTCGCAGTCAATCACCCTGGCCTTGTGCTTCAAGCCTCGTTTACTGAATTAACGTCGAGTAGCATACTTCGGGCATTCTGCGCCCGCGTCCCACCTCACCCACCTCGCCTTTCTCGCCTTCTTCGTCGCTTCGTACGGGGACCGCCCACCTCGATTGCCACCACGTTGGGTCGCTGTATCGCTACTTCACGCGTGTGTATCTCCCCAGCGTCGGTATCAATCCCCGCTCCCGCAACTCATATGAACGAGTTCTGCCTTTATTATTGCTTTCTCTCGCCCGGATTTTGTACGATATTCTGGTGGCGGTAGGCGAGCTTCCAGAATGGCGCATGGAGAGAATTTTGAACGAAAGGAAATAAAGAGAGGCCTACACGCTGCTCCTAATCCAACAACGTGCATGCTGTTGCCCGTTGCATCTATTCTTCAGAGTAAGTTCGCTCCTCTTCCTACACTCTAGGCCATAGCATAGTTTCAAGACCCTCGTTCCTAGACGACTCGTCGAGCCAGGAAATACAGCGGAGTACGAAATCTGCTGGTGGGCGACCCAGCGCATCCAGGATGCCGTTACTGAACGGTGTCTCGCTCGTGAGATCATCAACCAGCTTACACTGATCGTGAGTTGTTCTGCAAGGTGCTTGGTCTAGGAAGAGGAGGCTGGCCCGGGTTTTTCCTCGCAGAATTCTGCTCCCATGTATTGGACGTCATTCCGCCCTCCAGCGGTCTCGAAATCTCTCGAGATGCCTACGAAGATCCGCTTGCATAGTACGCCGTACGTCGAGCACACGACGGGGCGTGGTTCGCGGGTGACGGGGATTCAGCGCTCAGCGTCAGTTCAGGGCCTGTGATCTGCTCTCGATCGGACTTGCAATATTCCAGTTTGGGCAATTCCTGGTGTCAAATCACCGTCGGTTTTGCGAGGTAGAGGCGGAGAATAAGTGGGTCAGTAGACGGAACGATCAAGTTCTCGAAGCTGTGTGTTGTATGCATGGAAAGGAGATCTCGTTTCTAGGCGTCGAGACAAAAGGTGAGCTGGTAGTCACAGCCATGTCCGTCATCAAGGAACGCGCGCCTGAACTTCACGGATACCCCCTTGTAGCATGTCCCATTCGACATGGGCCACCCCCGCCGGTTGACGACGCGCTTTGGGCTGCTTCCTCCGTGAGTCCTCGAAATATGATGCGACTCAGAACGTCGAGAGTCTGGCACCAGAGCGTACGCGCGTATGACCAGTGGATTCAAGAACTGAGGCCCTTGACGACGTGATTCAGAAGCATCGTAGCCGTTGTTCACCACTGTCCTCCGCGAATCCCTCGATATCGGCCCTTCGTCCCGTCCTAGTGCCTGGGCGCGATGGAGGGTCGCAAGTTACAATTTACTTTTCCTCAGCCGTCCGTACATCCAAAACGGTCAAACGTTTAATGCCGAAATCAACGGCAACAACATGGCGAAACCAACGAAGGAAAGGTCTAAAGGAATGTGCGAGCGAAACCCGGTCTCAGCATAATCTTTGGCGAAGCTTATCGCAGCACGGTGCTGATCATGTCTGTACCGCACGGTCACGCGAAGTCTCTCGTTCCCCACGTCTGCCGAGGCAGGAAGAGAGAGCATGATGACTAGCTTCCCGGCCTTCGTCGATGCCGTGTAGCATCGATTGTAGTGGAGCCCCTGCAGCACAGCACAACATTGGTGGGTTCATGAAAGTGAACGAACCAGATGTGGAGATGGATGGTTGCGAGGGGGTCGAAACCTCGTGGGGCATCCCTTTAGACAAGGCGCTGTTCATTCAGCAAACGTCACTCATGATCCTGGGCAGGAGCTAAGAGCGTGTCGTGCATCCCGGCTGGTTTGTCTCCGATTAGTTCGCTGCTTGGCCGACTCGATGATAGCAGGGAGCGAATGGGAAGAAAGCGATGTTACTCTAATTCACAGCGGTATCTCCAACCAGGCGAAAGGAATCCGTATCCATGTATGTCAGCGGCGACCCCATACCGCCGACCGTATCCGAAGAACGAAGATATCTGTATCTCCATCTTAGTGCTTTTCGAGAATCATAATTCCTCATCGATACCACCCGAGAGGCTCGCATCAGTCTCTGGGATGTGTTACTCTTGAATACATCGAAGGAGGCCGAAAGCATCGTTACTCAAGCGCTGGAACAATCGGTTGAAGTACCGAGAAATTTTAACTCACAACGTCAAAGACAAGGTGACATCGCCGGAGTAGAAGGTATTCAGGGGGAATCATCGACGACAAAGCGCTTGTCCGCGACGAACAGTTATCGAAGATAGAATCCTAACACCTCTTGCTTGTACTACATTGAGGCCGCAAGCTGACGGCCATTTACACTAGTGTCTGCGTCAATATCCAAGCTGCAGCTGCATTGACTCTACCGATTTACTGATTCTCCCACACTGCTAGGCGCCGGTCATCAGCTTTCGTCGGCCCCGACTGGCGACCGTGTGTTGTGAGCCTGGAACCCGTATTCTGGAAGACACAAAGTTAAAGTCAAAATCATGGGCACGGGTGGTACCTGCCGACGAACAGCCCTCAAGCCATGTGGTAACGTAATTCAGTGAGAGCAATTTGCGAGCCACAACCCCGCCGATTGGTCTCAGCCACTTATCATGTCTACTGATATTTTTCTCCCGCCTAGAACCTGCCTTCACCCTGTACAATGGGGCATGTACCAGTGCGTCAAGCCCCTTATATTCTTATTGTCTTCGCCTGTTATGACGTTTGTATCCCTGATCAAAAGTAGATCAAGAGGATATTTGAAAGCCCTTCCATTATCTCGAAGCAGACATATCAGCCCCGAATGTTTGTGGGGGACCCTAGTCTGAGGAAAGTATCGATAATACAGTTATTTGTCTCTACGTTGGCCAAGCCTCTTGCCTAAGACCGATGATCCATGCTCGAGTAGGCTGCGCGAGTATTCGGCTGCAAAGCTTGCGAAGTTGTTGCACTACGTGTTTCTGATTTCGTTGGTTAGCTGTGACCCGCTATTGTTCCGCAACTTTTCATTTATGATTTGAGACTTCGAAATGAGCATTCCATCAAAATGCGTAAACGCATATGGGACTCAGCCCATTGCGTGGTTCAGAGCTTAGATCTGAGGACAGTGTGAACACAGACCGAATCTAGAAGAATTCTTCGAGGCGATGCAATGTTCGTCCGCCATCCATTGTCCCGGCGGTGAAGAATATTGTTGATCGTCAAAGTTGAAAGTACCACTCTGTTTTAAGGTTATTGGCCTGGACGTTCGTCGTCGAGAAATACTCACAAACAAACATGAGAATACTCGTGTCGATTATTGTTCCTTGCAGAGGACGGTTTTCATCAGACTCGTCTGTCACATTTCGTTGACATGGGCGTGTATTTTGTACCACCAAGAGTTGTACCATCGTCGATAGCTTTTGAAAACCAAGTCACTCAGGAGTCAGTTATACCGACAAAAATATATACTCTGATTCGCTCTGCTCCATGGGCACTTACCCGAGCGATCGGAAGTGGCTTTCGTAGGTCTCGCGAGCCTTCCGGGGCGAACCTTCCCGATACGAGTGTACCAGCCACTGTGTTGGTTGGTATCTGCTGCTTTCAGATCTTAACTCTAAACGTCACCCCAGGATCCACAAATCAGTATTTCTGGATCAAGGATGACTGCGAATGTATATTCTGTATATATAGCGCCTCACTAGCACTCTACCCTATACTTTCCTCCCCTCCCTTTCAGTCATTCTATTTCTCATTAATCGAATAAGATGCCCCATCACCGGGCCATGTATTTCAAGTCCTTGACTCCCAAACGGAAGCATTGGAAGACGGTGGGTGGTGCTGAAGTTTGGCCAGAACACATAGAGGAGGTCTTTGTTCAGGGTACGTGTGATTGCTCGCGGTCTCAACCTCTCCTTCGTCTGACATTCGCATCTCCTAGGACTCATAGACTACAAGAACTCGCCATTTGCAGCCTGCCCAGGTGGTCGCAGTAGATATCGTAACCAGTTCCTTGTTGAGCATCTCGCGAAGGCTGGGATTATTAGATCAAGGAAACAAGTCGCCAGCCATGTCCAAGTTCTTCGGGGGATGTGGAAGGGAACACCCGGTATGTGTCCCGCTGGTCCATCGTCTATCATCCCCAACTGAATTACACGGGCACGCAGAGTTTTACCTCCTCGCCAATGGAAAGGAATTTGCTGATCTGAGTCCGCCGATTCTGACGAAGCTAGAGCAGCATAATATCCACGATCATAGGCATACTCAGTTATACGGTCCAAGCGAGGATGTCCAACACGATCTTTCACTTCCCCAACCTGTATCGCCCTCATCATCGGTCATATCTTCACTAAACTTGTCGCCTGCTTCGAACCCCTCTCAGTTAGAGCTACAGTACGACGTATCCCATGGATATCCGGATAAGCAGGTGGCTTTACTACCTCCACAGCATTTGTTCTCAGAAGAAGTACATCGCCCATTCGCACCCCACAGCATGGCAAATCGAATAGTCGCATTTTGCTTAGTCGCGAATGGTGCACAGCCCTTGGTGGTCACTTTCGATGCTATCGTTAAACCCGCAAGTATCTTCGGTCGTGCATGGGCTATGAAGACCAAGCTGTACATGACGGCGCCCGATTCCTTCTGCGACGAATACCAAGGGTTCACAGGATCGGTTGTGCTTGTTGCCCCTTTTGTCTCAGGGACGTGCACAACCCAAGTGTTCAGAGGCAAGCAACGCATCCATACAGAAAATGGGCCGTTATTTTGCTCCCCAACGGATCCTTTGACGGCTTTACTTCCAGTCAATAGCCCTCTAGCTACGTGCTGGAGCTACTGTGAGTTCTGGCCCCGTGCTATACAAGTATGCTAACGCAACGAAGTTCCTTCAGTTAACGATCCTTCCCCCACGAGCATAACACTCACACAGGAGTTGATCGTCGATGGAATAACTCTACTATTCGCCGTCTACGATTTGTGCGGGGCAGGCGGGAGCAAAACTCCATCGGCGCAGTTGGTTCGTTGCAGGCCATGTCAAGGCAATCTCCGGGAGAGTTACACCATAAGCCGATCCCCATCACTGAGTTATACAGCATACGATGTTGCACCACTGTCACCCACGCCGCGTCAGCACACGGATGCGCTTCTCACGTCGTCTCAGTCGCTCGGCGCTGCGTCCTCCCAGGAATCATATCCGCTGGCTGCTTCGGCGACGCACTCCCCGCTACTACCTTACAGTGCGTTACTAGCCAGTCAGGCGTACCCATACTATCCTACGTGTGAACCCTCAGCTCCCCTTGACCGGTTATCGCGGAAGTAGTTTATGTGATCCCTTGGTTCAACTTTCACCCAAAGCATTTGACATTTATTGATGAATGGAATACAAGGACATACTAATAGATGACTCTGCCTCGCGATATTGTCTTGAGTACATCCATTTAATCATCCTTACTGATCCATCTCCGTTTGGGGGAACGAACCACGATGTAGATCACGGCTCCGCGAACTCCGTATGCCTGCCCCACTCCAACGCCGACAGTGCTCTCAGGGGCGGGTGTGTTCCTGAAGGAGAGCGCGTAAGTAACAGGCTCAGAGTGTATCGAGGAACTATGCGCTTATTTGCCGCGAGATTGGAGCGCACCCATATCCGTAACGCCGTTCCGTACGCGGCATTGTGCTCCTGGTGAACCAAGCCGGTCACTCGGGCGTCTGGAGTTTATGACAACTTTGAAGGCCAGGTTCCTGGCACTGGGCGTTGCCATCGGCGCAGATCGAAATAATATGGTAGTAGCTCCATCGGCCGGAAAGATGACCACATCATCGCTGAAGATGTGGTAGGGTGGGATCGCAAATCGCACATCACAAGCGTCCGCGCAAGTGTCTGACCCCTGTCCTCCCCTCTTCTTCCAGTTGACTCTGATCCAGCTTGTTTGATTCGCCTGTCCGCCGCCACAAAGTCCTTATCTGCGCGGCGACAGGCCTTTGCGCGAGGTGATGGCGAGGTGTCAGCATGCTGAGATAGCATCGTAGAACATGGTCAGAGCCGCATGGCGCCTACGGTCGCGTAACTCGGGACCCATCAAATGGGAGTTGTCGGCGCAGGTTAACGCATGTTCTGTGAGGTAAGATGTAGTATGATTCTGTTTCTCATGACTGTAGGGATTGCACCCTGTTCGAGCCCGGATTCTCGGTATTTCGTACGTATACTATCATTTCGTTTACTTCTTATCTCGGTCCGTATCAGCTGCGGCCGCATTCTATGTTAGGTACTAGATTACTTGATCACACATGCACATACTGCATAGTTATTTACCTCTACCTACAGTATATATAGTACCTATCTACATACCTATGAATAACAAGAAGAAGAAGTTTTCCCTCCCTCCGTTGCGTTG
This sequence comes from Pleurotus pulmonarius, assembly GCA_012980535.1. NCBI lineage: Eukaryota > Fungi > Basidiomycota > Agaricomycetes > Agaricales > Pleurotaceae > Pleurotus > Pleurotus pulmonarius. The sequence goes on from SJKF01000009.1 coordinate 2,002,535, forward strand.
CGAAGAGTCGAGCCCAGGTAGTGCGCACGCGGCGCCTCCTGTTGTCTGTCCTCCGTTCCGTTCGTCACGTGGCGTTCGGTTTCCCTTCCTTCCTACTTCGCTTTTGGTGGGAACACACCCTTCCCGGTCCTCGCATTCACACCAGCGAATACGACTTCGCGCCTACATGACGTCGAGTATCCAGAACTCCTGGGATCTAGGTATGAGATCCCCTTGAATGGACTTCAAGTCGTGGTTTGGCGCTAACACCAGTGTCGGCGAAGGTTAGCATCGCCAGCAGATCACGTCTCTCCTCCAATTGTGGTCTCTATCCCATATCCACGGCTTGGTGTACCCCAACGAGTAGCCACTGGAGAGTAAGCGGAGGCGACGTCGAGCTGCGCGCCTCATCGTACAGGCTTGCTCCTGGCGCATCCATCGCAAGTGGTCAAGAGGAGGCACCTGGGAGGGAGCGCGAGCTCAATGCCGGCGTGCTATGGATCCCGCTCTTCAATTAGCGATGGTTGAAAATCACGGATGAATCTTGAGTTGTTTCCGACTTCTGAGTACCGAGTCGCAACGTGGCTCTAGTTCGCATCGAAAAGCAGAACATATTTGCGGTGCTGGAGACTTCTAGTCCCCTCCTCTCTTTATATCTCCCTGCCCGCAGGCTCTTCGAGATGCTAAGGTCTCATTCCGGATGAAGGCGGGGCTTCGCTGTACAGCGGCTGAGAACACCCCATCGGATTCGCATAAGCCATTGTCTCTGGCGTGTCCGACCTTGGGTACTTAGATGACCGCGATGGTAAGCAACTGGGCGCACAGGACGAAGCGCCAGCCAGCATATAGTAGACGCGATTTCTCCATCTGTGACGGAGTAACGATCACGTAGTCTGGATATCTGAATGGAATACGCACGTTATGGATGGCCTCTCCTTAACCAGTCCGCCCTCCTCTTGAGCCAGGTACTGCGAAATCGTTCAAACCAGGATGGGTCATGGGTCATGGCAGCGATGAAATGAAGAATGTATTGAATGCAGGTGGGGGCGACCAGCTGAGAGGATTTGAGCCAGGTTTCTCGATCCCACAACACTACTTTCGGCGTATCTATGCCACCCCATTGCTTTCTTGTGTCGTAGCCCAGTATTTGAAGTTCGGCGTTGCGAGAAGGAGGTTGCGGTGGACATGTAGGATGGGCAGCGAGCGCAACCGTATATTCCGTGATTGTGCAGTTTTCGGCGTCATGTCGGCTGCACCGTATGACGGCGGAAAGAATTATGACTGTCGCTATCGCAAAATCAGCGTCGGTTGAAGGTCACGAAGGCTGGGTGGAGATCAGATCTCGGAGATACCGGTGCAGCATTTCGAGGCAAGCAACGCCGACAACGTAACCTACATCCGCAAGCAATTCACCGTGCTGTCTCCATGACATATTCTTTTCATAAGGCATCGACTCAATAAGATAAGAGCTCGACGGCGATTGCTGCAGCCAGTGTACACGAGTTCGTCCACCCGATACCCTGATATGTCATGTCGTCTATAGCTACTTCGACCGTGTAGTGTCGCATCAAGTCTCTGGATAGCTTGAGGTTATGTGCAAGCGAGTGACATAGAGTGCCAATTCTTCGGAAATGCGGGTCCTGCTGGCGCAGCGTGTATTGCGGCAGCCTATGGTTCTGCGACGACATTGACACAATTGAGCTTGAGCTCGAGCACTCACCGATGCGAAGCCGCATCAGGAGAGTCGAAATCTCGGTAAAAAAAGGGCTTGATAGGAGCCAATTGGCAATTGCCACCTGGCTGTGCAAGGCCGCCCTGATCAGCCACGGAGCGTGATTCCAAATTACGCACGATAAAAGCGACGTTGCGGAGATATGACTTATCACGAAGCCCCACTGTCTCTCTCCCTCCCCCTCCCTACACTTCAACAAGTATCGGGATACGCAATGATCAACATCCCTTGGTCTGCCCAAGGTGCTGACGTGGGATCCGGGATCCGATTCCTCAGACAGGGCTAGCGCGAATATGCTCCTACCACCGCTAGCTCGTTTCTTACTGGATGCACTCTGCGTCGATGCCATAGCGTTTGTTCACTAAGGAGGGGCGTAGACATTCGGTGGAGGGCGTATATAGCGGCGGCGAATGAGAGCAAGACGAGGTGAGTGTCATCATTTGCCTGGAGCGGCATGTGCCGCTGTCGCTCGTCCGGCTGCAGTTTGGATCAGCGCAACAGCTAGCTGGCGAAGGGAGCAGCGAAAAGTAGTGAGGTAGACATCCTGCTGTGCACACCCATCCCCCCTTTCCTCTTCAGCCCCCCGCTACCCACCAGTACGTTGCTACCGCTCCTCCGGAAGCGTCGGATGCGCGACATCAAGCCTGTTCCAAGTGAGCCAAGTTGCGGGTGGCACAAATGCGCGAGAAGATTTGAGAGATTGGCTGAGCTGAGCAGTGAGACACGGCTTGATAGTGAGGAAGATGGCGTGCGTTCAGTTCGTCGGTCGGTAAGAAATGCTCGGCTCTCATTGATCTCATCAACGGATGCTACAAGGTTGTAACCTACCCAACACGGCCTCGAGAACTCCCCCATTGCCATGTATCTGCCAGTCCCCAATGGCCGTGAGGGTTGTCGGTAAATACTGAAACCAGCTAGATTGAGTAGCGTTAGAGACGGGTTGAAGTTAAAAAGGTGACAACTTTTGAAGGCAACCATATGATCCATCCCGAGGGAATGGGTTATCGATAATCCAATCTATCGAGTCAATTCGGCGCCCACGCATCCGCCGCCGCCGCTCCAATTCGAATCTATTCCTTCCAACTGCGTCAGACGTTTCTAGTGACGACTGTCTTCAATTGGCGCTACATCTCGATAGCGAGGATTATCTCACCTGAGCATAAGGCCTTCAGGCCCCGTCGTCTTGCGTGCACCCGGAACTTGACACCTTTGCAATCTTGCTAGCTCGTCCGAGGATTGAATCTTGGGCTATACCAATCAAAGAGTTCAATGTGGGAAGACTGAGTCCCGGCTGGGCACGTACTAAAGAAGTGTTTTCTTCCCACGGTTGGATATCAGGTAAGTAGCGCCGACGCCACAGCTGTTGTGATTTCGACACGCAGAACGGTCAAGCTCGAAGATTGTGTACTATAGCGCTTTTACACCGTTAGATCTGTAGGTCGCTTGTCCCTCATCTCAAACTGTGATGAAATCATTTGACGATAGGCCTACCTTCTGGCAGAAGGAGAGCCTTCAATTTGTCTAGGCACTCGAGACGTCGGTGTGGTGCGACCGAGCTGTTATGGAGGACCTACTCGTCAATGATTGCGGCTTAGCGTGTCTGTGATCGCTCGAATGTCTGGCCTTCCGCTTTAGTCTTTAGTGTACGCACGAACGCGCGGCGCGCATACCATCGAACGGAGCCTCCTAACCTAGGTCGAACTGAGGCTTTCATCAAAGACAGCCCACTCGGATCCACGTATAAGGTGCCGTAAATGTAATGGTTCGACAGGGAATAGGCTGGGATAGAGCGAGTGGTGAGTCCGCTTGAAGACGAATTTTAATGACAGTAGTACTTATAATAGTTGATGCAGGTCGATTGAAAGGCGTTTACTAGCAGCCCTCCAAGCCAAGAAAAGACAGGCTGACTGCGCTCCACCATTGCAGTCTTGCCAAATGGACTCATTTGCGATCATGCTACCATCCTCAGCCCTTATAAAATCCGTAGTCTTGGCAGCTTGATACGCAGCGTCTCACTCGCGAAGGACCATGATCATCGCAGGCAAGGCGTTCCATTTGGAACATACACTACGCTCCCTGACGTTGTATCGTTTAGCCGTCGCCCTCCCATTCTTTGCGGCATTGTTCGTCGCAGCTGCTCCGGACAGGCAGTGTATGTCTGTCCAATCGGCCTCGTCTCCATTGCCCTGACCGTTTTGCCTATAGTGTGCGGTGACGCGGGGGACATCGCTGATAAGTTCCCGTCTTGCAAGGTTACCGCGACTCCGGGGCCTTTCCAGCCGGCGTTGTTCAATGTCTCCAAGTGGATATGGACTGGCGAGAACCCCGTTCCAGGTGGCACCAACCCAGTGGGCGTTCGCGCCCTCAGGAAGAGCATCCCGACCCCGTGCGGCAAATGTGCTGTCCACGCGACGATCCTCGTAGCATCGTAAGTACTCTCCCTCTGATTTCACCCTGCCGCACTCACCGTCAACCTTCTGCTCTCCAGCGACAACACCCACGTTTTCTACGTCAATGGTGTCGAGATTGGCGCAGGGGCTGGACCCAAGAAGGGGCAGGTGTTGTATGCAGCGTTGCAACCGTCCTCCAACCTCTTCGCCATCGCTGGTGGCAACATTCCTCCCGGTGGTGCCGCGGGCGTTATCGCCACGATACTTATTCATTACGCCGACGGCAGCAGCGAGACCTTCATCACCGACGAAACCTGGAGAACCGTCCCCAGCGCCGCCCCTCCCAAGGGCTTCCAGCTCCAAGCCTTCGACGACAGCAAGTGGGGCTTCGCGGCGCTCCAAGGCATCTATTCGAAGTCGCGCTGGGGTGCCATAACGTTGCCCCCCGTGCTCAGCTTTGACAACGCGAAGTGGATCTGGTCGTCGGATCACAAGAACGGCGTCGCGCCCAAAGGCGTCCGGGCATTCCGCAAGACGATCAACGAGTGCTCGAAAGTAGCCGTCTCGGCCACGGTCCTGATCATCGTGTAAGACCTCTCGCTCTCTCGCTCTCTCCTCGCACTCCTGTTTCTTACTGGGTACGGGATATGCCAGCGACGACTCGTACACACTGTACGTGAATGGGGAGAAGGTTGGCGCGGCGAGCAGCTACACTTCAAGCCAAGCGTGGACGATCCCCAACCTCCACCCGACCTTCAACACATTCGCCATCAACGCCACGAACATCGGCGGGCCTGCAGGCGTCCTCGCGACCATCCTCATCACGTACAGGGACGGCTCGAACCAGACGGTTGTCACCGACTCCACCTGGAAGGCGATACAAAATGTGCAGAAGGGGTTCGAGCTCCCTTTCGTCAACGAGGCGGAGTGGGAGGACGCGAAGATCGTCGGGCCCTTTGGTGTCGGGCCTTGGGGCAAAGGCGTGGCCATTCCCCTCGCATAGAAGTCGTCTACGTCGAGGGTTACGTTCAGTCTTCGAGTAGTGTTCAATTAGTCTACCACGGTTATCTGAACATACGCTGACGAAGCCTGCATACGGCAAATGCGAAAATACGGAATGATACATTCAACGAAGTTATATGTACCCGTGAGTGTCCACGCGCGACTCTGCCGAACCTGAGACTCGGAGGATGTTGATGGCAGTGCGCATAGCGTTGACGAGGCCTGCAGCAGCGGGTCAGCGTGTGGATATGTAGCACAGAATTAAAGACAAGATAGAAGCCAATATATGTAAGAGTCCGTTGCCGTCTCAGAAATATAGAGTAAATATCGGAGCTATAACATTGCGATTACTTGAGTAACTATATTATCAAGATGCAGGAGAAGATCGAAAGTGTAAAAAGCTGTCCTTGTTGCGTAGTACGCTATGAGCGTCCCTCAAGCATGCACCGACGAAGCATCGGGCGGCAGAGGTGGGTAGTTCTGCTTTACGATCGCTTCTTCCTCCATCTCAGTGGCAATATTGGCTTTGATCCTCCGCGTCGGCGCGCTCCCGATCGTCTGCACTGGATCCGACCTCGAGAGGGCCACACCATCCGCGCTGTCGCTAAGGAGGCGAAGCTTGATGCGGATGGCGATGGCATTGAACGTGATTCCCTACACTCCCATTGAGCCAGCCCTGTCACACGCAGAACAACATAACGCAGAACACACAACTCACCACCATCGGCGTCACCAGCTCCAACACGACATACTGCGCGTTCGCGCTCCGCGAGTACAGCGCCCACACGAGCGCCTCGACGACGAGCTGCAGCGCCGCCGACTCGACGAGTATCCGCACGATCGGGAGCAGTCTGTTCTCCGTTCTGAACTGCGCGGACCGCGCGGATGTGCGCCAGATGCGGAAGGCCATGAGGGCGGTGGTGATGATGTTTTGGGCGACGGCGATTGAGGAGAAGGCTTGGATCCACGGGTTCAGCTGGCTCGTGAAGATCGATTGGGTGGGCCCGACGTCGGCGAAGAGGGCGCAGACGGCGCACCCGGAGACTGGTGGCGGAGACGGGGGAGGTTAGATTGCGGCGAGGGTCTGGGGGCTGATGCGCCGACGCACCGAAGCTGCCTAGGAGAAGTAAGAGGGGGAGCGCGATGACTCGCCAGTCGCTGTTCCACAGGATGAAGCAGCGGTAGATCTGCAGTATATGGGTCAGGGGAGGCAAAGGACGACGATGAGACGGCGTACACCGGCGGCATTCCCCAAGATCTCCTGTGTCGCGTACAACGTGTCCTTCATAATCTGGTCCCACCTCCGCAAGTTCCCCATGTATCCTGCTGCGGCGCCGCTGGGGTTTTCAGCGTGTCCGGTGAAGGCGCTGAGCAGGCGGAAGCAGTTGATCGCGGCATGCCAGGTAGCGATGATGAACATGACGCAGGATATGCCGACCATCACCTACATAATCGTGTAACAATGTCAATGGCATCAGCTTGGGCCACTACGTGCAGGGAAGGTGCTTACTCTACCGTGGATGTCATTCCGCTTCCCGCTGCCGGAATTGGAGAGCAGCGTCCCGCAGAAGAGGCACAAGAAGAACCCTGGGGTGGTAGTAAGACTTTCAAAGACTAATTCTCGACATCGTGAAATTACCGTATGCGAGGGACTGGGGAAATCGTTAATCGTGAATGAGTGCACACAACAGGTGGAGACATCTTCGGCGTACCTCCAACCAAGCTGCAAGCAAGAATGCTTTGTCGAGGGGCAACTGCGCCATTGCTTGCACCGTGATGCTCCTCGATGGCTTGCGATAGTAAGGGAGGTGGTGAGATGGGAGTGCACCCTTATAAGGTACCCATTGGCGTCGGAAAGTCCTGGGATGCGTCTATGTATATCGAGACCACATCGCGGAGACATTCGACGATGAAGATAACCTCGATAGTCAAGGACCGCTTCTCGCGCCCGAGTGGCTGCAAAGCTAAATTTAGCACTGCGTCAATCTTCCTTGTACCATCAGCAGGAAAACTTCCCCGGGACGTGCCAAAAATCCTCAGGCAATATGAAAGCCAGGAACGAACACGAAGTTGTCTCAGCGCCTGAGCTTCTATCAACTCATGGTGAACTCACTTTCACCTCCGTGCGAGGCTTCGTGACTTGGCCAACCTCTCTGACTTTGTAGGTCACCGAAGCGTCACTGATTGCCATGTATCGTGTCGAATGAACTGCTTCGTTTATGCAAACCTACTTTCAAAGTGGGCACTGATATGATGCCGTCAATCGTCTCCTGTCACATCATGGTACCCGATGCCATGGTTGCCGCATCGGGTACCATCGACCAGAATTAGAGTAGACACAGATGTCAGCTGCGTGGACGGGGTGCGATCATGTACTGTTATTCTGCGTGGATCGTGGAAGACAAGAACCCCTGCTGTACTGGTGTATCGGAGAGTCAAGGGCCGACATATGCGGAGTTTTGGGCCGAAGAAATGTATTCGAGTCGGTCCGCAGAGTATTTAGAGCTCGGTCGGTCCCAAGCCCCGCGAGGCCAACGATCCCCTCACTCCTTCAACTATCCGCCACGCGACCAGTATGATAGGGAAGGCATTCAGTTTCGCTCCGTAAACGCGGTGTGAAGCGCGCATTTGCTCCGCCATTGCACCCTAACGCGAAGGACCCGGGGAGTTGCGTGCAAGAGATGAATGTCGGCGACATCTATGCTCCTCGTAAAACGCCTTGCACCACGAACTACGGGTAACGGGAAGCTATAGAGCAGCATAAACGCCAAGCGCAGTGGGCGGAAGTACGAGAGTCTGGCGTCCAGCTTCTACGATGGGGTTACAAACACGGTTTAATTCTGCGGGCGAATACGCACTTTTTGAGATATCTCCTCCGCGCTTGTCTCCTCCAACCCGACTATGTCTCATAGCTGCAACGGGTGGGCGTGCTATATGTCACATGTATTCCTGTGCAAGAGGACGTGACAGAGCTCATGGGGTGGTATTGCGCACGTATGAGGAAGCAAACAGTGATAGCCATGATTGTGGTGTACTATTTGGATTGCTCGAACTCACTACGTCATTGTCAACGGTCTTGAAGGAGCCCTGCACAACTGCAACCTTCTTTCTGTCGCAGTCCAGCGATTTGATGTTCAGGCAATGTTCGGGGCTGCATAGCTGCAAGGACGACAGGGGAAGTCGGAGTGGGAGATATGGCGTGTGGTGGTCGACTGCTATTAATGTAACATGAATGCAACTTAGACTCCCCCTTTCTATGGAATGAGTCTGAGGTATCCCGACATTGTTTGGCTCAGAACTTTCGGCCAAACAATGGCGGCGAGCGCCAGTCTCGAAGTCGCTTTCAACCGCCACCCCGCCCTCGAACCAGAACAGTCGAGTAGCACATTCCGGCCATTCACGAGATGGAAAATTTGGAGAATATGTCCCTTCATCAAGTGAGTTCCAAACGACCTACAGGACTCCTCAGTGGCTGAGGAAAATTAGATCCTATCGGAGACCACTGAGATCTTGGGGAGACTGCTTCCTACGCCAATGGTGTTCGAGAGTATGGATCCGTCCTTCGTACGCTCAGAATCGTTCTACTCCCTGCTATCACGCAAACTCGAGTACGCGTATGATGCGTGCGTCGTTTGAGCTGGATCGCGGTCTTGCAGTCCAGCGCCGTCCAACAGTCTCCCTACAAGACGTTGTTCATGCTTATTTCTCCCTGTAGATCTCTTTGCCGACTCTTTGTACCGTTCATGGACGCTCTTGAGGGCGTGCGATTCTGCCTCGATATGAAGGAAGTTGGAGGATACGCACCGTCCTCATCCTCCTTAGCTTCCCCACCCCGGGGCTGCCAAGATGTTGGTTGAAGTCGAGCAATCAGTGCGACTTCACGGGATGACCCACTTCGCTGCTGGATACGCTAGTCAGTCCACTCAGGCTCTCACCGAGCGTGTCATTACTGACCGCCTCCCTCTCTCTTCTAGATCGCTGCACTTCGCGATCCAAACCGGTGCAGGCCCACGTCAACCATGCGACTGGGCAGACGGTCGTGCTCTGGCCGATTCAGAGCCCAGAAGCTTCGTAACAGAAACAAGGGATCTTCCGGACAACGGATTCTGGTGCACGCCACCCACCACCCTTGCTTCCGTTGCAAACAAGCATGCCCGTTTGGGTAATACCGACGAATTGCTTCCCTGGTCGTCCATTGTTTGTCGAAATGCCTCTATTTGCGCTGCTTGGGTGCGGTCAGGTGACTGCAGCTATAGAGTGGGCAGGTCGCGTTCGACGTCCCAGGACTCGCACCACAACCACAACCACAACCACAACCGCCCATTCACTTCACTTATTTCCTTATTTCTATTATTGCTCGCCCCCCCGCGGGTTTCTATCAGTTTATACGACCACATCCACGCCCTCGTCCACGTCTAGATCTACAACTACATCATTACCTATCCTTTGCACTCCTCCACTCGCCACATTATCCTTTCCCCACTATCATCCGCCAAACCTACGCCACACCTACCACATCCCCCTGCTCTTACTATGTCCCCTTCTGCTTCGTCCGCGGAAGCCTACCCTCACGTCTCCCACGATGGCATACCCGCGCTCCTCGCGGCCCTAGAGGAGGAGCAACAAGCCCGAGCCGCTTCGTCGGGCGCCAGCACACCCGCGCTCTCACCCGAGTTCTGGGAGGCGTACCACGCGTTCCAAGCCACCCTCCTCGTGGATGACGGGGATTCCTCTGCCTCCTCCCCCTCTCCGACATCTGCGGCATCTTCTGGGGACGCGCACGGGAGCCCCGCCACGCCGCCCTCTCTCAACGACGACGACATGACACCAGCAGTCCCAGGCGCAGACGCGCAGTGTCCGCCTGCTGTCGACGCCGAGCAGGCGCGATTCGGCACGCCACCCAGCATGGACAACGCCCAGGCCCTGCGTGCCCTTCTGTCAGTGATTGGGCGCGGGGGCGCGCAAAGCCCGCGCGCTTTCGAGTATGCGCACGGGCACCCCGCCTACCCACAGCAGCAGCCTGGTGCCCAGTTCTTCGACGCGTCCCGACCGCCTGCGTATGCGCCTGACGGGCTGCTCGCGCAGCCCCTGCTTGATGCTGGGGCTGGGGCTCTGCAAGGATATTTCGCCCCTCCCCCTTCTGGGTATTATATGGGAAATGGGCTACCGCCTCTCGATTACTACGGCGCTCCAGTTCCTCAGGACTTTCAACATGGGTACTATTATCATTTTGACTACATCCCCGACGGATCAGGAGGTCTGGATCTTGGAGGAGCGCCCGTTCAATACGCTGCTCCAGGCTTCCCCATGCCGCCGCAGAGTGAGCAACCAAACGCGCACTTGGGTAACGCGAAACCACTCTCGGCGACGGGACGGCCGAACGAACTCGCTGGACTTGCGGAAGGCGAAGTAGAGGGGTTGTCGACGAAGAGGAAGAGGCCCTCTCCTGATTGGAAGGGGAAAAAGAAAGCAAAGGAGGTCGAAGAAAACGTCGACGACGAGTGCGGAGATGATGATGATGATGTAGCACCTCCTCCCAAGAAACGCAGACACGCACCCCGGAAGGGCGCGGCGAAGCCTGCGCGCAAGAACAGGTCGTATACCCTCCTCCCCGACGGCGTACGTCACCCTCACCCCATCCCCATTCCCCTTCCTCGCATAATACTAACGCAGAATATATCTATATGTGTGTGATGTACACAGAACTACAGGTGCTCGCGCTGCGGCGACGATAAGATCAAGAATAAGGGCAAGCACGGGCAGATGTGCGGCAAGGGCCCGCTGTGCTGCCCCATCTGCGGCCTCGAGTGAGTTGCATTCCTTTCCCTTTCCTTTGTTTGTTTGTTTGTGATGGTGGTGGGGGTGGTGTTGGTGGGGTTGATGGATGATGGCTGATGGGGACTATGTGCAGGTTGAAGAGCCGCAGACATGACGCCCTCAAGCGCCACTACAAGGCGTCCCGGTGCCGGAGCGCGGCTGCTGCAGCTGCGGGGAGTCGTGCTGGTCCTACAGACGATTCTTCGACGGCAGGAATAGAGCTCGCCATCGCCTGCGATGACATTGAAGACGGGACGCACGACGAAGATGACTCAGACGACGAAGATGACGAGGACGCCGACGAGGATGTCGATGGGTCCTGGGACGATGAGGACGACGAGAGCGATGTATACGCGAATGTGGCTGGTCCATCGTCTGTCACCCTCGAAGACATCGCCTCCCCACCGCCCGAGAAGAAAGCGAAGAAGGGCAAAGCCGCTAAGAAGAATTAGAACTTGGCGTGACTATCAGTATCTCGGCCAATATTCGACGCTCGCACGTTTGCTTCACCTTCACCGTTCCTCAATCTCCCGACTCCATCAACCCCCATCTCTTTTTCTTGCCCTTTATCTGACTGCATCCCTGCGAGAGCTCAGACAACAGCGAACATATCTTTACTAGTGCTTATCGTCTTTCTCGAAGAACTCTCTGCCCAGCATCTCCCATCTCCCACCTCTGGTGCCCAACGAATGATATAAATCTAGATCCCTCGAGATCGCCTACACGATGGACTCAAAATACAGAAACCGTTCTTCGTGCTCGGTACCTCCCATGGATAACGGCCAAGCATAAACCATCTTTCAGCCGTTCTACCAAAGCGATCCTCTTTAATTCCGTACGATCCCCTTCTGCGAAACCCCGTCGTGCACCTCCCTGCGCTAGCGAACATATCTCTCCTCCCTCCCGCCTGCTACATCACCATCGTCACCATCATCTCACATCCCCCTACATACTCCGTAACACGGACACCATTTCTTTTCAATCAGCCGCTTCCCTTTGCCACACTACTATTTGTACTCCTTACCTTACTTTATATACGACTCGTCTTTCACATTTATTATTCGCGTTGTTCTCCACACTTGCGTACTCACTTCATCACCATCCCAAATATTGTTCTTTCTTCATTCACCCGTCGGACGTGTAACAATCACCAGTATCACTTTCTTTTGTACTCTTGTACTACATGTATCCTCCGTCAGACCCACTTGGATAGTCAACGTACGTGTGCAACAGAGAAACTAAGACGCTATTTACTCCCCGTTTCGACCTCTGAGGCTGCGTAGTGACTTTTAGCTAGCTCGTCCAGAACGTTCCGATAAAATTCAGCCAATGTCCAAGGTCCAATAGGATGCAGGGGAGCAGGGGATCGCCACAGGGACCATGGATAACACGTTCACCAGACGCACGGACCTTCTCCGTTTGTATATAAAGGCAGTTTCAACTACAAAACAGGAGAAATTCCTCCGTTGTACTCCCCATCCGTGTCCCCCGCCATACGCCCCACGTCACTGCACTATTCGTCCCTCTCGACGACCCTGGCATGCTTTCCTCACGATGCCCACTCTAACGAATTCCAACACAAAGACAAACGCTATGAACGGGACCCATCCGCAAGAAAAATCACGGACGTGAACATCCCCGCCATGCCACACCGATTATGCACCCCCCCTCACCAATATCTTCAGCTCCAAGACCAATCAGCGCCCAACCACTTACTCGTCCCCCTTTTCTCGTCCCCATCGCCGCCCATGCGCAGGATAATCCTCGCGGCGAGAAACCGCCGAGGGTGCTTGAATCGCCGACGCTGCGGTGAGTACCCTGCCCTGACTCTCGTATAACGGAGAACCCCTCGTCAGAGCGAGTTCCTATGCAAAGGTTTGTGAAGGTAGAGAAGTTAACGCTTTGTTACTAACGGTTGGCTGACGGGCTGACGGCTGGCTGACAGACTGAGCTTCGGCTAGCGGCGATGGCTGACATACACAAAACTTTCTTCACTTTTCCGCGCCTGGGTCTGATCCTTCTTGGTCTGTGTTACGAGACGCCTCGTCCTCCGCAAGAAGAGGAGAAAGTACTGGTCGCTATGCTGGAAGAAACCGCAATATATGGTATACAAATTACTGATCGCAACATCCATCGTCATCGCCCTGTGAGAAGACCACACATGTGGATACAGATTTATGTCTAATATCAAGGTAAGTGCGAAAGCGGTGGAGTATCGTCTCAAGAGTAGCTAAAGGAGTCCGTAAGTGTATCGTCGACCTTACCCTCGCCAAGTGTTCAGATCACCGTTCGCTACTCGAAGCCAGTCCCACTCACCCCAACCATGCATTGCAAAGCGCCACCTCCTCTCGCAGACTTTCACAGACTTTCATCGACACCAAGAGCCATTATGTTTATTGTCCATGCGCGACTTGGAGGGACGCTGCGTCGGTGGCGGCATGTAGCACCGCAGAACAGCAGAGATTTGGTATTCGTGCATCATGAGCGGGATCGAGTGGCTGAGGTTGATTCCCATTGCAGTCGAAGTGCCAGGCATCAAAGGAGAAAGCAGCTGGCTGGAGGCGCGTGGGCGGTATTCGTAAGAAGAGCATCGAATCCTCGTTCTGGCTTTGACGAGTTTGACGACACGAGAATTTGTCTGGACTTCAAGGTTTCAAGAAGACGACGAACAGCGGGGCGTAGTGATTCTGATCCATGTGCAGGATCGGTCGTACGAAGAGCATCCGCACCCAGGTCTGTCACCCCAACGAGAGACAGCCACGTCTTCGCAAAATTTTAAGGATCGTAAGAGCAGCATTGTTTCTTGTCTACCCACGACTCGGGGAGTCGTAGCTGACACTGGCGAACAGCAGGCGCATTGGATTATTGAGCACGGTCGAATGGGTGAGAATAACTGCAGGCACTCGACGCTCGGCTTCGCAAGGGGTAAAAGGAGAGAAGGAATTGTAGGTGCGTGAGGGGTCTACGTGGGTAGAACACCGAATTCCGATTCCCACCGGGTATGGTGAGTCCACTAGCGATAGTTTGAAGAGGACGAGTAACGATGTGGCAGGGGTTCACACATCCAAGCACTGCAACCAGCCGCCAGCCGCCAGCCGCCGCCCGCTAAGGCGGAATGTTTCTCTTCGTCGCCTTGGGTAGTGAGAGTACAGCATCTCTGAATTGACAGTTTGACTACACTGGGCTACGGAGCTCGACTGCGCTGGGACGACGAGCCGTTCTGCTGAACGAGCCGTGACTTGGGCCACCCTTAGTGAAACTTCAAAGTTTCACGACCGGAAGGACTGAGTTCTTGGCTACCATCGGCTGCCGTTGGCTATCGTTGGCTGCTGCCTCCTTGCCTTTGAAGTTCGGAGGAGGAGGCGGGAGGTGGCTGACGATTTGGACAAAAGAACGATCCAACGCTAAGACATAATCGATAATCGGTTATCGGTAATCCCGTCATTTCGACTCCCGAGTATAAACGTGTTGAATAACGTCGGCCTCGCGGCGTACTACAAACGAACTCTGAGAGTGGACCGAGTCTGCCCGCACTGATTCTCGTATACCGTAGGATCATTGCCACTCGCCACCAATAGTAGGGAAGTCGAGCACATGTGGCTGCCGTTAGCAGGCGGCCTTGAGGCACGGAGCTGGCTGAGGTACCCGCTTTCTCTGCTTTCTATCGCCTGTCGGGTGACCGGAGGGTCCAGCGAGACACCTTGGCTGCCCTGCGCGAAGACAAAAGTATAGGTCGCTATATTGGGACAAGCAAGTAGTACATGCTACATGCTACAGTTTCCCAGGTCGCAACACACAACCACGAATTCTCATCAACCAGGACAAACACTATACGCACTCGAAGTTCTATCCAACGGCGAGGTACGTGCCTAGTTCGTAGATTATCCCCTCAGACGCAGATGTCGCGAGGAGTAAGTAAAGCAAAAGCAAAATGTGCCCTGCCCTTGACCACGCCCCGCCAAGTTCAAGCCACTGCTCGCCACTCGACGCCTTCTCCAGCACCGACAAGCTACAAATCCCCACCCGATATGATCACCGCAGACTGTAGTCGCGAGCAAGAACAGCCGTGTTCCACATCTGCACGCGACTGGGAGGCGTACTTGGTAGAAGTAGCGACAGAGTGCCCGATTAGCGACAAGGGTCGTGACCGAGTCGGATCAAGAGGTGAAGGAGAGCTGGGGTGGGTAACGTCTGCGGCGTTCGTAGGTAGAGCACTGAATCCTGGTTCTCGCTACGACGGGTCCCGCAACGCGAGGTGGCTTTGAAACATGAGCAGCGGCGGGGTAGGGCCGGCTCATATATCATATATCATATATCATCCTCAAATGCACTGACGAGCTGCCAGCCGCCAGCCGCCACCCTGACGATGCATCTTCTGGGCGTCCTGGCCGTACCAATCTCTCTCATCTCTGCATCTCTGCATCTCTGCGTCGACATGTTCACGGCTTGAAAGCGCCGACGCGCGATACTTGTCTGCGCGCGATGCGGGGATGGAGCGCAAAGCTACGATGTGCATCGTGGACGAGTATAGCTGGGCAAAGTGCGGGCGCGCAAGGGGAGAGGAGCTGGCTAGCTGGAAGTGGCGGTGGCGGTGGAGGTACTTGTCTGGTACTCGTAGGTAGAAGGCAGGGAGCCGAATCCCGGTTCTCGCTATATCGAGTCCACGAGCGTGAGCGGCCGGTCGTGCGGACTGCGAAGTTCAGAGAAGCAGAGAAGCAGAGAGGCGCGGGCATGAGCAGGGGCGGGGAATGGGCAGTGCGGGGTAGGCGTTTCTCTATCTTATCTCATTTCATCTTATTTTATATCCAAGCGTAGTAACTCGCCGCGAGTCGTCAGCGTGTGTTTTCTGAGCATGCTCGCTGGATTTTCTCGTTGCCATCGTATTTTTCTCGTCATCGTCGGCGTCGGCGTTGTCGAAACAGGGAGCCACGCCTCCATAGAGCGCCTGCACCTCCGAATTTCGAGCACCCGCGCCTGCCGCTGCCGCCACCGCCACCGCCACCGCCAATATGCAATATGCACGCACGCGTCCTCCAGGGGTTGGCAACGAGCGCGATGTCATGCTGAAGCTAAGCTCGCGCTGGCACTTGCTCTGGCGGGGTTCAGCGACACCTCGCGCCTCACGCCTCATGCGTCTAAGGACAAGGGCTCGAGATCTTGAGGCTTCGCGTGTCGCAGGACTTGAAAGCTTGACGATGGAGAGGAATGTCTTCTGATCCATACAGAGCCGCCGAACGGACGTAGACGTAGCACCGGCTATGGCTATCGGCGGGCTGCTCGAGGAGACAATTGTTTTTGGGCGCTGAGCCAAAGATGAAAGGTTTCTGACGCCTGATACCTGATACTGGGATAGGAGACGGTGCCATCGTACACCAGCTAAAACGACACCGGAGTATATCCAACGAGCATCTGCAAAGGAGCAGCCACGATTCGCACGTGGATAACGGCGAAATTGTCAAGGAATTGGCCAACGGGGGTCCCATTCAAAGACAGAATTCGTTGTGAAGTGTATTTGTCAAGACTCCGCTTGCAAGATTTGCAAGATGACACGTCGGGCAAGGATAAGAAAGCAGGGGAAACAATAGAGAACACGGGCAATATAAAGAACACACGGTGTTAATGAACCCCATAAAGTGGTGGTAGGTAGCGTAAAGCACTGCTGCGTTACTCGCGAGTGTACCCCCCTTTTACATTGACTCTAGTGCCCCATCTTGGCGCGCATGAAAACGATCAGCCGTGGAGGGAAGACCTGAGGATACGAGGCGTACCCGTGCCCAGAAAAATTACCCCCACAAGACGACAGTGCATCTTTCGCCCGGCTAACCGTCCCCTATGCGCTCTCGCCACCTATCCAGACTTGAATCATGATCGTCGTACCAAATAAGACATCAGCAGCGCCGCCCGCTAAGGCGGATGTTTCTTCTCTTCGTCGCCGCCGGAGCAGTGGCTGTGATAGTGTGCCAGCATATTTGAATGGGGGCTTCGACTGCATGGCTACACCAGGCCGCGGAGCTCGAGTACGGCGGATACGCGGGCGCCGCGACGACGAGCTCGCCATGCTGCTGAACGGGCACCGGTTCGGCGGTTCTTGCTGGCGTCGGCGACGTCACGAGGCGAAGGACTTGGACGTGAGATCTTGAGGACATGGACGCATGGGCTATCGAGTACCGAGAGGTCCTGTCCTTGTATATGCTCGTATAAGCGATGTCGTAGGGAGTAGGGAGTAGGGAGTAGGGAGTATGGAGTAGGGAGTATGGAGTAGGGAGTAGGGAGTAGGGAGTAGGGAGGCCGTGCTTGGAGCTGCGTTCGTAGGTTAGAGATGTCGCCAAGGAGATGTGTTTGAGGAGAATTCAGGAGGGAGTTACTGGAGCTGATCTCTGCGTATCGGCACCGCGTAGCAAGAAATCTACATCGCCACTATTTTTCTCCAACGTCGGTGTAAGTGCCTGGGTCGTAGGGTATCCTCTCAGGCGCATATGACGCGATGAGTAAGGAAAGCAAAATGACCACGCCTCGCCAAATCCCCGGCGGTCCTCCGAGTCGTGGCCACCGAAGACTTTCAGTGAAAGAAAGCGCCGCTGTCTTCCTGTGCTCCTACGTTCCTGCGTTCCTGCGTTCCTGCGTTCTACGTCTACGCGCGCCACACGACTCGGGGGTCGGGCGCGTAGTTGTTGGAAGTAACGACAAAACGCCCAGTTAGCGACAAAACACCCGATTAGCGGAGCAGCGAGCATGGTCCAGTGGCGCAGGTGCGATTCGGGTTGGGGTGCGTATGGGGCGGGGCATTCGTAGGTAGAAGGTAGATGGCCGAAGGAGGTAGAGCACTGAATCCTGGTTCTCGCTATGACGAGTCCAACAAGTTACAACGTGAGATAGGGTAGTCTCCAAGCGCAGTGACCAGCCGCCCCGCCACCCACCACGACGGCGGTATATCTTTCGGGTGTTCGGGCGTTCGGGCGTTTGGGCGCGCTGGGCGTGTTGGGCGTATTAGGCGTGTTGGACTCTTGTAAATCAGCACTTCATCGACGTTCGACGGTTTCACGGATTGAGGATAAGAACGGATTGAGGATAAGAACGGATCGAGGATTCAAAGAGCGAAAGAGGGACGAGCCGACGACATGTCTACGCGCGGTGCGAGGGTTGTAGCCGAGGGTTGTAGCTGAGGTTTGTAGCTATATTTGGTGAAGGCAGCGCGTAACAAGCGGTGAACGGGGAGTGCGGGCGCGCAAGGGGAGGAGATGGCTGGCTGGCTGGAGGTGGAGAGTGGAGGAGGATAGCTGGGGGTATTCGTAGGTAGAAGGTAGGGAGCCGAATTCCGGTTCTCGCTCTATCGAGTCCGCGAGCGTGAGCGGTCGTTCGCCCGGACTGCGAAGTTCAGAGAAGCAGAGACGCACAGGCATGGGTATGGGCATGGGCAGGGGCGGGGTAGGCGTCTCTCTATCTCTCATATCTCATATCTCATATCTCATATTCAAGTGCAGTAACTCGCCGCAAGTCGCCAGCGTGGCCGTGTCTTTTGGGCACGCTGGCTGAATGTTTCTCGTCGTCGTCGAAACAAGGAGCTACGCCTCCATAGAGTGCCCGCACCTCCGGATTTCGGACACCCACACCTGCAGCTCCCGCCACCGCTACCGCCCATATGCAATATGCAATACGCACGCACGCAGCCTCCAGGGCCCGGCAACGAGCTCGATGTCTCGATGGCGTGCTAAAGCTGAGCGCTAAGCTCGCGCTGGCACATGCTCTGGCGGGATTCGGCGGAGCCTCATGCATCATGCGTCGAAGGTCAAGGACAAGGACTCGAGATCTTGAGGCCTTGAGGTGTCGCGCGTCGCAGGACTTGAAGCTTGAAAGCTTGACGATGGAGAGGAAGCTCTCCGATCCATGCGTAGCGCTGCCGAAGGGACGTAGACGTAGTCATTAGCTATGGCTGTCGCGTACGCCGATACTACCGAGTGTTCCTTCCCTTCCCTTCCCTTGTACATGCTCGTGAGTCGTATATGCGATGTAGTGGTGAGTAGTGAGTAGAGGGGAGGGAGTAGAGATGTGGTCGAGGAGAAGCGGCGCAGTGAGCAGGAGAGCTCGCAGCGGATTGCGTGGTGAAATGGGGAAACGGTGAGATACGTACGTATATGCGGCAGAAAGGTCGACGGGCGGAGGGGCGGAAGATGGTGAAGATGGTGCGTTGGATAGATCGTGTTTGCTATCGGTGTGCGGGTGGTATGCGGGGCATTGACGACGCTTGAAGAGTGCGGCGACAGTCGCTTCAGCGCTTTAGCTCGAGGTTGAAATTTGAAACGTTGACGTTGAACGTTGAATACACGCGCGCCGTCAACGCGTCACGGTCTGGGGAGGCCCGTCGGTGAGCATGAAGGAGGATGTACGATGCTCACGAGCACTTGGGTGTTCGACGCCTGCGAAGGGTTCCAGTCTACGTGTGGATGTGTGGGGACGGGTGACATTACTTCAACGATGCGGCGACAGTATGTTCAGCTCGAGTCTGGATACACACGAGCCGTCTGCGGAGGCCCCTCGATCATCGATGCATCGGCGAGCATGAAACGAATGATGCATGATGCATGACGCTTCGGAGGGCGGTCGACGTGTTCGACGTCTATGCAGGGTTTACAATCGCGCTATCTCTCGATGTGGACGGCATACGTACCTCGCAGATCGTCTCATCGTCTTAGGTACTAGCTCGTCGACAACAAACAGCTTTGACTCGGTGAAGCTGCGATGAAGGGCTGGTCGGGGAAACGGTTGGCCGCTGAGCGAAAGGCGAAAGGTTTCTGGTCCTGGGATCCAACGACAGGCAATGGCATGAGAACTGCAGAGGCTAGGGGGAGATTGGGCTGGTACGAGGTATTCATTGAGATATTGAACACGCGGATGACAATGAATATCTGACTACTAGTAGGGGCAAGGCGGAGGAATCAGCGAGTCGTGCTGACGAAGAGGGGTGCTCGAACTCACCATAACATACATGACACGTTACGCGTCCGCATCAACATTGGTAGTCGCCGCCCTCGAGTCCTCATTCCTACTCTCTCTCGATCTTTCGTGCTGATCTGATCATGACGCTGGCCACATGCCAACGTGTTCCCCACTACTCGATATTCGATGCTGCATAGAGGGATGTGGTTTACGAGGGATGCAGAACGAGTGAAAAATGGTGGGCTTGAATCTCCCGATCAATCGACCAACTTTGAAACGGCGGCGGCTAGTTATGTATTTAGCTGGAGGATGGATTCATCGAAGCATTTGTATGGCAGACTAGTACTCACAAACGCGATGACGACAGCAGCGAACCCCCAGACGATTGTCCTGCATCGATTTTGGCCTTGACTTGGAGGGGCTGACAATTGCGTTTCCGCTTTCCCCAAGCGGCCTACGAATTACGAGCAGATGACTTCATGACCAGGAGGCCTGAGATTGTGTTTGTGTCTGGTAGCACGACAGCACCGTAATCACGAACGTATCGAGGTCGTATGAGTTTTCTGCATCTGGGTGCCCGACATTATTTGGCCCAGAGCCTTGTGCCAAACAACGGGAACGCGCACCGAGCGCCAATCCAATGAAGCATCGGTCAACCGCCATTCCCGCCGCCGCCCTCGGCGACCGTCGCATCCAGAACGGTCCAATGACACGGAAGGAACTCACTATTTCAGTTGGATGTCATCTTGATAATGATGTCTGCGCCATACCCTAAAGGATGTTGAGTACGCAGGACTATAGACATCTTTGTCTTGAGCGTGATGGATGGCGAGGGAAAACTTGCTGAAAGGCTCTATGTTATCAGGTGTGTCCTAAACTATCTACAGGACCATCCAGCGCCTGAACCATATCGCATCACCAACGTCTCAGAGACCAACGAGACCTGCATTCCGTGCCCAGGCACATGGATCTCCATTCCATTCGTACACTCGAACTCGCGAGACGTCCTTGTATTTGCTCAAGCGTAGTACGTAGAGGGTTCATGGTGAGTACGATGCTCGTACTGCGGGCGTGTGGTCCAGCGCCGTCTAACACTCTCTCGACAGAGCGTTATTCATGCCTATTCCTCCTCGCAGGCTTTGGTTCCTTGACTCTTTGTGCCGCTTATAGAGCGTACGATCCTCCTTCAACACGAATAACGCCGCATGCGACTGGCGCCCTCGTCCACCTCGCACTGTTAGATTCCGCGCTCCGCCCCGCGTATGGCAAAAATGTCGACTTCAAACAATTAAACAATCGGTGCGACTCGGTAGGATGGCCACACCGGTCTCACCGGTCTCCTGATACGCAAAACCGGGTACGCGCCAGCGTGAATGCCAGCGTGGGCGGCCCGCTCCCTGCCTGGAATCTTGGAATCAGTCACCTAGCTCTTGCGATATTTCGTCAATCAGCCGCCTAGCCCCTGAGCTATCTCGTCGGTCTGTTGGTCTACGCGTGCGGAAAGGGCATAGTGTCGCGTTCGCAAATAGGATAGTGCCGCGTCGTATTCTGCGATCTGCGATCTGCGAGCCCGTCAATACCCAAATACCCAAATACCCAAATACCCAAATACCCAAATACCCGAATACCCGAATACCCAAATACCCACTTAACGTTTTAACCCTCACCGCGCCCCGTTTGCGCACTCTCACTCCTAGACGCCCATCGAACATCCAACACGCCCGCGCAACGAATAGTGAATAGATCGCCAAACGGATGGTTCAAATGGGTGGACTCTACGCCACCCCTGCCACCCCTGCGTCTGAGGACTCGTCGCCCACTTGGAACGAATAGCCCATTCGGGAACCCCAACTTGAGCTCGCCTACCCATTCATCATCAGGCGATAGTTCAATAGTTCACTGGTCGCCCTTTGTTCGTCGAACCGAATGCACGAACTCGCCGGCCTCCTTCGCACCACTCTCGGGTGGTCAGGTGATTGAACGCGCGCGAAGGTGGTTGGACGGGCACCAGGGATACAGCTACAACCACATTCACGATTCACAAATACGTCTACCCAGTACCCCTCCCTCGCCCAGTTATTCTGTTATTTGCTGCCCTACGCCCACTTCCACGACCACATTTACTCCAACGACATTTACTTTAACGGCCGCGTCCACGACCACGTTTCACCTCACGGCCGCGAGTCCACCACACATTTCTTCTGCCACACCTTACTAACCCTATCCACATCTCTCACCGTTAACGTTCATCCCGTCCTCAACCACCACGTGCCACCCTCTACCACCACGCCAATACTCCCCGCGCCGTCCAATACTCTCCGCGCCGTCATGCCCTCCTGGTCTTCCCCCACAGAGTCTGCTTTCTCCTACGAATGGCTGGATACGCACGTGGAGAGAAATGGAGACGCGCAGGAGTGTGGAACCACCCTCGCGTCCAAACAACTTGGCTACGACGACGCAGTCAATTCTCAGGCTCTGCAAGACGCGTATCTGAACTTTGGCGCAGAGGACGATACCTCCGCTTCTACGCCGGCATCTTCTACAACCCCCGCCACCCCTGCCACCCCTTCGTCTGAGGACTCGTCGCCCAGCCTCGCGCACAACGCGACAGCTATCGGTGCCACCGAAGATCTCTCAATCCCTGACACGCTCGCCCACTTCCCCGCCACCCTCGACGTCGACTCCAACGGTGCGCCCGCCCACGAAGTACCGCACGTTCCCCTATCTGCCCCGCCACCCATCGACGTGCTCAACGCGCACGCCCTCCGCGCGCTCCTCCAAGCATCCGCATCTGCATCTACATCTGCCAACAGTGCAGAGCAGGGAACGGCCTACGGCCAGCTACCCTACGTGCAGCAGGGCGCGCAGCTCTTCGACCCCTCGCTGGCCCCGTGGCTCTCCCCGCTTCCGTTTCTCGTGCAGAACCAGGTTCAGTCTGGTGTAGTACAGAGATACTCTGCTGGTCCTCCGCCGTCGTACACTCCAATGGGCGCACCGACTTCGAATCAGGATGGGACGCCAGTGCCCCAGCCGTCATATCAGCACGGGGGTTATTATAACTACTATGTCGGTGCGGGAGCTGTTGGAAATCCAAAGTCGGCCGTGCCAGTGTTCCCTGCCCTCTCTGTGCAGCCCTCATTTGAGCAGCCCGGCGCGAGCTTGGGGAGCGCGAAGCCACTTTCCGCGTCAGGGAGGCCGAACGAACCCGCTGCCCAGATGTACGTGTCCTTCGTGTCGCTTGCGGTGCATCTGTCTGACTTGCTGACTTGCTGACTTGCTGACCTGCTGACTTGTGTGTATATAGAAATATCGGTGCTCCGGGTGCGCCCGCGCGGACCTCACTTTCGCGCAGACGCGCAAGCACCGCGAGTTCTGGGGGCGCGCGGACCCGAGCCGCACCTGCGTGCTCTGTGGCACCGTGTGAGTCCTCTCATCATCATCATTATCATTATTGTTATTGTTATTACTATTATTCTTATTCTTGTTATTATTCGTGTTTGGTGGTCTGGGTACTGGGTACTGACTTGGGTGCTTCTCGCGGGTTGTAGCATCAAAGGCGGCAGGAAGTCCTCCGTCACGCGCCACCAGAAGACCAATCTGTGCAAGAACGGAAGGGGTGCGTACGCCGTGCGGACGGCTGGCGAGCAGGCAGGCCCTGGGAGTGTTGCGTCGATGGCAGGGACGTAGTTCGTTTTCGCGTTTAGTGGGGCTACACAGGGGACGCAAGGGGTAAGCGGAGCGGGCGCTGACGAAGGGGATGGAGATGGAGATGGGTACTCGGATAATGGGGACGATGGGCATGACGAGCTCGTAAATGCGCCAGGAGTGTCGTCCGTTACTTTTGAAGACGTTCGAAAGCCCGGGAAGGAGGGGAGAGCCGCGAGGAACTAGGACTTGGCATACCTTACCCTCGTCCAATATTGGACGCTCGCGCGTTTCTCCTTCACCGATCCTGAATCTCCCTCATCCCTCGTCCCTCGTCCCTTATCCACCATCATTGCTCTACGGAAGAGACTGTTCTTCATGTTCGGAGCAACGGCCAAGGAGCAATGCCCACCTACGCGAGAGATATCCCTCCTTGCTCTCGGCTCCCCTTGGGCCTTGCGCGATTCCTCAGCATAAATCTCCTCTTGCTACGTAACGTCTCCCACCTCACCTCTAATATCCCAGCGCGCAACGAACGACAAATATGGATCCCTCGAGATCACCTACACGATATACTCGAAGCAGACCGCTCTTCATGTTGGGTACAGCCAAACTCTCTTCCAGCCGTTACATCTCTCGTACGATCCTCTGGTACAAAACCGCGCCCTTCACCTACCTGGACTATCCAAGACACCTCGCGTCCCGCTTCACGCCTGCTACATCGTTATCTCACATCCCTCTACCTCATATTCCGTGACATGGATGGACACTCTTTACTTTCACTCGCTTGCCCTTGTTTGTTACACCACTACTTGTATTCATTACCTTACGTTACGTTACATACGACCCGCCTCTCACATTTCCTATTTGAACACTCGCCTACTCACTCCATCACCATCTCAAGCACTGTCATCCCCTCAGCCACCCGTCGGACGCCGCATTTTTACTATCGCCGTATAACTCGCTTTCGTACTCTCTCTCTACTACGTATTACATATTACATGTTTTCACCGTCGGACCGTCATGCCCGCCGCTTGGGTGTTAGAGACGGACGGTGCTAATCTCAAGGCCGTTATGTGCATCGATGGCGTCAATTTCGCGCGGACCTATTCCAATAACTGTGTCGACACTTTCAACGTGCTGGGGATTGAAGCAGACACTTGCGACAATGTCTGTAGATGCCCTACTATTAAATCCTGCAATATAAATGAGTCGTCTGCGCTTGTTATTTGATTATGAGTAGTCGTTTCTGGCATGAGCTTGGATAGTAATATGGCCCTTGGCCAACTAGAAAGGGATAAAATGGTACAGCCTAATGCTACATTGGGCTCGGGCACAGTACCCCTACATATAATCGCGGTCACAGTTTTCATTGCAATCGTCTGCATCCACAGCCGCCGCAAAATCGATAAACTTGAGTTTCCCATCGTTGATGCCTCTCACCATATTGGCAAAGGATAAATCGTGATGGTGAATGCGAAGCCGAGTGGCGAGGTCTTCTTGGGCCTTGGAAACTTCATATGGGTCCCTACACAGCGAACAGGTTGATAACAAGCAGAAAGGAAAACAAGGAATGCATACACGGAAGCTTCATCAACAGGCCTAGCAAGCTCCAGCAGAAGGGCACACCCATCCGAACCATCAATGTTGAATGCCCCAAAGTCTGCAACCATGGGCAGGCCGCGATAGGGGCGGGCCCGTTGATAGAAATAAGCTTCGTGTCTGATAACATGACTGCTCCCGATTTTGACAACAAGATCCATGCCATGGATAGCTTTGACTATGCCGTGGGCTCCTTGACCAAGCTCTTGTCCTGTCTTAAGCAAAAGGGGGACTCCCCAGCTGACTTCTTGTTAGAAAAGGTGAGGACCCTAGCCGTCAGATATCTCACCGAGAATTTGTTTTGTGTTCGGCATGCAGCTGGTGCACGGAGCGATCCAATGTCCAAAGATAGAGGTTAATCCTGCGTGTGCGAAGCAAGGATGGACCGGTGATTCGAAGGCAAAGGATGGAGACCTGCAGGGCCATGTATTACACATTTAGGATTTCGAGGCGGAAACTATGTCTTACCATCATCCACATGAATAACAAAGCATTCAAGATGGAGCAAAACCAGGGCAAAGGAGAGGCCACCCGAGATCTTGCTACATTTGAAAATGAAAAATGAGCTACAAATCTGAACAGGCCAGGACAGTATTACGAACGGAAAAGCTCCACATGAGACTGTAAGAATTTTCCATGCTCAGTGTCCTGCACTGCATGAAGAAGACATAGTATCTCTGCCTCTAGCAGAATTTTGAAACGTGAAACCTCGGGCATCCCCTCAGGAGTCAGGTTCTTCGTTGAATATAGGATCCTGGCGGAAGAGCTGAGCATATTGGATGCGAATGAAGGGGGACAGACAAACCTTTTCTCATTTCCGCTAGTGCTGATGATTAGATGGTGGCATTTGATGATGATTGGCATCGACCTACCTGCTTGGCTTTTCTTTGTGGCCATATAACCATGTCCCATTTTGTAGCCCTGTCAGTAGGCCTAGTGTTCCATCTGACAGGGCTACCTGTGTATAGACCTGAAATAATCCATTAGGCGGAGTGCATGTTTGGAAAAAGAACTTACCCGTTGCATTGCGTGCATTGTACTCTTATTGGGCATCACCCCATCCTGTGCCGTATCGAAATCTATCTGGCCTCCGATCCCCAACCCTTTACTGACCTTATCCTCAAGTGCTGACAGGCACAGGCCGTCCTGAGATTCATCGTCCATCATCCACAGGAAGGTTTGGTCGGGCTTCACCCAAAAGACCCCGTTAGAGAGTGTTTTGTCCTGTACAATCACTAATTTATTGAGAAATGCTTTGAGCGCAATGAGGTCAATGTCGACTCCGTGCTTGTGTGCCCTTTCTGCCATGTCATGAACAACGCAGCGGACCAATCGGACTACGATCCGGAGCCGCATGTTGTGTGCATTGTTGATCTGCTTTTCATTCATCTCAATGACCTGAAGGCAGTCGGCATCCTATCCATGAGATGTAAGGTGGGACATAAATACCGTTAAGGAAGAACTCACCATGAGATGGACTGCCTGATCTAAGTAACGGCGACCTTGCTCAGTCTCCGGCAAGAAATCCAAGACATGGCCTCCCAGAACTTCATGGTATTTGCCTCGCAGCAGCCCCAGGAGATCCCGGTGCTCCATGCAGACGTTCTGTGCAAGAACCTCTGACGCTATCGATGAATCTAACAAAAGCGATCAATGATGTGTACCCTGCTCGAATGCGGCTGCTCACGAGTGCTGGTTGTAGCCTTTTTACTCAGTGTGTGCCTCAAAAGGTCAGGGTTAGCGGCAAGGGCCTGATCTATACAAGCACTGAAGGCAAGTCCCTCCATTGTTTTACTGATAGTTGATGGGCGTTGAGGAAGCAAGCAGATTTTCTCCTTTCTCCCACGGTGAGATGGTAGTCTAACCTAATTTTGTTACACGATCTTTCAAGCTGTCAATGTGTGCTTAGCGGCTCTGGAACGTCTCCTGGAAAGTTTGGCCCATTCCCATCGGTCGGAACAGCCCCCAGAGTCATCGTACAACTCATATGAACACCATATGGGCACCCAGGAAGCCCGCACTGAGGAAGCTCTGTAGGTCATATTCTACCACTCTGTAATATTTGTTAGAATCATAAATGCCCCCCAATCTAAGTTTGAATTGATGTGAGTACCATACGGGCACCCAGGTAGCCCACAGTGAGAGTGGGTGCCAGTCGCCTCTGTACGCTGCCGCCCCATTGCTCCCACACCACTACAGGCATATAGGCAGCCCGCAACACGCCGTGGTCCCCTTGGACATTCTCCTCCGCTCTGCCAGCATCCAGGCAGCCCGTGACACGCAGAGCAGCACATTGTGCTGTCTCTGTCACGGGCTATCAGTCCAGGACTGCCAGAGTTTCTAAGCTCGACGACAAAATCTTGACAGCGACGTCTAGGACAACTGAATAATACAAATACTAAAGGTGTACCCGCAAGGCGATGCCCGCCCTAGCCTTCCCTCAACTATTGATATCAACAAATGCAGCATACCATTGAATCCCAACATTCCCCTTCCAACGATTGGCGCACGCACTGTTGATAGTCGAGCGCCGGGCAGTCCCTACAATGGGGGACCCTAACAATGGGCTGTGAACTGTTGCTGTGAACCAGCGAGATGAGATGGGCAACGCCTGCGAGTGAGTGCCTATGTGAGTGTTGCTGCCCGTGAACCAACAATGACTGACTGAGCTCGAACGGACAGCAGAGGAGACACCGGTACTACGAACCAGCGTCCAAGCCGTCAGTCCCCTGATTCCGAATGAGCCACGATTGACGAAGGGGTGCGTACCGTATCTATTTACATCTACCTCCAACGCCGCAACGTGTCTAATCGCTCCCGAACCGACCCAGATCGCCGACGAGAACGACAGCGTATGCGCGCAACTCGTAAGCGCGAACCCGTTTATCGCAATTTGGAGGCTAGCCAAGCGTGACGACGCAGATATCCCACCTTTCCTACCATTGTTGTCTACGTGTCGCGCATGCGGCTTTCGACCCCACGCCCTGACCCGCCAATCCGCCAATCTATCAAGCCGTCAACCCGTCAAGCACACAAAGGTGAGCCTTCCAAACCCGTTTATTGATGATCTATGTACTGACATCATCGAGGCGACAGCCAGAGCCCCGCGTGTTGCGCGCGCGCGATCCCTCCTCCCTGGTTCGTGTTCTCGTTCATGCTCTGTTCCTCCCCCCAGTAGCATTGCGTCGTCCTGGGTGAATCGTCCCCATAAGTCGTCAGCGTTGTCGTCAACACAATGACACGGCGCCGCGAGACACTGCTATCCAAGGAGGTAAGTGATTCTTTACTCGAGTGGAACGACGGGCCGACCTACCTCGTCGAATCGCCAGCCGTCAGCCTTCGACTGAGCGAGCTTCGTCAAGGAAGCGTTGCCGAACCGCGTGGCTGCTTGCTGCTTGGTGCGTGGTACGTACCCATCCCGCTGATCGTTCGTCTCATTTCGGTTGGTTTCGTTCTTGCACGTTCTTGCGCAGTGCTTTGATGGCGGTGATGATGGTCGCTGTTGTCATCGTTCGCATTCCTGGGCGTTGTCCCTCCCCTCCGCAATTCGGTCTCGCGTACATCGTCCTCGTCGCTCCCTCCCGTTATCACCCCGTTACGCGTTCCTTTCGTTCCCAATTTCGTTTTCGTTCCCCTCTTTGTTTTCGTGTCTCTTTTCATTCGCCCTCCCTCCATTCTCCCGTCTCCCTTCCCCATGTTGCCATGCGTCTTGGCGCCGCACTCCTTTCTGTTCTACTTGCATGCACATGCGCATCATCAGTATATCCGTGTCCGTGTCCGTGTTCGCGTTCGCATTCACGGGTGTCCGTTCCCCTTTCCCCATTCCCCGTTCTTTGCTCTCCGTTCCCCGTTCCCCGCCCGTGTGCGCACTCCACACCTTGGGCGCGTCCCCCCAGTTTCCCAGTCTTCCAGTCAGTCGTTCACTCTGCCCCGTCCACGCTCCCCCTTCCACCGTTCCCCGTTCCTCGTTTTCCCCCGTTTTTCCTCGCGCTTCGTGTATACGTTGTCCGTTTCCTCGTTTCCCCGTTTCCCGTTTGTTGTTTTCCCGTTTGTTGTTTTCCCGTTTCCCGTTCCTCGTTTCCTCATTCCCCTGTATCCCCGTTTCCTCGTTTCCCGTTCGCTCGTTCTCCCGTTTCTCGTTTCCCGCACGCTCGTTGCCCGCCTTGCCCCGCGCGTCATGTATGCAGTAGTCGTTGTACGCGTGTACGCGTGGTCGCATCCAGCTCCTCCCTGGTGGCTGACGTTGTACGCTGCACGCTGCAGCCCGACCAGCGCTCGCGCCTCTGTACTGCGCGCGCCATCTTTCGTCTTTCGGGATTGCGCGTTCGTGTCGCGTTGCCTCTCGCGTTTGGCTTTTCGGCGGCGGCACTGGGAACACACCGCGTTCGAGTTCGAGGTCGGGGTCGTGCTCGAGTTTGGGTTAGCGCGTGGGTTCGTATTGGTGGTTGGTTGAGAACTGGTGGTGGTGTTGGTGTTGGTATTCGCGCGCATTGGCGTCAGCGTTGGGATCGCGCCCCGTCGTCCCGCATGCTTCTCGTCTCGGAGGCACGAGGGACAGCGAGTCTGGAATGGGAGGTGCTTTGAAGGGGGATGGAGAGGCAGGGCACTGATCTGCGCGCGACGGAGTCGTGCATTAGATGCTCGGCTCGCCAGAACGAAGCGGGGGTGTACGTACCTATGCATGCGCGTCCCTCTTCCTTCCGTTCACCCGCCTGTCGTGTCTCCTGCACACTCGTCTGATGTTCCGTTTTGACTTGCTACTTGGATGCCCGACGCGACCTGGCAGACGGAACATTCAGTGCGCGGACTTGGCGTTCAGTTTGAGTTTGGGTGCGACGTTGGAGGCTTTAGGCGGGGGAGAGAGGTGAAGGGCACGGGCAGTTGAATGAGCGCGTTTTGGGGCGCGGACTGTGTCCAGGGAGGACGCCGTTGGGTGGCTGGAATGGAAACGAGTGGAGGCGGGAGTGATAGATAGTCGTAATGCGCAAAGACCCAGCTAGTGGGTCGAGCTAGACGTGGACGTGCGCGCAAGTTAGTAATATTAATAAACACTTAGGGCGTGGTAATGGACAACTACGCACCGACCATGTTGAGTCCGCGCCTTGACGCCGTCTGCGCACGTCCCCAGCCTCGCCTCCGCCCGCCGTGTTTGCTTTTTGTTTCCCTCCCCGCCCTTAGTCGCCATACTCCTGGAAGTGGCTGCTTATGCATGTAGCTCGACTGGCTCCTCGATTCCTTCCTCCGTGTGTAGGAAGTGCTGGGTTGCCATTGCGGGTGTGTGGTTGGAGTGGTTGGAAGTCGTGGTTGGGCGTGTGGTGGTTGGGAGGACGGGGATGGGGTCAGCGAGTGCAAGCACGATGCGTTTGTCGTGAAGGGTTGGTAAGTATCTGTCTTAGACTCTTACTCTACGTTGACCTCGCTGACCTCGTTTTCAGGTACGATTGACGGCTGGCGATGGCGGGGTGTTCGTCGTCGTCGTTCTCGTGGTTCGCGGCGAAGTCGATACGACGATACGTCGAGTTGGCGAAATGGAGGCGGGGTTGGTGTTGGTGTTGGGATGGTGAACGTGTCGGTGAGTCTTCGCTTTCCTTGCTTTGATTCGTTCCCATTCCCCTTCGTTGCCATCTTCGTACCCTTCCTATCCACCCGTTCGCTTCGTCGTCTTCCCCGTTCGTCTCCATCCTTTTGTTGGTTCGTTTTGTCACTTCCTTCGTGTACCTCTGCTGATCTCCTTCCTCTCGTTGCGCAGACTTCTCAGACAAGGCGCAGGAATCGAAACGCCGAGTCGACGGTGACAGGATGATGACGAAGGTAGAGTGGCGGCGCCGTTTTCGACACGGCAGTTACGCAGTCGTTGGGTAAGTTTTCGTCGATTTGGGACAGGTGGGCGCGTTGAATGGAAGACGGATGATAGAGATGACATGGTAAGCTGTAAGTCTTGGACATCTTGGTCGTTTGTATGTGTTTAGTTGATTTTGTGTCAGGGGGCTTTGTATACAATTGATTCGTGCTGAGTTCGACGGTGAGTACTCGGAGCAAATGATGGAGAGAAAGAACGAATATACTCACCTTTTCACCGAGATAATTGACTCGGATTTAGGCCTGTTGAGGTTGTCGCATCGGTTATCGAGGGAGGGAAGGGATATGCGCGGAGGGAGTAGAGCTGGATTGGATAGCGGGACTGGATAGAGAGGGAGGGAACACCATGCTACGTTCAGCGTCGCTTTGCCGTTCGAGGCCAACGAAGGCGCCCGCGGGGCACTCAAAAACGAAGGCAAGCTCGGGCGCCCGCGGGGCGCTCAGAAATGAGCACATCGAACGGAAGTGGGGATGAGCATGCGCGATGAAAGGAAGTTGATTTTCCGGAAAATCAACCAAAAAAATTGCCCAAACAGACGACAGCAGGTCGGGCACCTCGGCCTTTTGGGCGCTAATTATCATCGGAAAACCGGAGGTCTAGTAGGGTTTTTTGTGACTGGTCTTAGCGCCAATGTGACGTCGTGTAGTTACTAGTGTCAGCCTCAGCTGCCCAATGGGACTTACCGCCAGCCGACCTCAGCCTCACGCAGCGGGAAGCCGCGGACTACTCTACCATCCAACGCCACTAACCTCCCTTGTGGAACATCACCACTGCCCATGCCGTCTAACGAGCGTGTCTGCCGAAGTCACTGGTGGTGTATGATGGAGTTCGTACACTGCTCACATATCCAACGCTGGCCAACAACGCGCGCTATGCTTTTAGCCATCGTTCAAGAGACGACCATCAACTCACGCTCGGTATATTATACTCGAGTATGGTGCTTGCACGTTTAACATCGACGTTGAGTGGTCATCGATTATCAGCCAGCCACCTGCCCGCCTGCCCACCTTCTTTGTGAGTGAATGCCGCGACGGCGACCTTGAGTCAACCCAGAGATCGGGCAACGTGACGCCGTGCGGTAGTTTAGAGGTATATTTGATTCGCGGGCTTGTGGAATCGGGAGCGGCTACGCATTCGCCTTGCATCTCGCGAGCTGGAACTCGGAAGAATGGCAAGTAACTATGATACGTAGAGCGATGTCGAGCCTTGTCACATACAGTCATTGATCCATAATCTCGACACTACATGATATCAACCCAGCGCCGCCATGGTAATACAAAGCCTTCGGGTGGTGTATACTCCTTGAGCCCAATCCGGCGGTAAATCTGCCTTGAATCACGTTGACGCTCCAGTGAAATATCCCATCGAATGAAGGGGACTAAGATACGAATAACGCCTTCACGAAATCTACTCAGACGTTGGCACTATCCTTGTCGATCCCGAGCGGCCTCTTGCTCAGGAAAAGGACCGCCGCGATCACGCACGAATCGAGTAAGCCCACATTCACACTGTGGCAGTATATCTCCATGCGGGGCAGGTGTTCAGGCAGCGTCCAGATATTCGCCATGTCCTCGTTCGTGTTCTTATTGTACAGCTGCTCATACGCTCATCAGCATCGGCGCGACTGAGCTGAAGGAAGGGGTAGCGCAGAAGCGGCGACGTACGGAGAATCCGTTCTTCTTTGGGATCCAGGTGTATTCGACGCCGCCGAAAGAAAATCCTCATCTGTCAAGGTAAGTAAGTATTTGACACAAGTATACATTACGCACAAAGTGACAAACGAAACTCACGTCTTTCGTCCAGTATTCAGCGGAAGATACTCCTCGATGCGCCGCTTCGGGGTCTTCTCATCACCTACACCCACAACGATCATCTTCGTATCCCAATTGATCGTGCACACCGTCCGCTCGGGGGTGAAGCAGCGGACAGTCGTCGCATTCCGGCGGTGGCCTGTGCAGACTTCGAAGCGCCGCGATCGCGCACTGAACACGACACTTGCGTTGTCGGCGGGAAATCGTGGGTGCGAGGGCGCAGAACGGGCTGTAAAATGACAAAGAAAGGAGCGGGGGAGTGACGAGGGGGCGGGTATAAAACGGGGTCGATCCATATAGTCTTCGTGTTGTCCGCGAAACGTTAGGTGGTCGATTGCGCTGGCTGAACGACGGGGGAGCGAGGGGGTGAGCACCATGGATACAGGGACAAAACGGAGTCGATACATACAGTATTCGACTTTTTGACCGTTTGGGTTGTCCCGATGTGGTTTGCATCCACCCACGCCTATGTTCGCTGTGGTGCTCCTGTGATTTTGCGAGTTCAATAAGGGGAATGGCGTGGAGGTCGTAGCACGTGAGACCACATACGAGTACGCATATGCGCGCCGCGCGGAGAATCTGAATGCCTGTCCGCACTCCGTCGAGCCGGCATCTGCTGCGCGCGGCGCGCACCCTACCCCCCAGTAACCCCCCAGTATTCCTCCGATCCCTCCGATCCCTCACGATCCGCGCACCGAGATCGGCGTGGCTCCGGGCGAACACGTCCTCATTGATCACTCCTCGTTCCCCGATTCGATCGATACCTTGATGTCCACGAACTGCATCCTGGTGCGAATACGCGCGCACTCGAATATGCGTGGGCTCGCGGGCGTTGGGTGTCGGTGGAGCGCGCATGCGCAGAGGCGGTGGTCGGCCGGCGCCTGGGTGAGAGGCCGGCGCGCGAAACATTCCCTGGGGACGCCGCTGGGGTTGGAACTTGGAGACCGCTCTGGGGATCTGGGAGACAATTCATGAACACGAACACAAACACGAACACAATCACAAACGCAAACCAAACACGGACACAAAGATCACTTCGCTGCTTTTCTTTGCCTTGCCTCAGGTTTGCTCAGAGGTGGACTGGCGGTGTAGAGGCGCATGTGGGTCCCGTAGCGGGCTAGATCAATACTGCGCGCAAAGGACGCGGCGCGAGGAGGGGGGCATGAATGGTGGGGATGGGGATTGGGGAACGCAAGTCACGACTCACCAGGCCGCGCGAAGCACAGCGGACGAACCTCCATCGGATGCGGTGAAGCGGTGACGCGTTGGATGTTGGACGTTGTGCAACGTTGGCGTCCCGTCCCATGTATCTATCTCTCCCGGGCCTGGGCCGTGGATGACCTCGTCCATTCATGGATTGAATGGATTGCAGAATTCGCTCACCCTCCAGCGGTTCAACGGCGTGTCGAGGGCGTACGGAGTCGGTTGATGCCATTCAGATTCTGAGGCGTTTTGAGACGTTTGAGCCGTGTTGAGCGTTTGAGGCGGTTGAGGTGGGCTGTCCATGTCAGCGCTTCAGCGACAGTCACGATCTCAGGATCGCAGAGCTTACCTAGTTACCTAGTTACCGAGTCACCGAGGCATCGTCATCGTCATCCCCATCCCCATCGTCGAGGCTGACGAATAATTGACAGCGTCCTCCAATCCACGGCCACGCGAGCCTAACACTCCGGTACCTATGCTGTCCCCTTTGGTAAAATATTATTTCCACCACACACACCCCTATTTGCGCGCGCGCGTTGGGAATTGCGCACGCACGGAAGTACTTATCCGGTATATCTCACACACGCCACACATTCTCGCCTTTGAAATTTGAGCTCCAGCGCTTCAGCTTCAGCAACCCATCTCGTTCGCGGCTCCGACCTTGGAGCTATGAGCCCACCCCCTTTGCTGGAGCCCCTCTTTCCTGCAAGTACACTATAGGTCTCGACTCAGGTAAGCTTCCGACTTCAGCTTCAACGTTGACGTTGAATTCTTTATATTCAACATCTATTCCTGCAGTCCACTATGTCTCGTTTTCAGGGCCGTACAACTTCAACCATTGCGCCTCAAGATACTCCACCCCCTTGTTGATAAACACCCTATTACCCTTCAAACCATCTCCATCAACCGCGTTTTCAATCGCCATCGCCCTGCATTTCGGGTGCATACCTGGAACACACATCCCCTCGACCCAGGCCTTGATGGCTGGGGTTCTAATGTGGAGCTGCTTTCGGGCGGTCCTGTCACTCCGAATGCAATGGACGATCTAGACACAGAGGCGGCTGATTCAGCCACCAAGTCCCCCAACTTCCATGCTTCTCTTAATGGCAATGCCTTCGATAAGAACCGTAAAATCCACGTACAGTTTGGTTAATATTGGTACAATCTATCTTATCTAAAAATATTGTTTCGCCACTAGTAGTCGCCTATCAAGCTCTGATTTCCTTTAATCTCTATTAATTTTACATTCACTTTTGTTACTTATCATTAGTATTACAAGAACAATCCATTTCTGGCACTGCGCCGAGTGATAGCCACTCCTGCTGACTTCCTCGAAATTTGAGAGAGCGTATGAGATGCTACTAGTTGTTTCGTGTGCGCGCATTCAACATCGTGCGTGTGAAAACAAGGAGTGTGTGAGTAGAATAATATTTTACCATACGGGACAGCATAGTTTCGGGTGTTAGTGAAGCAGTGAAGCAGTGCATGCGCAGTACGCTCGGCGCTCCGGAGGTAAGAGGGAAGAGGGAAGTGGTACGAATCGCGTAATCGGGTACGTTGGGCTATGACAACGCGAAGGACAACGCGAAGGAGGACGCGAATGCGAAGGAGAACACGAAGGAGTAGGAGAAAAAGACCAGGAGTTTACTTTGGGGGAGGCGGGGGTTGATGGTGGGGTGCATGATTATGATTTCGTTACTTTGCTTTAATTGATGATGAAGGCGCGAATGTGGGGTTGGAGGCGCGAGGAATGCGGAATGAGGCGCATGCAGGGCCGTTTACCAAGTCCACTGCGGACGATCCTCCATTAGACGCAGTGAACCGGTGACGCAGTGACGCGTTGGATGTTAACGTTGGCATCACATGTATCTATCTATCAAAGGATGGAATCGTCCGTTAATGGATTTAATGGATTGGATGGATTTCCTGACCGTCCAGCGGTTCAGCAACGTTTTGAGGCGGTTGAGGCGTTTTGAGCGTTTGAGGTTCCTGGGGTGGTTGAGGTTGCTGAGGCGTGTTGGGGCGTTCTGAGGCGGGCTGTCTATGTCAGCGCTAGAAATAGTCGGGATCTCAAGATCGCGTAGCTTGCGAGCTCGGCGAGTCATCCCCATCGTCATCGTCACCGAGTCATCGTCACCCTCATCGTCGAGGTTGATCAATGATTGACAGCGCTGTCGTCCGATTCACGGCCATGCGAGCCTGATGTTGTAGTACCCGCCCAATGCTGTGTTACTATATATCCAGGACGTTCAGCGTAGGCGAGAGGCGTAGCGCACGATCGAGATATCGAATACTGAAGTAATCGGTAGAACGTATGTCGTACGAGAGAATGGAAACGGGAGATCGTCCGGAACTCACGAGGCATCGATCCATCGTCGCGCATATAGGAAGCCCTTTCTCCTCCTTCAAGAGCGTTCCTTCAGACTGTTTCGGGGTATACTCCAGGTATTTGAGACCACGTTGATTCGATAACGTGATTAGCGCCAACTTTACTGGAACGGGGGTAACTCGCGAGTTTGCGCTTGAGAAGAGGGAGGCTAATCGCAGGCGATCTGAGCCAATCTGGAGCGCAAATGAAGAAGAACGAACACTCACTAGCGCTATGGGAAGGTATGGGATCTCTCAGCCTCTCAGCGTCTCTCGCACGCGGTCTACTCATCCTAAGAAGCCGCAGAGTCCTCGAGCATTCAATATTCAACGTTAACGTTCAACTTCGGCTTCAGCGATTCAGCTGCAGCATCGGTGACTGGTGTGTTGTTGAATCGGCTTCGCGGAATGCGGCAGTCCGTAAGAGAGGCGGAGGGATGGTACATATGCGCTGACGCCTTCGGGATGCGAATGTGGGAGGCCTGTAAGAGGTATGAATCGATGATGATCCAGAGTGGAACACCAACTAGGGAGCAATAGGCAGAAGTACGAGAGCGCAGGCGCCCAGCATGTACAACGGGGTCACGAACGCGGTCTAGTTCTGCGGGCAAATATACGCACTTTGTGAGATATCTCTCCTCAACACGTCCGTCTCCTTCAGCCCAACTGAGCGTTCAGACTGCGATGTATGTGGGAGGTACGCCGTATGCAAGATCCAAGAGGACGCAAGATGGCTTGGGTGCGTACGCGGGTACGAGGGAATGTGGATTATCGATTACACGTTGCACGATATGCGTTGAAGCTGAAGGCATGGGTCGTTGGTGGGCTGCTCCTCTTGAATCTTCACACATAGCTCATGCCCTGCACGAAGAGAATGTACAGCTCGCTCTGCCAGCAGAAACCACATTATATACATGCTCCGATTCCCTGGTCGTAACATACACATACACATACACATACATCTATGTCTACGTCTGAGTATCAGAATCGGAATAGGAATTGTCTCACAGCAAGATAGGTACGTGTCTCAGAGGTGTTGTATCTAATATCAATATCAAGATATGTACCTACATCGTAGAGCATCCCCTCAGCCGTAATCGGCAGATATGTAAGTAAAGCAACATGTATGTATCGTTGACCACCCCCCTCGCCATCCCTTCCCGCACAGTATGCCGGTACGCTACTCGAGTCCAGAATCCACCCCAGTCCTATTCACCCCCAGTCGCATCCACCCCAACGAGGCGTTTCAGCTTCAGAGCTTCAGAGACCCTCCTCCCCCAGACTTCCAGCGTGTTTCCTCGTCTAAACGTCGCTCGGAGGGGTGGAGGGTCGCTTCCCGAGGCCGGCAGCCACCACTCGCCACCTGTCACCTGCCAACCTGTCACTCCAACCACCAACCCGTCACCACTACCTGGGTACGGGTGGTACGCTCTTCGTCGACACACAACTCGGAGGGCAGTAGCTGTTGCAGGCAACACCCAACACCGGCGCGACGAATGTTCGAACTCCCAGAGCCCGTGCATCACCGCGCGGGATCAAGCTACTCTCGCAGCGAAGCTTAACTCCCAGCAGCTGCAGCGCAGGCCACGCGAGGGAGTCAGCGTGGTAGAGGCGGTGAAGGCGGAG
This sequence comes from Pleurotus pulmonarius, assembly GCA_012980535.1. Classification (NCBI taxonomy): domain Eukaryota; kingdom Fungi; phylum Basidiomycota; class Agaricomycetes; order Agaricales; family Pleurotaceae; genus Pleurotus; species Pleurotus pulmonarius. The sequence goes on from SJKF01000009.1 coordinate 2,040,503, forward strand.
GAGAGGGCAGCAGGAGCGGCGATGGGGAAAGGCGGGGAAGGGGAGACAACGGTGGTAAACGAGAGAGCGTCTAGGCGGAGGTGCGTGCCCGGCATTCGCATGGGGAGCATCCAGCCCCGTTCTCTCTGTGGTGCTGTGACGACGTCTCAATACGCGAGGGGTTGACCAGGCTTCGAAGTTTGAAGGACAGGATCGCGGGATGGGGAGAGGGCGAGCGGCGGCGGCGGCGGCGTAGGGGGATATACCCAAGGACAGAGACTAGCTACCACCTGTCACCACTACCCAGGTGGTCCGTCTTCTGGGATTCTTGGCCGTTCAAATCCCTTGTATGTCGATGCTTTCATGGATGAAAAGCGCCGATTACGTTCTTGTCGTCCTTGCCAATGCGCTTGTGGTTATACCTGACGGAAGCGACACCCAACGACTAACGCCCAACGCCCAACACTGGCGAGTCGAACGTCCGAACACCCAGACACCTAGTGCCCGTGTACCGTGTACCACGTATTACCGAGCGGGATCGAGCGGTTCTCGCGGCGTAGATATACTCCCGGAAGTGTTTCTCGCCTACAGACGACTCGGAGGGCCGTACTTAAGGGTGAGGGTGGTAGCACGCAACACCCAACACCCAACATGCAAAACCGATTAAAAGGAGAGACCGTGGATAAGGGAGCACGGTCGAGTGGCTGAGGGTACCTGCCTGGAGTTGAAGTGCGGGGCGCCGAGGGGCGTCGAGGGGCGTCGAGGAGGCGAGGCAGAGAGGGAGGGGAGGGGGTGCGCGTGTCTGGCATTCATAGGTAAGTAGGTGGAGCACGGAGTCCCGATGCCAGCCGGCTACGGTCCAAAACCGCAAGAGTTCGTTCCTTCGTTCCGAGTTGAAAGGGAGGGAGGACGAGCAGCGGCGGATGGAAGTCGATCCAAGCGATCCAAGTGCCACAAGTGATCCTGGCGGAGAGAGGCAGCTGCGGGTCAGCCGCCGACGCAAGGTGGCACGCGGGTTGATGGCGTCGGGCGAAGTCTTCTCTTCCATGGAGTGGGCGTTGGGAATTGTCGATTGTCACTTGGACAGAACGCTCGCGCCTCCGAATCTCTGAATCCCTCAATCTCTCAATCTCTCAATCTCTCGCCGTCAATCTCTCGCCGTCAATACCACACGGCACACGGGCCACGCATCATGCATCATGCATCATAAAACTCAAGCTCGAGCTCAACGACGACGACGAGGACGACGAGCCCGATGCGCCCAAGTCGTGCTGAACGTGCTGAACGTGCTCTGCTTTTGTCTCGTGCGTCGGTTGGCGTCGGTTGGCAGCGCCACCTCATGCACACGAGTCGGTTCAATTCGAAGGGCTGAACCTCCGGACTTGAGATCTGCGAGACCTTCAGGATGTGAAAGAATCCGACGTAGAGGCGAAGGTGGTGAAGAGAGTAAAGGAGACAGCAGCTGGCGGGGGTGCATGCATTCCATTCGTAGAGCGGCCACGGCCACGCATCATTTTTGCGCCTCCGCAATGCCGCGTTGTTCCAAACCTTGAATGGGCAGAGATCGTGTATTTGGGCGCACGCTTGGGCGGCGCGAGTCCCTGGGGATGCTACCGGGAATCGAAGACTCTATGTGCAGGCTACGCAAGGGGCGTCGAGGGCAAAGGCGGCAAATGGCGTGTAGAGTACATAGTTAGGCCATGGAGTGTTGGTTCCCAGCGGGTATGGGGGGGGAGAGTTCGTCCAAAGTTGACGGTGACAGGACGGACTTGGAAGAACCGACCTGGAAGAACCGACAAAACTGAGAGAACATGATGAGCGGCGTCGGGGGCGGCAGGGCGGGGGTGCGCGGGGTGCTGTATCCAAGCCGATCCAAGTCGATCCAAGGCGATCCAAGGCGATCCAAGGCGATCCAGGCGGAGAGAGGCGGCTGCGGGTCAGCCGCCACGCCATTCCAAGCTGAGTCGCTACGCCGGGGGTAACAGTGACAGCTGGCTGATGGCGTTCGTCGCGTGTCTCTTCTTCGTCGGAGAGGGAGTTAGCCAGCATCTCTGAATCTCTGAATCTCTGAATCCCTGACTGGATTCGACTACCCCGACAATACCCAATGGAGCTCGAGCCCGACTACAGACAATACGCGCGCTCCACGCTGACGACTTGCCGCTGCCCCGATGCCCCCGACGTCGTTACTTCGGCTCTAGCTCTGTCCGAACCCAACATCGTACTTCTACTCTAGCGCTGTCTCTGTTGCTGTCTCGACGCCCGCGTGTCGAGTCTAGTCGGGGGACTGGACTTCTAAGACTCCAGGACTCCAGGACTCCAGGAATTAGGACGTGAATAAGCCGTGACTTGGGTGCCGATCTCAGGCTAGAGATTGGCGTGCGGCTCGGGAGTGGTGGGGTGCAAGCATCGGCGCTCATTCAACTCATTCAACTACGTTGGGCGGCGGAGGGACGGGACCCGATGCAGGGTGCCCGATGGCTATGGCGCTTCCGGGGGTGCGAGTTCCTTGCGGGCTGCAGAGTTGCGGGACGGGGACGAGAGTGTGGAGGAGAAGAGTCGGACTGAGATTCTGGAGGGAGGGAGGGAGGGAGGAAGGGACTTGAGGATGGGCGGGTGAAAGAAGGGCGTATATGCAGCGGGATGAAGGGAGGGGGTGAAGGTGAAGGTGAGGTGGAGGATCGTGCTGTAGGATCGTGTTGGGTGTGGGGGTCGCGGGAGTGCTGGACGGGCAGCTTCACTTCAGCCCAGGGCTGATGCACGCGAGCCGTATACGGAGGCCCGTTGGCTAGCATGAAGTGGCAGGAGGTTCGATGTCTACAAAGGGATCACCATCACGCTATTGCTCGATGGAACGGAATACACACCTTGTGGATCCCCTCAGCCAACCTCCATCTGCTGGAGCTTTGATGACGGTCCCATGGGTCGCTACGCGAGAAGCGTCTGATACTGGGATCGATATGGGGCTCGGGATACCGCGACGCCGACCTAGGTACTGGTAATGGATATCGATCATGCTTCGGGAAGGAGTGGATGGCGGAGAAGGTTTCTACCGTGGATATAGGACTTGACGACACCAGAGACCTGAGAGGGATTGGCTGGTACGAGGTGGTAAATATTCGAATACGCGGATGACAGCGGCTACGAGAAGGGCGATGGAATTGGTAACTGGTGCTAGCGTAGAGGGTTGCTGGGATACGGTACACTCTAACGTTTGTAGTCGCTGCTCTCCCTATTCCTGCTCTAGTTCCTTTCGGCCTGCTCGAATCATGTGCATGAACGCATGACAGGGTAGTATACGCGTTTAGCTGAGCGTATCAAACGAGGAGTAGGGAGGCTCACGTCATGATCACCGCAGCGAATCGGCAGCAGATTGTCTTGCGCGGACTTCGTGACCGTACAACCCATGCTTGAGCGGTAGATTGAGCAGTTCCCTGCTGCACTCAAGACGCCTACGAGAAGACCACCAAACGAAGAGAAGAACGCCGCCGAGATACGCTGCTCGAGGCGAGTTCGATAGGAGGGATGAAGACGATATGGCAGAAATGGCCCCCCCCAGAAATACAGTACGACGGAGGCTGACAGAGGTGGACAGAGGAGTGCAGAAAAGCGCTCGACTGGTGACCAAGTAACGCCCTTCGATGTCACAATCGCGCGTCACGATTTCAAATTTCAACGTCCGCGGCAACCGCTATTCCCGCCGCTACCGCCAAGTTCAGCACTCCCTGAATGAACACGCGAACATGCGAACACGCGAACACCATGAACACCCAAACACCACAACCCAAACACGCGAGCAACCACGCCCGTTTCGTCGTTTCGCCGTTTTATATGTTACACAACTTTAGGACCACTCACCCCCTTCACGCGCACGCTCCAACTGTGGCGCGGGCCTACCAGTACCGCAGTACTACCGGTGCGCACTTCGTTCTCTATCCTCTATTCTCAATGCCTTCAAGTTTCCTTCCATTCCTTCCATCCCTCTAACCCGAACTCACTTCCCTCCTGAACCTCAACCTCGCCCTCACCCGTGCCGACACTCGAGCTCCAGCTTGCGCGTGCATGACATGGACCACATCGATCGCCGGCACCGGCGAGTGTGGCGCGTGTTCTGCTGCTCCGCCTGCATCTCCGCGCACCTGCCATGCGTTCTACCAGGTCGTACGAGGTCGTTGTGTTCGCGGCATGCGCGCTTGCGTGTGTTGATCCGCCTGATTGCCTTTTTTTATCGCCTAGTGGTGCTAGATCTTGCTGGTCTGGCATTTGAATTGTATACTTCATGGTGATTATGAACTGTCAGCCGCCGTCGAGCTGTAAATTCAACCACCGTCGGCCTTACTCCCACCCGCAGTGCAGTCGAGCCAACTTCGACTGATTGTCAGGCAGTGTCTTATTCTGGGAAATGCAGTAGACGGTTGAGTGGATGACTTGCTGCTGCACAAAGGAGGGACTAATTTGAACGTATTGCCATTGGATATGGTCGAAGGCGGGCAGTACAGGAGGGCTAGTTGGACAATTTCGCGGTGTTCGTCACCCCGCAGCTGCTCGCCGACCAATCAGAGCAACATCGGGAAGTCGGCATCGTTGAATCTTGTCTGCGGATTGGAATGCGCCCGAAAAAGCGTCGAAACAGCCTCATTTCTGCCGAGTTCCGTACTGAATGGCTTCAAATGTTCTTCAATTTGCCCTACATCAGTGACGCCCAGTGTGGCACCTTCGTAGGGAGTAATATAGCAGGAGCAGATTATCGACTCGCGCTCGAGGCTCTTGCATGCTGCGATGCCGCCATACTGAACGCCGATGGGCGAAAGCGAACTGACCCAGGCCTTGGTGGTAAGTGAATACCCCTCGCAGTGATATACGGCGTACGGTGTCCGCAAGACTAAAACTCAATGGTCAGCGCATCGAGGCGTCCGTAAGCATTGATGATCGGAGGGGGAAAAGGAGGAGTTGAGAGGTATGCAGAGAATAGGCATATCTATTAGCGTCCGCCACGACGGTCAGCCAACTGGCAACTTGCGGTTTCAGCGAGGCGCGAAGCTGGGATGCTCGTATTCTGTTCCAAGAGCGTCAGAGGCGCTTTCGTAGGCCATTTCATCCGGGTAGCAATAACGACGAGAGCGTGCGTAACGACCTGACCGAGTGGAGGAGAATAATGATAACTCCGCGTCGTCGACTGGTGGCTGACGAAATCTTGCTTGCAATGATGTCTTGCCCCTCTCGCCCACGCGCATTGGAGTGTCTTCTTGCGTCGATAACCTTGTTCTTTTGAGGTGAGTTCTATGCTGCCGATGACGAGAATGATTAGCTGGCCATGCCCATTTTGCGTGGTCTCGGGGTGAAGAAGACTCAGGATGGTGCATTGCTGGATGTTGATGGCACTTGCCACCAGTATGCGAGCGAAGAGATGGGGATAGTAGGCATAGTGGACGGGGTGTTATCTGCGTTGTCATCTCGCAATCCAGCGCATCGACCAAGCAGTCGTTCTTATAACTTGGCGGTTGACGCAGTTAACGAAGAGCAACTAACGAAGAGTAACGGCACGCTTAGGCGAGTACGCCGTGCTCATATGCACCGCTGGCCCAAACGCTTGAGCCCTCTCTCGGAAAGTGTCCGTGTTCCTGGGTCTTGGCGGGCGGGCGAGGGTGAGATGGGCGAGGAGAAAAATGATAGGCGAGCGGCGAATAGGCAAGCGAGAGGTCGTTCGACAGCTCGTATCTTGGGAAGCGTGCGTCGTAGGCAGGCAGGTGAGGGACTATCTCGGCGAAGGGGTAGGGGATCAGGCACAGGGCGCAACGTCGATGGGGGGATGATGATGATGATGGTAGTGGATGGGGGATGGGAGATGGGAGAAAGCAAGTCCCCTCTCCACGACATCGCCTTCTAAATAAATTGATACGCCGCCCGTGCGTCCGACTCCTGAGTCATCCGGAACGATGAATGAATAATGAATAATGAATGACTTGTCAGCCTCTTTAGAAACCCCTATCTATCGCTCTACCTACTGTAGGTGCGAAGTGGTATTCAACGCGCGTGTGAGAGCGAGGACAGGGAATGGTGTGTTCCCACCAAAAGCGAAGTAGGAAGGAAAGACGTGAAACCGAACGCCACGTGACGAACGGAACGGAGGAACGGGACGACAGGAGGCGCCGCGTGCGCACTACCTGGGCTCGACGCTTCGCAACGCAACGGAGGGAGGAGGAAATACTTCTTATTTTCATATGTAGGTAGATAGGTAGTATATATACTCGTAGTAATGTAAATAACCATGCAGTATGTGCATGTGTGATCAAGTAATATAATACCTAACAAATGATGCGGCCGCAGCTGATACGGACCGAAACGAGAAGTAAACGAAACGGTAATATACGTACGATAAACCGTGAATCCGGGCTCGAACAGGGTGTCAACCCTACACTACTCCCCTTTCCTCGATGGGGTGCTGGTACTTCGATTGGGTGCTGGGCGGATTGGGTGCTGGACGGATTGGGTGCTGGCACTTCGATTGGGTGCTGGACGGATAGCGTGCTGGGTCTGCGCGAGAAACGGGAACGGAAGTGGAGAGAGCCACGGTCGATGAGGGGCCTTACGCCTTGCCAATGCGCAGCACTTCTAACGTCGACAGCCGCACTACAGTGATCGACGACTTAATGGCCTTCGTGGACCCAGCACTCCCAGCCTAGACTGACATGACGTTGAAACGGTAGAGGGGAGGCACTGCGTATCCGCGTAACGTCCAACTGGGAACGCCGGAGAGAGAACGTCGTGCAGCTGCATTAATCCTCAGAGACAGCGATAGAGACATGGAATTCTAGAATGCGTATCGTATGCATTGGCCGCAACTGAACAACGTTAACATTCAAATATCAACTAAGGAGTTAATAATAAGGAACTCTCGGCCAACGCTCAGCCACGCACGCACCCAACATTTTGCATTCCGCGACTCCTGGCTGCACGATCGAGCAAATGATAGATGAGGTAGGTTCCTTGCCTACGACTCTGCAGTACGACCTAGAATTTCTCAGCGGAATGTAGGCCGTCTCAGTAGCGAGCCTCTCTGTTGACATAGGGTGTGTCGAATCCCGGAGTCGAAGAAGCGAGAAACCGTGACGTGTCTGCGTGACCGAAGGCGCGTTACTTAGTCACGAACCCCAGCCACATCAACCTGCGTCATCTTTTTTAACGGTCGACCAGACATCACTCACCTCAATAACTCACTTGTAGTTCAACACACCGCCGCCATATCATATTCCGACCAAATGGCGAACACCAGCCTTCCCCCTCAATGCAACGTTGAATCAGAAAAGGGAGCGCAGAGAGTGATCCAACGCGGCCAAGACCTCGACTAGAATGGGCCAACCGAGTCGTAGATTTGGAATGAGGAGACGCGGACGCGTAACAGGCCCATGTGAGTTCGGGAAACCCCCAAGCTCGACACGTAACCCCTGTGACCGTTGGCCCTTCTAGTCATCTCTGCGTGTTCAAAACGTCAACGTTCAACGTTCGTCAACTCGTCGTACCAGCCCGATTCCAACCCGGATGCCTAGCCTCCTGGATTCTTTAATTACTTTACGCCATCCACCACGTCGCGTGAGCGAGCCCTCCTCTAAGCCCCAGCGAGCCGGAATTGCCTAATGTTGATGCATCGATGAGCCGGTGGATGAGACCATCTGCGAGGTGCGTATTCCCCCCAACGCGGGATATCTCAGATGATGGTAACCCTTCGTAGACGTCCACCGTAACATCCGTCCCCCTAGCTAGCCGACGTCGCGCGTGTAGAGGCCGTTCAAGCGCACTCAGTGCTCCCGCCATCATCCACATCCACATCCGCACAACGCATGCACCCAGCCCAGCGCACTCCACGCCTTCAGCATCTTGACCCCATGTATGCAGTCCTTTCACGGGCGGCGTCCCCCACCGATTCCACTCAAGCACGTCCCCTTAAATCACCGAAGTATCGAAGGCATACATATCCCTCCCGAGCACGCATATACCAGCAACTCGTAGAAGTACTTACTCGATAATCGCCTGTGGCGCCGTTCCTCCAACGCCGTGCCATCTGAGACAAACCCTGCGCCCCCACCAAACTCAAGCTCTTCGACTCGCGAGGCGTCGCGTACGCCAGCAAGACCAAGACCCCGAGTCCATTGGACACGACATCGAGCTCAACGTGGTGGAGAACGCGTATTGAGGCGACGCAGGGAAACATTCCACGCGGCGCCTTGGCACACGGCTAGTCGTCTCCCTTGCTTTACAACTCCTGCCCGCCACCGCGCCACCGCTCGTTCTTTCCTCTCGCGCCTGTCCTCTCGACGCCCACTCTGAACGACTTCTCCCCTCCCGCATTGAACTCACCTCACCATGGGCGAGGATTCAATATTCAATATTCGGCGCGCTACCCACGAACGAATACCCGTCACTTGCCTCCATTCCCTCCATTCCCCCCTCTCTCCTTTGACACCTCTCCTTTTACACACCTTGCGTATCCGGCGTCGACTACCACGACTACCGCAGCTATACCCACCACTCGCCCATCTCCCCAACCACCCGCCCGCGCTCTCTAATCCCTAATCTCCCCCATCCCCCATCCATAATCAATCCGAGTGCCGGGAATTGCCCCTGCCCGCGCTCCCTGCTAATGCGCGATCTCGCCTACACGCGCTCCCCGTTAATGCGCGATCTCTCCTCCTCGCGTACTCCCACCTTCAACTACAGCCCTCGCATCGCGCATCGAGGTCGACGGCAACGACAGGAACTTCAAGGACGACAATAATCCATCCGGGGACATCGTGATGAAGCGATTAGTGCGGTCGAGACGGTCGAGGCTGGGGAGACATGGCGAGGCATACCACCCTCGGCGGACGGCGGACGGCGGCTGACAGCTAGTCGCTGCCCAGATCAGAATCACTACCTCCCCTGCCCTAGATAAGAATCGCTACCCCCTCCCACCCCCTGCTGCTCATCTCTTTCCTTGAAATGTGGGGTCCAGAAGAACTCTCGAGTCGCCAGCGCGAGGACTTCATAGAGGCCTGATCACGAGGGTAGCAAGCAAGAACGCGGAGTCGAGGGCACCCCTCTTCGCCCGCACGGGTAGCTGACTCCGTTTGCCCGTACTGGGTACTGACTTGAGCGGTGCCCGCCTGTTTGCAGCATCAAAGGCGGCAGGAAGTCCTCCGTCACGCGCCACCAGAAGACCAATCTGTGCAAGAACGGGAGGGGTGCGTACGCCGCGCGGACGGCTGCGGGTCATGCTGGTCCTGGGGGTGTTGCGTCGATGGCGGGGACGCAGTTCGTTTTCGCGTTCGGTGGGGCTATACAGGGGACGCAAGAGGCACGCGGGACGGGCGCTGACGAAGGGGATGGGGATGGGGATAGAGATGGAGATGGATACTTGGATAATGAGGACGACGAGCATGATGAGCAAGGAAATGCGCCAGGACTGTCGGCGGTTACACTTGAAGACACACGAAAGCCCGGGAAGAAAGGGAAAGCCGCGAAGAACTAGGACTTGGCCTAGCTTACCCTCGGCCAATGTTCGACGCTCGCGCGTTTCTCCTTCACCGATCCTAAATCTCCCTCATCCCTCATCCCTCATCCTCCATCATTGCACTACGGAAGAGACTGTTCTTCATGTTCGGAGCAACGGCCAAGGAGCAAGTCCCACCTATGCGAGAGATATCCCTCTTTACTCTCGGCTCCCCTCCCGCGATACATGAACATCACTCTCTTCCTATCTCACGTCTACCACCTCACCCCCAAAATCTCAGCGCGCAACGAATAAAAATTATACCCTCTATCGGCCGTACTCCCCAAGCGGTACACATCTCGCACGACCCTCTTCTGCGAAACCGCGCCCTTCACCTACCTGAACTATCCAAGACACCTCGCCTCCCGCTTCACGCCTGCCACATCACCATCATCTCACATCCCCCTAAAGCGCCCTTCTCCTGAGCAGACAGATCGACTGCATCTAGCTGGCACCGCGCCGTACCCGCCCGCCTCCCAGTATAGTAGCTAACCCCCCGCCGCTTCGAATCCATCGAGCCTTACTCGTAGCTTCAGACAAACGGAATCCAGTATTTTTTGTTTGTATTGTATATATATATATATATATCCCGTTCGAAATGTATGCAAGCCACGCTAGTCGCAGTTTGTTGCAGAACTGGAAGACGTTACGTCCGTGATATATAAAACGACTTCAACTATTGCGCTGGGAGAGTAGCAGCAAGCGCTTTTCTAGCCGCCTGTAGCTCCTGCATCAATGGCAGAAATTCGGCGACGGGCTCCCACTTCGCCCCTTCTTTGGGATCAAGATGCGAGTGACATAGGACACACATTGGCCGGAGGACCGCGCCAAGGAAGGCCGCAACATCCCGAGCCAATGACTGAAGGGGAGATCTCCCGATATTCAGAACCTGAAGACGCTGGAAAGTCTGGTGCGGCGGGGCAGATGCAGGAAGTGCTTTCGTATCCAGATGCATGGTCAGGTGCCTCATTGCCGGGCACAGCGGGGCCAGCTCGGAGAGGGCGGAGAGGGGAATGGTGGGGGGCCCGGCTCTATTGCCAAGTTCGAGTGTGACGAGAGAAGGGAGGCTCGTGAGGAGAGTTCTTAGACCCCCGACGTCGAGCGGTGGGGGGATGGGGAGCTCCAGCGACGTGATGTTCAAGCGGCGGTGTGGAGCAGACGGGAATAAAGGGATCGAGAATGTGCCCGCCTCGCAAAGATGCTCGCGACAGTACATGTAGATCTTGTCCATGTTGGGAGCAGTGGAGACTACTGTGTCACAGAGGGAACAGTATGATTCATAGGACTCGTGGTTGGGTGAAACTACACTGAGGCTGCGCAGCGCGCGGGGCCTGTATGCTTCAAGAAAGGACACGATGAGGCAAAAAGAGATTTTTTCACTCGAGAAGGCAGTGAGGGAGGGAAATGCGTCAGGAAGCGGCATGATGGGAAGGTCGAAGCCCTCGTTATCATCGTCGATATCTGCGACTATGGAGAGAGACTCAAGGTGCGGGAGGCGGGCAAGGGTATTCAGCGCCGCAAGGGGGAGCGCCGAAGTCGAGAGTTTGACTTTCTTTAAGAGCGGGAGGGATGAGAAGACCGCGTCAAGAGCGACAGAAGGCACGGTGTTCACCAGGAGTGTCAGGTTCTGCAGACTTGGGCAGAGGTCGGGGAGGTACGACACAGTTTGCATGAATACACCTGCATTTGCACGTCCTTCCTCCAGAGACAGTGAACTGACCCCTTTGTGGACGAACAAAGGTATCCATTTCAGGAGTGGTGTGTCGGTCTCGAAGTGCCGCAGGTTGGGAAGGAGCTCGCCGCCAGAAAGTGCCCGTTTGATCATGATGATGTTCATCAGCATGGAGTCGCTGAAGTCGTAGTACTGCAGCATATGGCTGAGCTCACGGACGCGCCATGAATATCGCTGAAACACGACCCAGTCCTCGGGACGAATCAGTCTCTCATATCTCTATGGTGCATGCGAGGTGAGTGCCGCATTTTTCTCGAATGAGTGGAACACCACGCACATATTCTTCCTTGCCTTCCTTCGAAATCACAGTCATAGGACTCAAGAGGCTGAGCAGTGGTTCAAACGAGTCGAGATTTCGCCAAAGTACGCCCAAGGCCGCGTTTGACCACGTCTTTGAGACCAACGCGTTGCGGTAGTTTTGTGGGTGATCAGAGTGTTCGAAGATATTTTCAAGGAGGTCAACATTGGTTAAAACATGGTTCAGAGACATGATGGCGGGCGCAGAGAGTGACTCGCGAGGTGTGCCCTAAGCGCCAAGACGTACAGTATTTGTTCTTGTGTACCAAAGGCTTTGGACATATAACACCCATCGTTGTGTCGACGATTCTCGCAGCTTCGGTTCAGGAGGACCAGAAGTACAATCAGTCGGAGATACCCCAGAAAGTGGGTAGTCTTCCCTCGTGTACCAATTGCGGGACCGTAACCTCGTGGTAGAAGTTAACGTTAACGTCGAACTCTCCTCCTTCCCCAGTGGCATGTAGGATCACCGTGTCTGTGTTTGAGTCTCAGTTCCTCCGATCTTCTCAGCCCTCGGCGGCCTCATCCTCCGCCTTAACACGCTCTGTTCAAGCAAGTCTCCTTCAACCACCGAACTGAAGTACTGAAGCGCAAGGCCTACCGGTAGTCCGTTGCTGATACATAGTGAACACATTCAGGGTAATGATGGACGGCTATGCACGGCCCAGGACGAACTCGATGTCTTTCACCTCGTGTTTCCCGCCGAGCAGTCCCTTCGACGCCACTGCATCTGTCGCAATTCTTCCCTTCCTCGAACCCGGTCATCAAGTCCTTTGGCTCGTGAAGCTTGAAGCTTTGAGGCTTTGAAGCATCGCCGAAGGCAGTCAAAGGCACGGCCCGTCCAGCAGAATGGCGCGTCGTCCCGGCACACGCATATTGGCCGCATTCGGCTCCGTGGCCCAAGCACACATTCAGAGATCCTGGCTCGCTGTTCGGGGCGACGAACGTTGAAGAGAAACTTAGGGTTACCCATCGGGACCAAGAGCCATTGCGATTGCGGTTCTCGTCCACGGGCGACGTGAACGTCTGTGAAACTATGAAAGTCTGCGATAGGCGGCGGCGCTCTGAACGCCTCGGTGGGGTGGATGGGATTGGTTGGGGTGAATGGGATTGGTTTCGAGCAGCGAAGGGCGATTTGGTAACTTGGCGAGGGTATGGTCGGCGATGCACATACTCACTCCTTTGACTACGCTTGAGGGGATATTCCACCGCTTTCGCGATTGCCTTGATGTTGGCCATAATTCCGTGTCCGTATACGTTGGTACGTGCTCCTCTCCCTGGGCGAAGACGATACGTAGATGTATGCCGTGGTCGGGAAATTTGTACAGCATATATCTGTTATCGCGGTTTCTTTTCTTCCAGCGTAGGCACCTGTACGTTCTCCTCTTTGCGCGTGCTCTGTGCTGTGAGACGCCTATGGTCTTTCACAGACATAGGCGAGGAGGAGCGGCCTCCCACCTGCCAGGCGCTGAGAAGTCGGGAAAATGGTGTGTATGTCCGCCAGGGTCTATACGCCGAAGGTCAGCCCGCCAACCAGTCGTCAGCCCATCCGTCAACCAGTCAACCCGTCCGTCAACCACCCGTCAGCCCCGTCAGCCAGCCGCTGGCCACGAATCCCCGACTTCTCTACCCTCAGTGATGGCGAGTGGCGAACCTCTAAAGAGGAGCTCGCTCTGAACGAGGATTCGTACGAGTCATGCACAGTGCATTGAGGCGGGACGTACGGCGGGGACACGGATGGGGAGTACAACGCAGGAATTTCCCCAGTTTCTGTTTCTGTAGTATGGCCGAAACCGCCTTTATATACGAATGGACAAGGCCCGTGCATCTGCTGAACGTGTCAGCCATGGTCCCTGGGGCGATCACCTGCTTCCCCGTAAACCTGCCTCCTACTCGACATCGCAGCCGTACATATTGCCCAGGACACGCTGGACTCATCGATACCGCTATCACCTGGATCACCTGGAGAGTGTTCTGACGTGCTATCATCATTATCATTATTATTACGAACTTGCAATTGCACTATAAAGGTGAAGAAGACAGTCAGGATGACGATGCGGGGTCAGATGGGTGGACGGATAAATAATTAGATAAATTCTGTATTTGTCAATGGATGATGGTGGAGTAAGTATATGTTGTGTACAAAACGTTGTGGGTGAGGAGAACACGGATGAGACATCCGAAAGGCGAGTCGTACGTATGTAGAATAAGGTAAGGGGTGCACGTAGTACTGTAACAAGGGCAAGCGCCCGATTGAAAGAAAAGAGTGTCCATGTCACGGAATATGGGGTAGAGGGATGTGGGATAACGATGTAGCAGGCGTGAAGCGGGACGCGAGGTGTCTTGGATAGTCCAGGTAGGTGAAGGGCGCGCTTTCGCACCAGAGGATCGTACGAGAAATGTAGCGGTACGAGAAATGTAACGGCTGGAAGAGGGTTCGGCTGTACCCAGCATGAAGAGCGGTCTGCTTCGAGTATATCGTGTAGGTGATCTCGAGGGATCCATATTTGTTGTTCGTTGCGCGCTGGGATTTTGGAGGTGAGGTGGGAGACGTTAGGTAGCAAGAGGAGAGTGATGCTCATGTATCGCGGAAGGGGAGCCAAGAGCAAGGAGGGATATCTCTCGCGTAGGTGGGCCTTGCTCCTTGGCCGTTGTTCCGAACATGAAGAACGGTATCTTCTGTGGAACAGTGACGGTGGATAAGGGATGAGGGATGAGGGATCGGTGAAGGAGAAACGCGCGAGCGTCGAGCATTGGCCGAGGTTAGGCCATACCAAGTCCTAGCTCTTCGCGGCTTTCCCTTTCTTCCCGGGGTTTCGAACGTCTTCAAGAGTAACCGACGACGCTCTTGCTACATTTACGTACTCGTCATGCTCGTCGTCCCCACTCTCCGAGTACCCATCTTCATCTCCATCCCCATCCCCATCTCCTTCATCAGCGCCCGCCCCGCTTGGCCCTTGCGTCCCCTGTATAGCGCCACTAAACGCGAAAACGAACTGCGTCCCCGCCATCGCCGCAATACCTCCAGAGCCTGCACACTGCACAACACCCCCAGGACCAGCATGACCCGCAGCCGTCCGCGCGGCGTACGCACCCCTCCCGCTCTTGCACAGATTGCTCTTCTGGTGGCGCGTGACGGAGGACTTCCGGCCGCCTTTGATGCTGCAAACAGGCGGGCATCGCTCAAGTCAGCACGCAGACCCCCAAACACGAATAATCACAATAATAATAATAATAATAATAATAATAATGATTAGAGGACTCACACAGTGCCACAGAGCGCGCAGGTGCGGCTCGGGTCCGCGCGCCCGCAGAACTCGCGGTGCTTGCGCGTCTGCGCGCGCGTGAGGTCCTCGCGGGCGCACCCGGAGCACTCGTATTTCTAGATGCGCACAAGTCAGACAGATGCACGTCAAGAGACATGAAGGACACGTACGTCTGGGCCGACCTGCGTGTACTTCAGATTCGTGGATGCGGTCCTGGGGTGCGTGGCGCGCGTGGATGTGCTGGGTGATGCACTGGATGCACGGCGCGGCTTCTTGGACGACGGCGCTACATCCTCCTCCTCTTCGAGGGTACGTTCAGCAGAAGTGGCGTGGTCAGAGTTCTCTACGACCTCCTTCGCCTTCGCCTTTCCCTTCGCGTTAGATGGAATGCCCTTCCTCTTCGACGATACGGAGTCTGCTCCTCCTTGAGAGCGTGCAGCGGGTTTGTTCGGCCTCCCTGACGCGGAAAGTGGCTTCGCGCTCCCCAAGCTCGCGCCGGGTTGCTCGAATGAGGGCTGTGCGGGGAACGGTGGCACGGCCGACTTTGGAACAGCTCCCGCACCGGCGAAGTAGTTATAATAGCTCCCATACTGATATGGGGGCTGTGGCACCGGCGGACCGTACTGATTCAAAGATGGCGAGCCCATTGGAGCGTACGACGGCGGAGTGACAGCGGGGTATCCCTGTACCACACCATTACCAGACTGCGCGTGGTTCTGCAAGAGAAGCGGGGGCGGGCAAAGCCACGGGGCCAGCGAGGGCTCGAAGAGCTGCGCGCCCTGCTGCTGCATGTAGGGTGGGTGGGCGTAGGGGGTTTGCTCCGCCGCGCTGCTGGCAGATGCAGATGCGCACAGCAGCGCGCGGAGGGCGTGCGTGTTGATTACGTCGCTGGGTGGCGAGGCAGATAGGAGAACTTGCGGTACTTCGTGGGCGGGCGTGGCGCTAGATGAGAAGTCGAGGGTGGCCGGGAAATGCGCGACCGTGTCAGGGATTGAGAGCTCTTCGGTGGCATCGGCCGCTGTCGCGTTGTGCACAAGGCTAAGCGACGAGTCTTCCGACGCGGGAGTGGTGGGGGTCGTAGAGGATGCGGGTGTAGAAGATGTCGGCGTAGAGGCGGAGGTATCGTCCTCTCCGCCAAAGTTCAGATACGTGTCTTGCAGAGCTTGCAAGTTGATAGTGTCGTTGTAGCGAAGTTGGTTGGACGCGTCCTGCGCGTCTCCCTGTTTCTTCACGTGCGTATCCAGCCATTCGTAAGAGAAAGCAGACTCTGTGGGGGAAGACCAAGAGGGCATGACAGCGCGGGGATTATTGGATGGGTGGTAGAGAGTGGCGCGAGGTCGTTGTGGATGGGATGAGCGGTGAGAAATGTGGGTAGAGGTGTGGTAGAAGAAATGTGTGGAGGACACGGTTCTAGGACGCGGCCGTGAGGTGAAATGTGGTCGTGGAAGTGGTCGTAGACAGCCGCTAACGAGCCAGCAAGTAATAGAATAACTAGGTCGAAGGAGGGGGTACGGGGTAGACGTATTTGTGAATGTGGTTGTACCTGTGGTGCCCGTCCAACCACCTTCGAGCGCGTCCATTTCAGTGCATGGCTTCAATCACCTGACCACCCGAGAGTGGTGCGAGGGAGGTCGGCGAGCTCGCCGGGCATCCGGTTCGACGAACAAAGGGCGACCAAGGGGACGGTTCGTCGGCACTGTCTAATAAACGAGTAGGTGAGCTAATCGTGAAGTTGGATCACCCAAAGTGGGCTATTCGTTCCAAGCGGGTGACGATTGCAAGGGAGTGCAAGGGTGGCGTGGAGTCCAACCATTTTTCTGGCAATCTATCCTTTGCGCGGACATGTTCGATGGCCGTCTAGAAGTGAGTAAACGGGGTGCGGTGAGTGGATGCTAGCCATGGGTATTGACGAGCTCTCAGATCGCGAAATAGAGTGTTCAGTCGTTGTTAACATCTCACCGCGTCCCCTCAGCCGACAATAACATACACCGCGACAATAGAATTATGACGCGATAATATGCCATTTCCGAACGCGTCGACTTGTCAAATATCGCAAGAGCTAGCTGACCAATTCCAAGCAGTCAGCAAACCTCCCACACCGACATTCACGCTAGTACATACCTGATTTTAGATACCCTAGTGGAGGCTCAGCATGCGGGACCAAGCTGCCGCAACGTCTTGAGTTATCGCGGACGATATCACCAAGAACCTACAATACCCTGGCCCCCCAATACATCCATATTTGCGTTATGCGTGTAAGACTGCACGACGTACGGCTCCGAACGAGGACGGCGCCCGATCCGATATCGATATTCGTCGTCCCAGCCTGCGAGTATGAGGGAAGATGTCCTAATAGCGCCAATGTGACTTTGGCTCGATCGAAGGGCGTTACTTGGTCACAAGCCTAGGGGCATTTTTACCCCTCGTCGCTCGCCTCTGTTGGAGTATCTCGACCGCGTTATCCTCATTGTTGTGACGTCTTCCCGTAGGCCTCTTGGGAAGGCAGATCTGCTACCCATTCGCGGCGGTCGTAGCCTCAGCTAAACACATATACTCCCATCGTCGCCGCTGTCCTCTGATGCGCCCAACGTCAGGATTCGACCAACGAGAATCAGAGAGGATGGCAGTGACTACACATGCTGGAGCGCTGGCGCGTAATATGTCCTTGTGATTTTCAGCATCCCTTTTCGCTAGCACGACATACTAATTCCTCCCGCCTTTTACGCGGTCGCGAGTCTTAGGTCGATTCTTCTAACTGAGATCAAGTATCCAATCACATGTACGCACAAACAAATTGGATAATCATGTAGATAAGATGAGATTGTGGTATGATTAGATCAAGATACCAAGTAATCAAACCCAGTCCGCTGATGATCCCGCTCCCTCCTCCGCCATCCCGCCCCCGCCGTCACAGTCACACCCACCCCTTGGCCTCGCTTAGCAGCCCTACTTAATGTCCCGGTAAGGCATAATTGATCTCCTCAGCCCTGTTCGCTGAAGTCCTTGTATGCAAAGCACGCAACGATGTCGTTGCAACGGACCTTGCTCATTGGAAATTTTCGCGCTCTCACTGTTTCAGACCGTGCACTTGGTTTGACCAGGAAGCGCACCATCAGTTCGCATTCCTCGGCCCTTTCTATAGAGTAGTTCCATAATTAATGTCATGTGCTTACAGTGTATACTCAATCCTACTCAATCGCCAGTATCACAAATAGGCTAGTTGTGAGCATGTCTTCGCAGAGGCTACACCTACCTAGCAATAGGGAACCCATCGACGTCAGTGATACTGGAGCACTGGATGCTGGAGCAACCTTCGACCTCTCACCTCAGTTTGCTGCGCTCGCACAAACCCTTCGTTCGACGCTTGACTACACTGGTCCTCAGTCTGTCGTAGACGCACTGGATGTAGTACTGGACCACTTCCGTGGACGGGATGCAGCTCGGGATACCCCTAATGGCACTACCCCTAACCATTCTATATCCCAGTCTTCTCGTCGTCCTTTCTTGCCAATTTCTGGTGCAACTGCAAACCGACCGATCACTACTGCTCAAAATATTTCTCTTAATCGACAAACCACCCTTGCAATACTTTACACCTATGCAGCCAGCACTATCATCGACTATCCCCAGACTAGTGAACATGGGCGAATCGGACATCTTTTCCAACTCGATCCTCTCTCTTGGGAACGTCCAGATAAAGCATTTGCTTATTCCTATGGCCATCCCTGTGGAGCGTCCTCCAAAAAGAACCCCTCATTTTGCCCCTTGCTGGTAGACGAAGACGGCAATCCAGTACCATGCCGAGAATACCACGCTACCTGTATGTTTCCACGCATCAGACACTCAACAATTCAATGATGCAAGATAAATAGGTCAAGGGTGCAAAGTTTGCCCCTTTGCGACTCAACAGATCGCTTCGCATTCCCATACCCAGGCCTCGCGCGAGGAGCTTCGTCAGCAGCTTGATTCACAGCGAGCAGTCGGAGCGTCTGAAGCGGACAGGGTGATCTTTGAACGCACGCTGGCTTACTTTGTAGCACTCAAGAAGCATGGGTGCTTGTCCCCAATGCACGAGGCTACTCATTACACAGAAGATGAACGAAAGGAGCAAGCTGACTGGCAATCTCAGGTAGAGAGAGGTCATCGTGGGCATGATGTAAAGCGCCACTGCTTAGGAAGGATTATATTAGCTTACGACTCGACTGGGAGTCCCTTTGTCCGGTGTGAAACCTTGCTCAAGTCTTATTCTATTCGTTTGTTGACACTGCATTTATTCTAGATGTGAGCACTACAGTCGGAGGGGTACACGCGATCATTTTATCGACTATGCTGTTAGCCGTGGCATTTACGATGTTCAATATCTCGTTGCCCTGTTTCAAAACGATACAGAAGTGATCCAGTCTATCGAAGATGTCGCCCAACAGTCAGGCTTTGGCCCGCAATCTTGTCATCTAGCCGTTGCAAACACCTCGTCTGTCCGGATAAACTGTCGTAAGCAACTCAACATTTACAATTTAACAAGGATCTGATCCCATGCTAGCCAACGAGCATCGAGACGAGCAAGGCGAAATCACTTTGGCCAGAATGCAAGTTCTTGACTGCCATAGCAAGATCCGAGTCTTTGAACCGCTTGAAGAATATCGAAGAGCTTGTCCGCATGTTCTTGTTGTTTGCTCTGGCGAACATAGCCATCCAATTCCAGTTCCAAATAAAACACCATCGTCTATCCGCTCCGAAATCTTCAGGCTGCTTCAGCTACTCGACTACGATCTTCCCGATCTCACTCCTCGTCGCTTCCTTCGCCATCCCACTACACTAGCCTATCTCAGACAGCAGTTACCAGATATAGTGAACCCTATGCTCATGGACCTTCATCCGTCCCTCGCTAACCGTGATCACATCCGTGCCTACATCAAGCAAGTGCAAGAGACACTTTATCCAGGTGGGACTGGCTGGGACGGTGAGGGTTACTTTTGTTCAATCTTTTCATTATACTTATTTTATCCCTTCTAGGTTTGCTTGCAGAGAAGGAGAAGCAGGATAGAGACATACTTCAGTACATACGATTGGCAGAGGAGTTCAATCTCCCAGAGTCGGACACTGATGGTGATGATGACGCCAGTGCTATTGATTCCTGTTCTCCCTTTCGCATGGTCATCTGCATGTTTCCAGAGGCAAGCCGTCGGTTGGCAAGGGCCCAATACTTGCAGTGTGACATAGGATTCAAGCGCATAGTAGGATTTCAAGAGTTCGAGCTTGGAGGAATGGACGAGGAATCACATACCAGTAGGTCTACTCAGTCACATCTGGCGGTGATATAAACTGACTCTATATATCTAAACAGCAATCGTTTACTGTCGCATCTACCTCAATCGACAAACAGCCTCAGCACATCAGCTACTGTTTCAGAAGATTGATGATATCGTGAAGATTGATACTGGCAGTTCGCTCTGTTGGCGGCACTTGGTTGCAAATGACGCAAATGACATTTCTTCAGGCATTCTCCAAGTCACAGCAGACCAACATGGTGGGCAAGCAAAAGGTAGTGTTGTTTCCCTTGACGCTCTACTCCCAAGTCCTCTAATTTCTCATTTCCAGGTCTGGGACTGTATCTTAAGGCGCTGGCAAGGGAGCTTCCAGCCTCTCAATACGATGTCCATGAACCTCAAAGGCCACTCTCATCACTCGATGAATACGACCATCTTCGCCGCATATTCCGCTTATGTGCTGTACATGTCCAACGAAACATTCAACAAGCAGGAGTGACAGATGATGTGAAGGAAAAAATGCGCAGTCTCATCTGCACATATCATTATACATGGGAGGATACTCTCGAGTATATTAGAGTCAAGGGTGGTAAGGCAGGATCAGGTATGTCTTTGATTTTCACTTACTATATACGAAGCAACTCATTGCCAAGCGATATAGATTGGGTACAGGATAAAGTGCGAAGCAAATTTGCCTTTCCAGGTATCTGCTGGTCCAAAAGCTATATACCATTGCCAGTTTGGCGGGTGGGAGCATCAAATAGCAACATCATTGAAGGTTTGCATGCAGATGTGAATCGCGAAGGTGTTGCATGCACCCTTGTCGGTGGCATGAAGAAGGGCCTTCACTACGATACCTTGAAGTTAAGGACACTAAATGTAAGCTTTCTCTTCTAGATAATTCACTCACAGTCTACTAACTTATTCTTAGGTCTTCACAGAGAGTGGTGTTCGCACTTCTTATGACCGGGGGAGTGTTTCGGATGCAGCCTCTCGCACTCTGAAGCGAATGGGTAAGCTTCATTCAATTGTCTCAGAAAGTCTCACCCTTTATGAACCAATCTATACAGCAAATAAACGACACAACAACTTGGTTTCACAAGACAAGGCCATTGAAAAGCGGAACAAACGGCTCAGAACTGCTCATCTGACCAAGGCTCGTGCAGAAATTCGCCTCAGCCAAGTGGCCACATCAAGCACTAGTAAGGCTCATGTTGAAAGCCTGTGTGAGAGAGCCGACGATTCATATACGAAGGCCATTACTGCCAGTCAAGAGATGGTGGGGAAGGGGTCTGGGAAAGTCGGCCTCTTGATGCCTCAAGGATTTGCGTCAATGTAGTCTCATTCTTAGATGATATAATGATTACAGTGTCTAAATTATAAGCGAATCAAAGAAATGAAATCTAAGCTATGCAATAATAATAAGTAATACATTCCAGTCAACTTGTGTTGAACTTCAATTCAGATCGTCGGTCGCAAGTTGTTAGTCACGCAAGTCACAGTAAGTAAGTAATTGTGACATTACATCCTAAGACTACTTACAAGTCTCATTTATGCACAATACACGGTGATAACCTGATTGTTTCTGTGGCATTATGGTCAGAGCATATATCTAATGTACTCTGTACTGACTTTGAAGCTTAATGGTATGTCCCGTAGGGCTACTCACCGACTACAATGTGACTTATGCACTCTGTGACAGTCTATAGTGACTAGTGACTAGCGACTTCCTGGTCAACCCCTTCAGGCATTCATCATCGAGTCGAGTCGATAACCCACACGAAAGTCTTCAATGTCACTTGCTTCTTCTACCAAACAACACTCTCAACTTCCATCTTTCACATTTCAACCCAAAAAAATACAGCATCCATCGCAAGCAGTGAACTCGGACGACTTGAATTCCAGTCCTCTTGCTCCAGCATATGTCGACCACCACCAGAGAGAGCTTGAGAAAGCTGGAAATCCCCGGCAGCCACAGACCCATGGTAACTTCTCAAGGCATTTCAACTCAAAATACATTCTAACTCTTTTATAGTCACAGATTGCCTTTGCTGCCAACGGGCCATCATGTACCAATATGATAGATGCGAAGTGCAGCGAATCCAAGAGATTCAAGCACAGGTCTTCTCCATTGCATTGCGGAGAGCACATCAAGATATCATCGTTCTATCCAACAGTTTGCGCACTGCTGGGGCCGATTTGATTGCCCGTGCAGATCATATTGAACGAACGTTCTTGGAAGGCTTGCGAGGGACAATGGCAGCTTATGCTTATGCTGCGGATGTGGATTTGGTAGAGGAGGTAGTCGATCTAGAAACTGGGCACCCACACTGAGACAGTTTGATCCCCTTCATGTTTGTAACCCGGAAATTTGTATGCAAATCGCAATTTATTCAATGACTTGATTCACTGATTCTCTCAACTAATGCAACTATGATTATACAACTTCCCCTGCATTACAATGGAAACAAGAGGTAAGCTCATCACTACATTATGAGTGCAGTCGAAGCACGGGACCTGTCGTTAGCACATCTTCGTTCCCTTCCGTTTGGTTTGGCTTGTCCGAGTCGCTGCGTCCCCTCTGTTCGTAGTTCAAGTCGAAGCCAGCGCGCACACCCATAGCTCGTGAGTCTTGGTCGCTGGTGCTGAGACGACCACAGTCCACCGCCTCCCTCGCTCTCACATCCCAGGGGTCTACAGCCACTTCTACTTCTACGGCTACTGGCCCTTCAATTCAGGGTGTATCTCGATCTCTGGATGCTCAATTTCGCAGTTCCACGCGGACGAGTCCACCTTCAGCACGCCGACCCTTAGCCAGCAACCCGAGGCGACGCGCTCGTTGCCTGCATGTCAAGACTCGATTTATGGACCATCTCGAGAGTCGAGGGAGCACGCGACGAGCTCGAACTGCGGGCGGTGCAAGGTGAGTCAGACGGGCGCCCTAATCCTGTACTCGACCACTTACTGGGTACTGGGTACGATGAACCACTCGCGAGAGATGTACGGCCGTCGCAGAAGCACAAAGTTCAGAGTGCGACAGCGCGCAGACTAGCGAGGACACTGCCAAGTCCCTACCCGTCATCGTTGCGAGTGTCGTTCGAGGCTACGTCGACGACGTAGCAAGTCTACGATGTCGTTCCTGGTAAGTTTCAGACCGTGTTTCCCGACGCAAACGAGCGGCTTACCTGAATCGTAGAGCGTAGACTCTGTACACGATAAACTATGCCGCCGTTGGTGCGGTCTCTACAACGTCAGGACTGGTGAGGAATGCGCAAGTCCAAGGTGACGATCTAACTCACCACTGCATCCGACAGCCTACACAACAGCCGTACACCGTCGAAATCATCTTCACCGTCACTGCGTCGTTGTCTGGGATCGTCCAAGGCAACGGCCTGTCTTCGTACACAGACAGGGCCGACGTTTTGCCTCAAGGGGCTACGTGAGATCGGGCGACGCTTCAGAGGGATTCGATGAGGCCGGGAATTGTGGGGATACAACGTCAGACTTACCCTGGTGCAGCGCGGGCTGGGAAGTGGAAACGAGTGCGAGGGGTGGGATAGCGCGGCGAGTGCACCCGCATCGCCTTGCCACATACGTGTCTCGCCTCTCCACCCACCATCTCTCTCACCAACGAGAAACACAGCTAGCGAGGCAAACTGGACGGACGAAGCCCGACGAGTTATCAACGTCGACGACAATAGAAAGTGTGTGCCTCGGCGTAGATGGCGAGTCTTCTGGATACGATTGCGCTAGCTGCAAAATTGGGAGACGACGTCAGTGCTCGTCACACGATAACTGCTCGACACTGACACTCACGGTGGGTAGACACAAAGAAACCAAGCCGGCACTGGATTGCACGACTAGCGAGAATGTAAAGCACAAACAAAGCGGCGCAGACCAACGAGAAGCGAGGACAAGAGTAATTATGTACGCACAATGATTTCGTTGCGAGTCGTGGGGATGCTAATGTGTTCGCTGGATAGTATAGATCAGACGTTGATATTCGACGCTCGATAACGGGCCCACTCACAACATCGACGCAATTACACCTCATCGACGGCAAGCCACTGGGTTGATTTGGATCGTTCGAGGGCCTTGACGAAGGCGATGACCGCGAGCCTGAAGCTGAAAGGGAGATAGGATGAGAGAGCTGGCGGCGGAGTGAGTGAGTGATGAGAGAAACAACTCACATATTCAATAGGCACTTCGATGGACGGCAGGTATGATGGAGGTAATAGCGAACCTAGATGAGCAGCGAGCGAGGTGGGACGGGATGAGATGATGGGGATGAAAGGAAACGAGAGACGGTCACCGCGACATGTAGCTCGCGCGAGGGGCTGGGAGAGGGCGAACCCTCTGTCTGCATGCCACCGACGGTCTGGACGATATACGACAGAGTCAGCACGGGCGAACGAGGGACACGATGGGCGCGACTTACCGACGTCTATCGCTTTGAAGACCCCAGTGTCGGCTAATGTGCGAGCAAGTTAGAAGACGACGACAACATAGCGTAGATCACTCACCGGGTAGCGTGAACGATAAGGGAGACGGCGAACTCGATTCGTCGACACGCGTGCTCACAATCTGAGTCAGATTACTCAGATCCCAGGGACTCGGCGAGCAAACGTCGCTGCACGGCGTAGTCTGCATCAACGGGGTTGACCATCACGCCCTCAGTCATTGCCTACGGTTAAGTAAATTTCGTAATGAACTAATGACTACTCACGAGTCCAGCTATAGCAGCGAACCATCAAATTTCCAATGTCCAGCTCGCAAGGAAAACCTGGCGCGGGGTACTCAGAGGGTGCCACGGACTATGGACGAAACGGTTAGAGTCATGTATGAGGGCAAGGACCAGTGTACTCTCCAAACGACCCAGCTCACAGCCAATTAGCAAGATCCCGTTTCGAGGAATCCATCCCCTCCTCGTTGTGTTGTGATGGCCAGCATCGGTTTGGTATGAATGGCTCGTTTGAATACAGTAAGGAATGCCCTCATCGCGCCAACCTCCTGCATTCCCGCCTTACCGCATACTGACCCCAGAGCAGCGCGAATCGCGGAGACATCGGGCCATCGCGCATCGGGATATGGCAACGAAACTGAGACAGCGACGGCGTCAGCATTGGCGCGATAACCGACGCGGGTACACGGCGCAACAGACGACGTACTGGCATACCTGAATCGTTCGTGGCCGCGATCTGGCGCTGGTGCTCTGGAACGTGGGTGGCGTGAGGATGGCCGTATGGTTATCTGCGACTGCGACCGGGGCTTCTGCGTGGAATACGGGGGTGGGTTTTGTTTTCGTTCGGAATGAAGCTGTGGATACGTGGATACAGGAAGACAGAGAATGAGGGTACGTCGTTCGTAAGCGTTGCATCATGGATATTCACTCACCTTGGTATATTCTCTCCTCCTGTTCGTGCATTCGTACCTGGGGTGCGGGATGTCATGAGTGTGCGCATGGCAAGTGGTCGCAGAACGAGTGCGAGGTGTGGGGGAAGCGCGGTACACTGGTAGTACGAGGTGTACATGTAAGGGCCAGCCCTCCCATTTTCTCCATTCTCGTTGGCGAGTACTGACTCGGCGTGTAGGAGTTGGATGTCGGGGCCCCAGGTCGAGTTTGGGGAAACGGAAACGGGTAAGTGGGAGTCACAAGCGAGCGTGGAACGAGTGCGCGAGGCGGGAGAGCGTGGAACGAGGCAATGGAGGAATGTGGACAAGGGAAATCGGCTGGGGAATGGCATAGGCGAGGGATGCACTGCGCAGGATGGCAGGGGAGGGTCTAGCTTGTAAACACCGTCCTCGATGGCAGTGTCTTTCGGAGTGGGCACAAAGAGAGAGAATGTGGAAGCGTTGGGAGGGCAGGCAGAGCTGGTGTCGCGGCGAAGAGGTGAGTCTTCTCCGTTTTTTGAGAACTATGGAACCGTGCTTACCTGCAGCCCGAATACCACCTGTTTCCCGTCGAAGCGTGATCTCAGCGCACTCTCAGCGCCCCAGGTAACGGGGTAAGCGGGAGTCGCAAGCAGGCATGGAACGAGTACGAGGGGCGGGGATAGCGCGGCGATGTGGGTACAATGGTCACCAGTTGCGGGCGAGATCCATGCCATTCAACGTTTCGTCACCGCAGGTGCAGGGAGTCAGCGTGTTTCGTTTGGAGTGCGAGGTGTGGGCACTGGGTATCCAATGGATTGGGTGAAGCTGATAGTGCGGCGAAGGGAGATCGGATAGATGCAGAGCTCTGCACGCGTTAGTGTTAGACACCAGTGGTTACGATTTGTAGCAGGCCGCGATGTGTCGGGTTCGGTTGGGCGTAGGTGTAGATGAGTGTAGATGTAGATAAGTGCGGCACCAGAATTCAACTCTCGGGTCACATAATGTCACAAAGAGTGACTTCGGACTCAAACTCAGCAGACGATATTATACCAGCAGGTCACTCCGTTACTGGGATTTTTTTGCAGATCCTGAGTCTTATTACATACAAGAGTCTTTATCTCTAGCTTACTCCAACTAATTGTACATCCCTAATGTATCATTCAATACTTTGTGCTCGCAGTTCCGATGTTTGGTTATATTTGCGTAAACATTCCGTGCCGCACCACTTAGCGCCCATTGAGCCACCACCAATGGCTGTAGCATGGCTTCCATTAATCTTTACCTGGATTTTTTTGCATGTATATAGTTCTAACATCATTTCCATAAATTCTGCTATATTTTTGGACACTATTGGTATCCCCCTCACCACACAAGACCGAGATACTTGCTGGGACGAGTTGTTTGTGCATGTTTGAACCCAAGGCTTCTGCTGGCACTTGAACTTGTTGGCGCGTCGAAGTCGCGTCGCGTCGCGTCGCGTACACCCTACTCTGCTATGCCTGAACTAAGGGAATGCCTGGCCCATTTCTTGCACTTCAACAACATCTTTCAAACTATCAAACCACACTCCTCATTCCAGCTACTACACCTTTGGGCTGATACCAAAGACGGAAAAGGAAGCCAACCATCAGATGAAGACAAGAAGTACCATGTCACCAATGGCTTGGTGGTCTGCCTGGACGACTCCTGCACAATTAAGAGGGGTACTAATCACAGGCAGACACCAATCTGGCCCCCTAGGTGCAAGCCTAAAGCGAAGAGCTACTTGCCACTCTCTGCCCTTGAGCTTAAAGGTGGGGAGGGTACTTCCAGAGCCATCTTGCTAGACTTTGGGCCACTCTGGCTGTCTGTGAGTACGATAAGCTCTTCTGACAATATGCACTCACTAATTACATGCACAGATCGCATACCTAACACATACCTCTCTCCAGTGGTACAAGAAGGAGACATGGTATCAATCTATCGCTGCAGTGCCTCGTAAAGTGAGTATACTACATTGCCCTTCGTCTTCTCATGATTCTCTGATACCCATTGCTCTTGTAGCTTCGTGGCTTTCGTGTCGCTGTCGCATTTGAATTTGAATCCTACTTCCTGGCTTTTTTGTCGCTAGACAACATGTTTCAGGTGAGTTTCTCTTTGATAATGGAGGGACTCGAAAGCATCTGATGGTATTGTCTGTAGCCAACCTGGGCAGACAGCCGTGATACTCTGCCTCATATACCACCAGATGTTTACTCAGACTTCGACGCCTTTCTGGTAGGCGTCACTGGTTTTGTCGATAGGATTCTCAAGTCCCGCAAGTCATGTCTTGCCGCAGATGAAGTTCGTTTATCAGAACCTCGTGCATTCTTTGGGGTCGGTGTCTACACCCTTTGTGAAATATTCTTCATGGCTGGTAAGCAAACCCTCCTATTAACGTAGCAAGAGTTCTTATTGTTCTTTCCAGGAATTCCCATGCATATTTCCGTGCAAGATTTATGCAAAAGTCCCTCTCGTGTCGCTCGTCTTTGTCTTTCCCTATGGGAGTTCGCAAGGCGATCCCATACAGACCTTTGGTAAGTGTATTTTGCTCCTTGTCGTTCAAGTTCAAGGAATAACCAAGCGATCATCATTGTAGGGCTGAATTGCTGAGGCCCGCCATTGTTGACGGTATCCTTGCTCCCACCCGAGAGCAACGTAGGCTGTACAGCAATTGGCTAATGGTATATGGCAAGAGTTTTGCTATGGTCCCGAGGCGCATGGCAGCGTTAATTGATGTAAGTCCTTTCACTCCTCTCTAAGTCGTTTCATCTGACCTCGGCGTATTTCAGTCAGAGGAAGCGCAGGACATATTTGAGCCAGGTTACCTTCGCCTGGCTTTGGAGGAACATCCTCAGTTGGGCCCTTTGGTGTTTGGAGAGGAAGAATGGGTTCGCCTTGGTGGATCAGCTGTAGTTAGTGATGATCCCCTCACTGCCTTCTTCCAACGAGAAGGTATGTTATACTTCCTCCTGGTACGATGCAAGATGACTGCTGATGGGGGCTAGGCATGTTACAAAATGAGAGACATCTACGGCCTCGTGAGTATGATACTCTTGTCCCACCTGACTTCTCTGCGAAGAATCGTGCTCGCCGGCCAACATATTTGTACTACGAAGGGGGCAAGACAACGGGAAAACAACTGTGGACGATAGGCAAGATTCCTAATGAGTAAGTAATCGTTACGACTCTAAAACAAACTCTCACCGTGGCTTAGGCTCCAAAATGGCTTCGATCTACTTACTGGAAGTGAGAAAGACACTCGCTTATTCTCAAATATCGTTCGAAAATCTGTCAGTGTTGCTGTTGGCCCCCTGGAGTACTGTGGCAATGGGCGAGTGATCAAAACACCACATAGCGAAAAGCGGTGAGCCTTGTTTTTTCTCTTTCAAGCCCATGTGTTATTAAAATATTCTAGTGTGTTTGTCGTCCAAGGGGATCCAGCTTTGAGTGATGCTCAATTTCTCAAGTACATTACAGGCATGTATCGAATCAAACTCCACCTCGACCGACCTGGCCAAGCGAAGGCATCGATGACATCAGAACATCGCTCGGCACGCAACAAAGTACTATTACCATTGACTGATGTACGTCGTCGTCTTTTGACTGGCCCTGTCGATGGTAATGGGTCTGAGGATGATGGTGAGACTGTGGTGCCATCGTCAGATGATACACTGGTCAACGAGCCTCCTCTCAAAAAGCGGCGTCTCACAGCGGACAAGTTGATTACAATCAACTTCTCCGATAGTGGTGAACAGGAGAACACCAGAACACGTCGTAGTAGCAGATCACAAAGATAGATATGATATTCGTTTAGCTATTCTAATTTGGAGTAGACACTATTCTACTACAGTACATGGTATCATGGACTTCTATTTTTAGTCATCACCAGTCAGATCAATAACTTCAGTAGTATCGATCATATTCAGGACAGACTGAGAGTTGGAAGTTGAACCGCAACTGTGTAAACGGAATGCGCGAGAAGTCATGTACCTGCGACAACCAAGGCAGAATCGAAAGACTTGCAACAGCTCTTGTTCGGTAATGCCAGAGTCAACAGAGGAGTCCATTTGTAAGAGAAATCGAAAGGGATGCTCCTCAATAAGTGTGGGTGTTACACGGGGGATGATCGAGGTGGCGATAGCTATATGATGAGCAGTTGTCAGTTAGGGAATAGAAATATGTAGGGCTGGGGCAAACCTCTTCCTCGTCTGGCTGGCCTCACTGGCGAGCTAAGTTCTGTATCGGAGGAGTCATTTCGACGACGACGTACTCCAATCCCTAAAACCACAGCAAGTCAATATAGAACAGAGAGTGTGGTATACGAAATAGACTCACGAGGAGGGGGAGAAGGTGTGGGTAAGTTATCACCATTTTCGGCCTGATAGCGAACTGGCGGAGGCGCAATATTGTTCAGAGCTGAAGAGAATCAAGTGAGATGGAGAATAAACCTTGATTGGATTGATGAGCTTACACCTAGTGGGATAACGCCTAACGGGAATGCCTAACTTATTCCAAAGTCTATCAAGGAGGACTACCCAAGGAAATCGGTAAGTAATCAGTAATCAAGAGTAGAGGTTTTTACGACTTACTCCAGTACTTGCAGCGGCCTCGGGCACAAGCTATGACCCACTCTCCAGTAAGCCCATTGCGACTGCCAGCAACCTGGAAGATAGCCGCCTCGGTATAGGCGTTCGGAGCAGTGTCTTGGGAGGCACAAAGGCAACAAGGCCCTCGGCACTCATGAGTGGCAAAGTAGGCATGGAGCTCATCGGGAGGGACACGGTTGAGGCCAGCGATGGGGCTAAAACCATGGTAAGAAAAGTTGTAAGCTGTTTGAGAGAATAAATGGCCTACTAGTAATAGATGGCTAGGCCTTTTGCACAGCTAGAGTACTGTAGGATGGCGTTCTTTGTAGCACGAATTCGACGATTGTAAGGGAGAAATCCATGGGGATCGGTAGGAAGGGGAGTGGTAGGCTCGGTGGCGGAAAGGTAAACAGGCTCTAGATTAATATAATTGGGCATGAGAAGACGAAGCAGAACGGGGGAGAAAGGTGTTCGACCTAGTGTAGGATGGACCGTCTGAATATAAGGCCCAAGTTTTACAATAACACGCACTGGTGCAGACATAAGCTGAACCAACTCGATGTTCAATGCACCACACAACCTGATGGCCCTGGATACCAGAGTTCTAGAAAAAAGAAAGGTTATTAGTGAATTAATCGTTAAAGGTAGGGCCGCTGGACAAAGTCAAGGGGTGGGTGTGACTGTGACGGCGGGGCGGGAGGACGGAGGACTAAGTGGGATGATGGGCGGGATGGGTATGATTATTTTGTATCTAATCTAATCGTATGACAATCACATCTTATCTACCTGATTATCCAATGTATTTGTACGTGCACGTGACTAAGTACCTGATCTCAGTTAGAAGGATCGAACGGTTCCTCACGCGGTCGCCGTCAGTTCCCAGCGCGATCCCGCTCCCGTCCTTACTATTGGAGGTTATCGTACCCTCTTTCGACGCCAGACATCTCCATTTATGTAACACTTTCGCCTGCTTACCAGCATCCTCCGCACCGACCCTCGCACTCCTCCGCTCGTCCAACGTCGGACTTCCACGCGCGCAGCAGCACCCATTCCCTCCACTTAAGAGACGACAAGCTCATCGCCTCAACTTATGCGGCGTTGAATGCCTGGCACGAGATGACACAAGATATATACGAGACTGCTGGCACGTATCCAATCCGCCTTATACTTATCGCCGCGCCACCTCGCCTTGCGACAACCGCTCAATGCCACCCAGCGTCAGCCAGCGTCAGCCTCATTGTCGCCCATCATGATCCTCAGCCCCTGCAAAGCTGAAGCTGCAATTGGATCTCCAGTTCAGCGCCACCAGTCCCCCTCCACCCCTTTCAACTCTGCGCACCCGCCGTCCTTCCCAGAATGCCTGGAGGAGGCCGTGCGCGACTCTACGCGATGGAGGACTCCCTCTCACTCCCGCTCCTCTCGCTCTCTCGTCGCACTCCCGTCGCATCGCCTCACTCTTTGCCAGCCTCGACGCCATACCTCAACCCTGGCTTCTGCGCCCGCCGCAGCACCCATGCTCCCCATCCCCTCAGGTCCAGAAACGACAAGCCTGTCTCAGCTCACCGCAGACGACGTACCGTTGACCGCCCAAGGGGCGTATATGCGGCTTTGGATGTGCTCGATCATTTGGACATGTTGGAGGGTGAATCGGATCATACGAGGCATCTATTGCGGGCAGCACGCATCAACACCAGCACGTATTACCACGTATGCAAATCACTAGACAGCCACTCAATTCACAAGCGCGCCAGCCACCCAGTCACGTCGTGTAGTGTCAGCCTCAGCTGCTCAATGGGACTCACCGCCAGCTGACCTCAGCCTCGCGCAGCAGGAAGCCGCGGACTACTCTGCCTTCCAACGCCACCAACATCCCTTTCGAAATCTCACCATGTCTGCCGAAGTGGCTGGTGGTGTATGATGGAGTTCGTATGATGTTCACATATTTGATACGTCGCACTGGAGGACTCGCTCGAGAATTCGAGGGTATCTCGTTATCAGCAATCAGCAATCTGGAATCAGCAATCAGGAATCAGGAATCAAGAATCAGGGTATCCTGGCATCAGAGCACGAGCGTATCAAGACAACGGCCGAGCGTAACAAGAGCCAGTGGCTCGAGCAGCGCCATCGGCACTTGGATGGAATGGCGATTTGGGATCAGCGGGGTTGGTGTTGTTGGTGTCGTTCCTTCAGCGAGTCAAACCCGGCGCGTCGTTCGCCCTGAATTGACCTCGCCACTGCCCGGCTACAGCGTGTCGCTCTCGATTGGTGTGAGGAGGAATCTACGAGGAATCTACGAGGAATCGGAAGGGGAATCGAGGCGGAATAGGAGAGGGCAGAGATGGAGAGGGCAGAGAGGGAGAGGGCAGAGAGGGAGAGAGTGAGAGGAAGCGCAAGACAGAAACGAAGGGACGCCGGAGAGTCGAGACGAAGAGTGAAAAGAAGGAATCCACGAATCCGCCATCACTCGTCGCGGTCGTATCGCTCGCCGCGCGCCGAGATACTTACCTATACTTCTGTTGCAGAATGTCAGCCGCTCCACCCACCTTTGCCCGCCTCCACCCACCTTCCCTTATTCCCACTCGCCTCCACGTACTTCCACCCACCTCCACTTACGTCTACCCGCCACCCCCAGCCAACAACGCGCGCTATACTTATGGCCCGCGCAATAACTGCATCGTTTTAGCGCTAATGCATAATGGGCGCAGACAACGGCTGACCAGTGGCTGAGGGCCCGCTGGTTCAACGGACGACCGTCAACTCACGGTCGGTTTCTTTCAACCATAGTACGGAAACAGAAACAGGACCAGGGGAAATTACTCGGTTGTACTCCCCATCCGTGTCCCCGCCGTACGTCCCGCATCAATGCACTGTGCATTACTCGTACGAATCCTATCCTCGTTCAGAGCGAGCTCCTGTTTTAGGGTTCGCCACTCGCCACTCGCCACTGAGGGTTGAGGGTAGAGAACAGAGAAGGGGGGTTCGTGGGCAACGGGTGGCTGATGGGTGGATGACGGACGGGCTGACGGATGGGTTGACGACTGGCTGACCTGTGGCTGGTAGGGCTGGCTGACATACGCACCATTTTCCCGACTTCTCAGCGGCTGGGAGGCCGCTCATCCTCGCCTTTGTGTATGGGAGATCATAGGCGTCTCAGAGCACGCACAAAGAGGGGAGAGTACAGGTGCCTGCGCTGGGAGAAAAGAAAGCGCGATATATGCTATACTACAATTCCCTGGTCGCAAGATACGTTTATCTATCATCATCCAGCAAGATAGCTACATGTATTCGCGCCGCGTAACATCGAGGTAAGTGCGAAATTTTTAGGATATCACCTCAGCGGTTATCAGACGGCGCGAGTCAATCGATTGGTCAACCGGTCCTCTTCACTCTACACTCGCCAAGCCTTCAAGTGTTCAGTCCCCGTTCGACCCTCGAAACGAGTCCAAGGTTTCGGAGCGTCGCCGCCAAAGCAGATGTTCACAGATGTTCACATCGCCCGTGGACGAGAACCGCAATCGCAATAGCTCTTCGTCTCGATGGGGGGCGCTGCTGTCGGAGGCGGCATGCAGCCGAATCCGCGTTCTTCCTTCGATGAGTCCGATAAAACGAGAGCTCGTCCGGAGCTCAGAGTTTAAGGAAGGATGAGCAGCGGGGGGCGGGAGGGGGTAGCGATTCTTATCCACGGGTAATGACTAGCTGCCAGCCGCCGTCAGCCGTCAGCCGTCCGCCGAGGGTATTATGCCTCCCCATGTCTCCCCACTCTCGACCGCCTCGACTGAATCAATTTCTCCATCACAACTCCCATAGATGCAAAGCGCTAATCGCGTTCCTGTCGTCCTTGTCGTTCCTGCCGTTCTTGTTCTCCTTGACTCCTTGTTGTTCCTGCCGTTCTTGTAGACGCGCGATGCGAGGGTCGTCCATAGTTGCAGGAGGGTCTTAGTTGAAGGTGGGTGTGGGAGTGGGAGTGGTGAGCGCTTGGCACCTGGCGGGGAGAGCTCGCGCATCAGCGGGGCGAGCGTGCAGGTGCACTTCCCGGCACGCGACTTGATTATGGATGGGGGATGGGGGATTATCGATTAGGCCTTGGGGATTAGGGAGCGCGGGCGGGTGGTTACGGAGATGGGCGAGTGGCGAGGATAGCTGTGGTAGTCGTGGTAGTCGACGGGCCGGACACGCAAGTACTCAAGGACTCAAGGGCTGGGAGTCAAAGGAGAGGGGAATGGAGGTGCGTGACAGGCATCCGTGC
Organism: Pleurotus pulmonarius; assembly: GCA_012980535.1. Lineage (NCBI taxonomy): Eukaryota > Fungi > Basidiomycota > Agaricomycetes > Agaricales > Pleurotaceae > Pleurotus > Pleurotus pulmonarius. The sequence goes on from SJKF01000009.1 coordinate 2,074,796, forward strand.
ACCGAATCCTCGCCCATGGTAATGGTAAGGTGAGCTCTATAGCGGGAGGGGAGAGGTCGTTCAGAGTGGGCGTCGAGAGGACAGGCGCGGAAGGACAGAACGAGCGGTGACGCGGTGGCGGGCAGGGGTCGTAAAGCAAGGGAGGCGACTAGTTGCCTGCCACCGCCCGCCCAGGCGGAATGTTTGTCTTCGTCGCCGTCGCAGCTAGGACTATATATGGGACTCGACTGCGGCCAATTCGCGTGCTCCGCTGTGTTGAGCTCGATGTCGCGTTGAGTGGACTCGGGCTCTTGGTCTGGCTGGCGTACTCGACGCCTTGCGGGTCGAAGAGCTTGAGCTTGGTGGAGGCGCAGGGGTTGCCTCAGATGGCACGGCGTCGAAGGAACGGGGCCACGGGCGATTATCGAGTAAATACTACTAAGAGGTGCTGATATATGCGCGTTCTAGGAGGGGTGCGTATGCCTTCGGTACTTCAGCTGTTTACGAAGACGTGCTTGAGTGGAATCGGTGGGGACGGTGTCTGTGAAACGACCGCGTACATGGGGTCAAGGCGTGGAGTGCGTTGAGCTGGATGGATGCGCTTGATGTGGATGTGGATGTGGATGATGGCGGGAGCACTGAGGCCTGAGGACGCTTGAACGGCCTCGGCTCAAGGCGGGTACACGCGTTGGACGTCTACGAAGGGTTTACGATCTTGATATCTCTCGCGTTGGGTGGAATACACACCTCGCAGAAGGTTTTAGGCACTGACTAGGACTCATCGACATTAGGCAATTCCGGCTCGCTGGGGTTTAGAGGGCTCGCTCCCGCGACGTGGTGGGCATGGTGTAAAGACGCCCGCCGTAGATAGGGACGCCTGGAGGCTAGGGTGGAATCGAGCTGGTAAGACGAGTTGGCATTTGAACACGCAGATGACTAGAAGGGCGAAAGGAATCAAGTCAGCGGTGCCAGCGAAGAGTGTTTCCTGAACTCACATCCGCGTCTCCTCATTCCAAATCTACGACTCGGTTGCCCCTTTCCAGTCGAGGTGTTGGCCGCATTGGATCGCTCTCCGCGCTCCCTTTTCTGATTCAACGTTGCATTGAAGGGGGAGGCTGATGTTCGCCATTTGGTCCGAATATGATATGGCGGCGGTGTGTTGAACGCGATGTCCACGCTAGTACGGTCGACCGTTCAAAAAGATGACGCAGCCTGATGTGGCTGGGGTTCGTGACCAAGTAACGCGCCTTCGGTCACGCAGACACGTCACGGGTTTCACTTCCGGATTCGACACGCCCTACGTCAACAGAGGGTAGCTACTGCGACAGCCTACGTTCCGCTGAGGAATTCCAGCGCGTACCCATCAGAGTCGTACGCAAGGGACCTCGTCCATCCTTTGCGCGATTGTGAAAATCGTGAGGCCAGTTTGGTGCGTGGTTGAGCGTTGGCCAAGAGTTCAAATTAACGTTCAATATTCAATGCTCCTTAGTTGATGATTGATCAGTTGCGGCGTATGCATGCGATGTATATTCCAGAATTCCATGTATACAATGTCGTCTTCGTCTTTCAACATTAAATATTAATGCATTATATAATATTGAAGCTCGAAGTTGGACGTGGTGAAAGGGCGACTCCGAGGCACGCTTCCCGTCCTTCGTGACGCCGTCAACGCCCTCGCAGGATAACTCAGGACACTCACTTACTGCATCACGCCGCGCGCTCTATCGCCCATGCATCATGCATCATGGCTCCCTGATCCATGCTCCTTCTGACAACGCGCTACCGGGCCCACAAATCCATACTGACTCGAACACGCGTTCCTTTAACCTTATGTCAGAGTCCGTCGGAGTACCAGCGCGCAATCGCAGTACCACAACGCACGTTACGCAACTGAGGAAACGAGCGAGGTAGAGCGATGGATAGGGGTCTCTAAAGCGGCTGACAAGTCATCCGTTCATCCCGTTGATCGCTCCGGAATCCGGATGACTAGGGATGATTCTGTACTCAGGAGTCGGACGCACTGGCGGGGTATAAAAGGGATGACATGCGATATCATGGAGAGGGGGGTTGCTTGCTTTCTCCCATCCCCATCACCCATCGTTCTCCCATCACCCCTTTGATAAGACCGCCCTCGTCTGCCCCGCTTACGACGTACGCTCCTCGAGATATAGTAGACAACGAACGACCAGCAGCCATCGAACGACCTTTCGCTCGCCAATTCACTCCTCGCCTATTCACTCCTCGCCTATTTGCTCCTGCCATCCGCCCGCCCGTCAAGATCCCGAAGCACGCAAACTCCCCTCGAGAGAGCGCCCAAGCGTTTGGCCAGGTCGCCTTCCTGCCTAAGCGCGGCGTGGCGTTATTCCTGTTAGTTATTATTCGTTAACCGCGTTAACCGTCAAGTTACATGAACGACTATCTGATCGAGGAGCTCTTCACCCAGAGACGCCACAAAAAGGGCGTGGTGAGTGAATTATTTTCAGCGTCGATGCGAAAGCGTGAACTCCCCAAAACACGAGAGGAAGAAGACTCATCTATCAGACACCCGCCTAGGCGAGAAGCATATGCTATCCCACCGAAAGTAACGAGACGACGCTGGATAGCAAACCACGACGAAGCGGCGTTTCCTCTCGTCTCTTGCACTGGCGAACGAGATTCAGTATCACGAAGACGATGGGAGCTATGAATTGCAGAGTGTTGGCGTGGTTGACAGGTAATGAGCGGCACGAAATATTTTCGTTCCGGACGTCTAACCGTGCAGACCTCAATGGAATCAGTAAGGAGTGACGGATATCGATAGGGGTCTATAACGAGGCTGACAAGTCATCCATTCGTTGATCATTCGTTCATTGATCATGGATCGTGCCGGAATCCGGATGACTAGGGAGTCGGGCACACGGGCGGGGTATATAAAGCGATGCCAGGGAGAGGTGTCTCGCTTTTTCATATCCCACTGGCGATCATCATCCCGCTCCTTACCTTTCTCCCCCACCCTGTCGACGAGGCCCCCTCGCCTGCCCGCCTACGACGTACGCTCCTCGAGACCCGACATCCAGTAGCGATCGAACGACCTTTCGCTCGGCTACTTGTCCCTCGCCATGCTCCCCGCCATCCCAACACCTGCCCGTCGAGATCCAAGAACACGGACACTCCGTCCGAGAGGGCCCAAGCATCTGTGCCAGCAGTGAACAGCGGTTGCCTCCCTACCTCAGCGTGCCGTTACTCTTCGTCAACCGCGTTAACGGCCAAGTTATAGGGACGACTGTTTGGTCAATGAGCTGGATTGCAAGATGACAACGCAGATAACACCCCCATCTCTTCGCTCGCATCCCGATACCGATGGCAAGTTCGCTGCCAGAATTTAATGATGTGGTACCGAGGTGAGTTGCTTCACCCAGAGACGCCACAAAAAGGGCGTGGCGAGTGAATCATTTCGGCGTCGCCGACATGGAACCCCCATCAAAGGAACAAGGTTATCGACGCAAGAAGACACTCCTAGACTCAGAGGAGCAAGACATCATTGCCATTGAAGCAAGATTTCGTCAGCCACCAACCGACGCCGCGGAGTTCCCGTTTCTCACCTCCACACGATCACGTCGTTATTGCTCCCCGGATGAAATGGCCTACGAAAGCGCCTCTGACGCTCTCGGAACAGAATAGGAGCATCCCAGCTTCGCGCCTCGCTGAAACTATAAGTTGCGAGTTGGCTGGCTGTCGTGGCGGACGCTAATAAATATGCCTGTTCTCTGCATACCTCTCAACCCCCCCTTTTCCCTTCGATCATCAAGGCTTATGGACGCCTCAATGCGCTGACCCTTTCGGTTTCAATCGCGCGGGCGGCACGCCGTATATCATCGCGAGGAGCTCTGTATCCACTTACCACTGCTTTCGCCCATGGGCGTTAGTATGCCGGCATCGCAGCATGCAAGAGCCTCGAGCGCGACTCGACATCCAGTTCCTCCTATATTACTCCCTACGAAGGTGCTACATTGACCGTGCGTCATTGATGTAACACAGAATTGAAGAACATTCGAAGCCATTCAATGCGAAATCCAGTAGCGAGGAGGTTGTCTATCGACGCTTTTTCGGGCGCATTCCAATCCGCAGACAAGATTCAACGATGCTGACTTCCCGATGTTCCTCTGACTGGTCGGCGAGCAGCTGCGGGGTGATAAACACCGCGAAATTGTCCAACTAGCCCTCCTGTAATGCCCGCCTTTGACCATATCCAATGGCAACACGTTCAAGCTAGTCCTTTCTGTGGGCGGCAGCAAGTCATCCACTCGACCGTCTACTGGATTTCCCAGAATAAGATACTGGATGGCAAGTAGTCGAAGTTGGCTGGAATGCGGGTGGGAGTAAGGCCGACGGTGGTTGAATTTACAGGTCTTGGAGATTGCATTCGGCTCGACGGCGGCTGACACTTCATAATCACTATGAAGTACAAAATTTGGATGCCAAATCGGCGAGATCTAGCACCCATGCCGATAAAAAAGGGCAATCAGGCGGATCAACACACGCAAGCACGCACGCCAGCGAACAACGACACAGCCGAAGGCATTCTACACGAAGTGCAAGATAGCTAGGCGCGCCCAATCCTGAGATGTGCGCCGAGGCATCGAATAGGAGGAGACTTGATTCAGTATTCTGGGATCGCGGATGACAGCAGTCAAGTAGGCGTTGACGGCGAGTTCCAAGCGGGTAGGAGCCTTGTACTCTATCTGGGAGCATGATCCAACCATTCTACGGCTGGAAATGCCTGTCGCCGCGAAAATTCATGCACAAAGTAGCGCAAACTTGAAATCATCTACATCAAAGGATGTCGCCACGAGCCAGAGCGAATTTAGCTCGTACAATTTCATCCGAAGCCGCAAGTACTCCCGAGTCCTCGTAGTTCCGTATCCAAGCGAAATCAACGCAGATCCGTTGCAGAATCGTGTGTTTGGGTCCGAGATACAGCGAACATTGCCTGCTGTAGAGAACTTGGACGCTCGTTTGGACTGGGCTCATTAAAGAATGATGCCGAAGAGCGTTGAAAAGCGGTGAAAAGAATTGAAGAGGGGATTCGCGTGAAGCGGCGGCTGACAGAGGCGCTGGTGCCGAAACGCATCGAAACATCTACAACTCGCACCGCCGCGTAATGACAAGTAGATTGGCTGGCTGATACAGTGCGGCAGACTGAAATGGCGGCTGACGAAATGGCCGACATTCGACGCCTCGGGAGCAGTGCTCATGTTGCACGCCTCGGGTATATCTGGACAGTAGCACGCCTGAGATATTCATGGGAAATGGGAGCAATGCGCCATCCAAGTCGTCGTCGTCGTCCGCGCCGAGCGATTGGTTTTGCGTTCAGAGAGAGGCTATGAATCCTGAAGGAACGCGATCAGAGGGATGAGGAATGAGGAATGAAGGTGTGTCGCGGGCCAAACGAGCAAATGCGTGAGGAGGAAGCGGGAACGAGCAATGTCAACGCTCAAATTGGCATCGGCTAAGGGTGGATACATGGCACCTGAGAACGAGCGGGCACGCGCTAGGATGCGCCTGCGTCGGGGGTGTGCATAGACGACGTGTCAAGGCGGCGGGTGTCGTAGATTTGGAAACTGCAGATGAAGATATGGAGACCGTGGATGGGAAAATCGTGTTGGGAGGACGCGCGGCTGGTAGACTTCTGACAGTTTAGGGACATTTACAGCGCGGCGGGGTGGCTGACTCGGCGGATGACTCGATGGGTGGCTGGATGACGAGGGTGTCATTAGTTGAGTAGACGAGCGACGGGGAGTGATTCAGGTATTGGGTGATCGTGTAATTAGAGATTCCAGCGGGCGTACGAGCGTGGGTGTCCCCAGGCGCAGGCGATTCGTCTGAAGATGGATCCCGGCTCCTGATGCTGAGGAAGAGTAGGCGATGGGACTACCATGGCACGAGCACGTAGGGGATGGGGGGGCAAGGCCGGAGAAAGCGTTGCAGGGGATCTGCGACGACTTCCTTCAAGTTCAGACGTTCAAACGTTCAACGTTCAGTACTCAGTCGTTCAAACGTTCAATCGTTCAATCGTTAAAATGTTCGATATTGCAATCGTCTATGGCCCGGCACTGCCAACAGCTTAGATGGGAGTAAACGAGGAGGATGCGACGTACTCATGAGTATGAGTATGAGAAAATACGCGTCAGCCTCTTTGTTGAGATTCTCCAAGACTCCAATCGCCTTGTTCGAAGACTCGAAGACTCGAAAATAAGAACACCAGCCGTGCGCGTGTCCGCCCCTCCGCCCACCCGCCTACCCTATGGTTGAAATATTAATGATTCGTGGCGGTGGTGACGATGCGATATTTCTTCCGATTTGCCTGGATCAATCGATCATTTCCCACGTGTAGTCCTTCCAATAAATAAAACTCGAAGCTCGAAGTCCGATCTCCTGCGTATACCTACTTCGCCACCACGCTCGACGCTCGATCGAACCAAACGACCTCCCTCAACCAAGTATTCAACTTATCAACTTATCGAATATTCAAGTATTCAAGTATTCGATATACACGATGTCCGCCAAGCTGAGTACGTCTACATCTCCGTGTAATTGACCTGACGACCACACGAATACACGAATACACGAATACACGAATACACGAATGGAATTGAACTGATCGATGCGAACCAATACTAATGTCGACAGCGTTCGTGACAGGGAACGCCACCAAGCTCCGAGAAGTGGGCGAGGGGGCCGCACCCCATCGAGATCGACGCGCAGGACCTTGATAGTGAGTACCATTTATTGTGTATTCTCTATTGTTCGAGTGTATCGTGGACCGTTTGAGTGTACTGATGATTGATGATGGCGCATCCGCCGGCACTCCCGGAGCTCCAGGGCACGACGCGCGACATCGCGCGCGCAAAGTGCAGACGCGCCGCAGAGCTCGTGCGTACATCCCCTACTATCAACATCCCCTCCTCCATCCCTACGACACATAATATCCTCTTCCTTAAACTTTATACACCACGTATAATATCGTATAACACAGGTCGGCGGCTCCTGCATCACAGACGACACCGCGCTCTGCTTCGCCGCGCCCGGCGGGCTCCCGGGGCCGTACACCAAGTTTTCAAGCCCTTCCCCCACGTATACCTGCCTTTCTCTATACCTACTTTTCTCTATCCTTATCTATACCTACGACTATATCTACCTATTGCTTTGCCTATGTTTACGCCAATGTTTATCTCCTGCTTACGCCGATCCCAACTCCTATGCTAACATTACCCTCTCCTATCCTATCCGGGGAGCGAGCCCATGCTCTTCGAGGGGCGCCCCGCCGGGACCATCGTCCCCACGCGCGGGCGGGACGCGTGCTTCGAGCCCAGCGGGACGGGGTTGACGTGAGTGTTTCACCAGTTCTTCATCGTTTTTGAAGTAGACTGAATGGTGTTCGTCGTTTTTGAGGTAGAGTGAAGGTTCTTTGTGTTCTTGGGAATGTTGTATTCTTGTGGATGTCGTTGGTGCGTGGCGCTTACGGGGCTTTCTACGGTTTACCTACCTTCTCCCGCCCGTGTTCTACCTTCTCTCTTCCGCGTTCTGCCCTCGCCGCTGGCGCTGGCGTATGCGCTAACGTGGTTTTTGCTCCCGTGTATGCATATGGGCGGGTGTGGCAGGTACGCGGAGATGCCGGCGGAGCAAAAGAACACGACGTCGCACCGGTACAAGGCGCTCGCGCAGCTGCGCGCGTACCTCGCTGGTACCGGTGATCATGCAAGCTCCAGCTCCAGCTCCAGCTCGAGTGTCGGCACGGGTGAGGGAAGTGTTGGTACGGGTGAGGCTGAGGTTGAGGGGGGAAGCGCGTGACGTGCGTTCGGTTAAGAGGAGTGAAGGAACGAAGGAAAGGAATAGAGAATAGAGAACGGAGTGCGCACCGGTAGTGCTGTAGTAGTAGGCGCGTGAGTAGTGCGAGTTATGTAACATATCAAAGAACGAAACGACGAAACGGGTGTGGTTGATCGCGTGTTTGGGTGTTCGTGGTGCTTGGGTGTTTGGGAGTGTTCGCGTGTTTGTTCGGGAGTGTGAGCTGAACATGGCGGTAGCGGCGGGAATAGCGGTTGACGCGGACGTTGAAATCGTGACGCGCTGGTGTGACTTTGGTTTGATCGAAGGGCGTTACTTGGTCACAACCCTCGCGCTTTTCTGCACTCTTCTGTCAGCCTCGGTCGTGTCGTCTTCTTGGGTTACTTTGACCATATCATCGGCATCCCTGCTGCTATCGCAATCGCCTGTATCGGCATATCGATCGCGTTCTTCTCATTGTTGAGTCGTCTTCTCGACGGTGTCTTGGGTACGGCGGAAGGACTGTTCAATCTACCGCAAAAGCATGGGTTTTACCGTCACGAAGTCGGTGCAAGACGATCTCCTGCCCATTCGCTGCGGTCATCGTGACGTCTGTGATTCTTACTAACCCTAGTTCGATACGCTCAGCTAAACGCGTATACTACCCTAGTCGCCGCTGTATTGAGATGCGTCCAACGTCATGCTTCTAAGGTTAGAGCAGCACGAAAGGAAGCAGAGCAGGAATAGGGAGGGCAGCGACTACAAACGTTAACGTTAGAGCGTACCGTGACGTTGTGAGTCCCAGCAACCCTCTATGCTAGCACGACTTACCAATTCCATTGCCCTTCTCGTAGCCGCTGTCATCCGCGTATTCGAATATTCACCGCGCGGCGTCGAGACAGAGACAGAGACAGAGCCGAAGTATGACATCACGGGGATTGGGGGCGTCACGGGCATCGGGGGCCTGGGGCAAGTCGTCGTCGTCGTGGAACACACGGACTCGCAGTCGTTGGGCCCATGGTGCATGATGCATGTCCTATTGACGGGGTAGTCGAATCCACTCAGAGATCCAGAGACTCGGAGATGCGAGCGCTCTATCCCTCTATCCGAGGCGTAATCGTAACTCCCACTCCGATGAAGAAGAGATATGCGAACACCATCAACCAGCCGTCGACGTCACCCCCGGCGTAGCGACTCAGCTTGGAATGATGTGGCGGCTGACCCGCAGCCGCCTGCATCGTTGGATCGACTGGGATCGACTTGGATGCAGGACAGGACCCCGCGCGCCGCCATATCCCGCCCCCGATGCCGCTCGTCCTTTCTCTCAGTTTTTTCGTCCGTTCTTCCAGGTCTTCCCTTCCAAATCTGTCCCACCGACGTCAACTTTGGATGAATGAACGAACTCCCCCCCTGGTGGACACCTCATACCCCTCCCCATGCCCGCTGGGAACCAACACTCCGTGGCCTAACGGCGTACTCTACATGCCATTGGCCGCCTTTGCACTCGACGGCCCTTGCGTAGCCCGCACATAGAGTCTTCGCGAGCATTTCGAGTCTTCACAAGCACGTAGAGTCTTCGATTCTTCGATTCCCGGTAGTATGTAGTATGTATCCCCAGGGCCTCGTGCCACCCGAGCGTGCGCCCAAATCCACGATCTCTGCCCGTTCAAGGTTTGGGGTTTGGGGTTTGGTTTGGAGCAACGCGGCCTTGCGGAGGCGCGAAAATGATGCGTGGCCGTGGCCGCTCTATGGATGGCATGCATGCACCCCCGCCAGCTGCTGTCTCCTTCATCCTTCACTCTCTTCACTCCCTTCACCACCTTCACCACCTTCACCACCTCCGCCTCTACGCCTCTACGAAGCATTCTTTCACATCCTGCTTCCACATCCTGAAGGTCTTGGGGATCCCAAGTCTGGAGGCTAAGCCCGTCGAATTGAACCGACTCGTATGCATGAGGTGGCGCTGAGAGGCCGCAGACGAAACCAGAGCACGTTCGGCACGTTCGGCACGACTTGGGCGCATCGGGCTCGTCGTCGTCGTCGTCGTCGTTGAGCTCGAGCTTGAAATTGAGTTGCATGATGCATGGCCCGTGTGGGATTGACGGCGTTGTAGCCGAATCCATCGAGAGATTGAGAGATTGAGAGATTGAGGGATTCGGAGGCGCGAGCGTGCTGTCCAAGTGACAATTCCCCACACCCACCAATGCCCACTCCATGGAAGAGACGACTTCACCCGACGCCATCAATCAGCGTGCCACCTTGCGTCGGCGGCTGACCCGCAGCCGCCTCTCTTGTGGCACTTGGATCACTGGTGTCATTTGGATCGACTTGCATCCGCCGCCGCTCGTCCTTTCTCCCAAGACCGGGTTGCCCTTTCAACGTCAACTTTGGACGAATGAACGAACTCTTGCGTTCTTGGACTCACTGTAGCGGGTGGGCATCGGGATTCCGTAATCTACCTACGTGCTCTACCTGTGAATGCCGGACACGCACCCTCCCTCCCTCACTCTCTCCCTCACCTCATTGACCTCCTTCATCCCCTTGACCCCCTCGACGCCCCTCGACGCTCACTTCACCTCCAGGCAGGTATCATTCACCGCTCGACCGTGCTTCCTTATCCACGGCCTCTCCTTTGCGTCGCTGTTGGGTGTTGCATGTCGCGTGTTGGGTGTTGTGTGTTGCGTGCTACCACCCTCACCGTTGAGTACGGCCCTCCGAGTCGTCTGTAGACGAGAAACACTTCCGGGAGTATATCTACGCTGCCCGACTACTCTATCCCGCGTGGTGATACACGATACACGATACACGGTACACAGCACACGGGCTCCAGGAGTTCAAACGTTTGTCTTGCCAGTGTTGGCAGTGTTGGGCGTTGGGCGTTGGGCGTTGGGCGTCACTTCCGTCAGGTATAACCAGAAGCGCGTTGGCAAGAACGATAAGAACGTAATCGGCGCTTTCCATCCGTGAAAACGTTGACATATGGGGATTTGAACGGCCAAGAATCCGAAAAGACGTAGCGGGTGGCAGCTAGTCTGTTCGTCCTTAGATATGTCCCCCTACGTCGCCGCCGCTCACCCTCTGCTCGCCTCTCCTCCCCGCGCCTTTCGACTGCGCCATAGCGAGAACGGTGCTGGATGTCTCTCGTACGAATGCCGGGCACGCACCTCCTCCTGGGCGCTCTCTCTTTTTTTTTTTGCCACCGTCGTCTCCTCTACCCCTCTACCCATTGCCACCGTGGCCACCCTCCCCGCCTTCACCGCCTCTACCACGCTGACTCCCTCGCGTGGGCTGCGCTACAGCTGCTTGGAGTCCATTGCGCCGCTCGAAGCGCGAACCTCGAACCGCTCGATCTCGCGCGGTGATACATGGTACACAGTCCACGCGCTCCAGGAGCTCGAACGCTCGTCTCCCCGGTCCTGCGTGTTGAGTGTTGCCCGCAACAGCTACCACCCGCCGAGTTGCGTGTCGACGAAGAGCATACCACCATAGTGGTGACGGGTTGGTGGTTGGCGGTTGGCTGTTGGCGGGTGACGGGTGGCTGGCGACTGGTCGTCCCTCGGGAAGCGAATTGCCGCCCCTCCGAGCCACGTTTAGACAAGGAAAAAACGGCTGTTGATTTCGATGGAAGTTAGCGGTAGGAGGGCGCTCTGAAGCTGAAACACTTCATTGGGGTGGATGCGACTGGGGTGGATGCGACTGGCTTCTGACTTCGAGTATATACCTGCCGATTACGCCTGAGGGGTTTTCTACGACCTACGCACTTACCTTGATATTGATGTTACGTAGAACAGCACAAGGACCGTGTACCTATCTTGCGGAACGATGATTCTGATTCCGATACGTAGATCTTCGTGTAGATGTATGTGTATGTTACGACCAGGGAATCAAAGCATGCATATAGTGTGGTTTCTTCCAGAGTGGTGAGCTGTATTTTCTCCTCTTTATGTGGTGTATGAGTTTGTTGAGGTGTTTCGTAGACATAGGTGCGGAGCAGAGGTTGGAAAGGAGAGAAAGAGGGTGCTATGTTAGCTGGACAGACCAGCCAAAACCATGCAACAACCGTCAGCCACAGATCCCAGTGTCAGCCATGAGCCCCAGCGTCAACTGCGCAAATGTCAGCCATGTGTTGTCGACTTCCCTGCTGTCAGCAACCAGAACCAGTAACCAATATTGAGCTGTTTGATCAGGGCTCGCTCTGACGACATATCCTCAAATCTACATGATTCAGTGTGTCAGCGCAGGGGTGCTCACTGCAGCATCAACCGTTCAAATATCTCAAGATTGGGGGTGCACCCGCAGTGATTCTCGCTGGGGATTATCCTGCGCGTGGGTGGATCCTAAGTGCCTGAATGCCTGGTGGTATGGAACGGGGGTATGGTCCTCATCGAGCTGAGTCGTTTATCTTTTCTACTGAGGGCGAGGGCAGTCAGCCATCTCTTGGTCACACAATCACACCCTTCTGTTGTTGCACTTCTGGAAAGTGCCAGACCTCTGTCTGGTCCAACTCAAGGGTAAGTAGCATTACAAAGAATGTTCATGAGTCACTCTGTACTCTGTTGGGTGAAGGCAGAATATCTCCCCTACTAAACTTGTAGGGATGCTAACTGTGTCTGTACAAACAGGGGTACTCTGTATATGTACAGTCTACATGGCTGTAACCGTGCCATATTCTGATTTCTGAAGGAACACTATACAGTCTGTATATGGCCGAGGGTCTAGCCACCTTGTGCCTTAATGTTGTCAGATGATACAGGGTGTATTGAGTTGTGGGAGATAAGTAACAGCTTATAGATAGGGAGCACATGGTTATAAAAGCTATCTTGATAAGACTCTGTCATCAGACCTAGTCACCTGGTACCTGCCTGGGTCCATGGAAATCCCAATGGAATGACCAAGGAGCCAGGTGTATAAACCCTTGGCAGATTCTGACATTCAGTATGAGACAGCTAACTGTTTATAGATAAGGAGCACATGGTTGCTGCTAGAGATAGCAGCTGTCTTGATAAGCCTCTGTCATCAGACCAAGCAGTATCTATCTGGGCCCACAGAAATCACAAGGGAATGACCAGTGAGCCAGGTATATGAACCCTCAGGCAATTCCACTAATGAGACATCTCATCACTGTTAAATTTCCCCAATTGCCTACCCAGGTGTCGGAAATTGGAAACCAACTGCAATGGCTCAACAACACCACCTCACTCATATCATCCACAGCCACTGTCAGTGGCTGAAGTGAAGCCTATCCCATGCAGCACCAAACCCAACCATTCCTTCGCCTATTCACAGTCCCCACCATCCTGTTCACATTGAATCATGGTGAAGAAGATTCAGAATGGCAAACACATTTGTAAAACTCCCAAGACAAAGGAGTTCCCAGATGTGAGCAGCACAGACTTGCGCTCCCATTCCACTTGGCTGATTGGTCACTTTAGGCTAAGGTGTCAGACCTCCCAGACCTCACCCACCGAACGTACATGGATCTGAACAAGGCCAGGTCTGCCGACAGCATTGAATGTAAGGACATGTCTCATTATGAGAAATTGATGGACCGCTACCTTGCTGAGGTTCCGAGATTCCGACTGGATATTTCCTACGATACATTGGTGGACCGATCCCTTGAAAAAAGCAACAAGCCGAAGGATGTTGAGGCGGCCAATCTTCAGATCGCCGACATGGAGTCATGGCCCAGTGATCCCTTCACCGCCATTTTTCAAGCCAAAGATGGTGAGGCCCTACTATGTGTCTTTGCTTATAAAGCCCCCCAGGAGGTCTGTCGTTTTTTCATGTCCATAGGCTCTTGCTAATTCCTCATTCAAGACTGCAAAAAAACATGTTGCCAAGCTGCCCCAGGGTGCTGATTATGGCCCCTTCTACGTATAGTCCATCTTTTCCTGTACCTTGACTTCTACTTAATGGCTTTTGCAGAAGAACTATCTCACTGGACCTAAGGGACATCCTGGAAGGACCTGCGCTAACTTGACCTATCCAAGTTCTGAGGTGAGAGGCCGTCTTCCACCCTCTTAAGGATACCACCTAACTGACCGCCCTCCTTAGCTGGCAATAGATTCTGCCATCCCATCTTCTTCGTCTCAGGCCTCCAGTGATCCTGGATCTACCGTGCAGGAGCCCTCCCCCAGTTTCCATTACGGTTTCACAGTAAGCTACCTTTGCCTAAGGCTTCCACAACTCTCATTTATTCTTGAACAGGCTCGGGACTGTGAAATCCTTTATGAGGCTGCCCAACGCCTTCACTCCGTCCTCACGCCTCATACCCATGAGAGGGACATCTGCCACGCTGAGGATCCCAAAGTCTTTATGACTTATACGAAAGGCCTCATTAATGATGAAGGTTTTTCTGAAGCCAGAGAATTCTCAGGAGTTACCCACCTGATTCATTTCTGGTTTGCCCAAGGCCATACAGTGAGTTCTCTTCATCAGTCTCTTCATTGTTCAAAGCTGAAAGTTGTCAATAGAATCATCAGATTGTTCCTTCCGCCGATATTCTAGGCTGAGGCCCAGCCAAGGGGGCTCTCCAGGTCATGCATTATCTGACCTTGACTAGGATCCAGGCCCTCCAGCTGGACACCTACTTCAATGTGGCCTTCCCCCTTGTCTATGCCAAGTATCAACAGGCCTTTGACACAGGTGTTTAGCTCATGGTGGACCCAGGCCCATGGATAGGCAGAGCCATCATATACAAACTTCAGGTATATGCCCACGTGGATGGCTTGGACGATGGCCCCACCGCAGCCTTCCCGACTCTTGATTGCTACCAGCCATGACATTGGCAAGGACTTGCGGGGATGAGAGCAAGAGCTGGGTTGTGAGTTCGAATATACTGTTAAGAGCCACACTTGCGGAGGGGCTCAGGACTACGCGGACCTGCAGGTGCGTGGTTCCCCGTAGAGATGCAGGGGGAAACAAGGGGAGCGAGTATGTACGGGCTTGGCTTCAGCTACTGGCTGCGCCTCCCACACTCTTGCGTGCCCTGGATTTCGAGGAGGGTTCCTACGTGGGTACCGAGGGTACAAGCAGAGGTGAGGGGAGAGGAGAGAGAGAGGGACAAGGGTGCAAGTGCAGAAAGGAACTAACATTCAAACTAAGGTAACTGTATGTATGGTACAAGACTATATACTAATGAACACGTGGTAGCCACGTGTTCACAAAACAGCAACAAGTCTGGGATCAATAACTACAGCGAGCACAAATATGTACTAAGTCCGTAATCCAAGATGTCCGAGTAGCCGTGCGTGCGCGCAGCCCGAGTCCATAGCCGGGAATGCACGTGAGCATGCCCCTGGTAGCCCCTGAGGGGCCCGCCGGATGCACCTATAACACCGTCAACATCTTATTGAACTTGGGTTTCCTGCACACAGAACACTTCGCGAGGCACACTGGATAATATATAGGTGAACCAATCAACATCCTCACACATCTCATGGATAAAAGGCGAGACATGTATAATTGCACACACATTTCTTGTTGTCTGCAATGCACACGGAGCCCTTGTACACGCCATCAGCACCTGCACGCCCGGAGCCGCTGTTCGATGTCCCACCCAAGCAGCTCTGGCACGACGGCAAGCAGGGAGAGTATGCAGCGCTGTTTGCGAAGCTGCCTGTGCAACAAACACATGCGACAGTCAGTTATAGGCCCTCCCTGAACACACTCGACCTCGCCAACTACCAGCATGTATGAAAAGTGAATGAAATACGGGTCCATTCCTTGAAGACCTCACTGATCTCAAGTAATCTGGTGATCAGCTCTGCTTCAGCTGTTTTACGACCTGAAGATAGTGCAGAACGCACTCGGTACAAGGGGAGCAGGAATGGCGTCGGATTTGGCGCTCGATGTGTTCCCATTGTTTGGCACACAGTTCTGAGCCAAATAATGTCGGAATTCCGCGAGCGCCCTGGTTCGACGCCCAACATTTGGTGGAGCAGTCCCCACTCATTATCGTTGACGTCCATTCACTGGGTCCGCCGCTGGCATCACCACTCCTTACTCTCACATCACCAAACATCAGCTCGTCTTCACGCCATTATCGGCCGTCTTCCCGGTATCTTAGTCCGTGGGACGAGTAGAACACGTGCGGGAGACACTGAGAGATCCCATCTCCTTCCCATAGCGCTGGTAAGTGCTCGTTCTTCTTCATTTGCGCTGTAGATCAACTCAGATCGACTGCGATTAGCCTCCTTCTTCTCAAGCGCAAACTCGGGAGTTACCCCCGTTCTGGCAAGGTTGTCTCAAGCACGAACCTCAAATTCACCACGTTCCACACTCCTCTTGTCTCTTCGCGTACCGTCGCCCCGCTACGTAGCGAATTGACCCCCATCCCGTCATCGAATGAACCCGGTATCGAATACCTGGAGTATACCCCGAAACGGTCTGAAGGAACGCTCTTGAAGGAGGAGAAAGCCTTCCTATATGCGCGACGATGGATTGATGCCTCGTGAGTCCAAGCCCATCTCCAGTCTCCGCTCTCTCGTACGACGTACGATTTACCGATTGTTTCGGTACGCGATATCCCGATCGTGCGCTACGCCTCTCGCCTCTCGCCTACGCTGAACGTCCTGGATATATAGTAACACGGCATTGGGCGGGTACTACGGTATCAGGCAGGCATGGCCGTGGATTGGAGGAGGGCGCTGTCAATCATTGATCAGCCTTGTCGATGACGATGACGACGACGATGCCTCGGTGACTCGGTGCCTCACCGAGCTCGCAAGTTATGTGATCCCGACCATGTCTATATCTAGCGCTGACACGGACAGCCCACCTCAGAACGCATCAACACGGTTCAGCAACCTCAATCGCCTCAGCGATATACCAGTACGAATCCATACACCGTCGAATCGACGTCGGAGCGCCAGGGAGTCAAGAAATCCAACAAATCGATGAACGGACGATTTCATCCCCATCCCAGGCGCGGGATAGATGGATAGATACATGGGACGCCGCCATCCAACACATCAATGTGTCTCATGAAGGACGGTAGGAAGGTAGGAAGGTTCGTCCGCAGTGCCGCCTGACCTTGGACGCGACTTGGTGAACGACCCCAACCATGCACCCCACCCCTCCCGCGCGCGCTGCGACTCCCCCAAAGTCGTCTCTTTCTCCTCCGAAGTCGTCTCCTTCTCCTCCAAAGTCGTCTCCTTCTCCTCCAAAGTCGTCTCCTTCTCCCTTTCCCCTTTGCGGTCTCCTTCGCATGCGCGTTCTCCCGACCCGACGTAACGGATTCGTACCCCCGAGGCCCCGATCGCCAGACATCCCCTCCCCCGCGTATCCACTGCTTCTCTGCTTCACCGACGCCCTACACCCCGGCGACGCAACGCGCGGACGTATTCGCTCGAGTAGTATGGGCATATGGACGCGGCGATACCCGGATCCAGCACAAGGTGCAGCGGCAGGTTGTTCCTGGTGCCGTTCCCAGCGCCTGGGGATGAAGATAAAGAGGATGTACGAGACGTGAGGATGTCGTGGAGGATCTGGGGGTTTGTCGTGGACGTATACCGTCCGGGTAGAAGCTGTACGATCGTCGCAGAAGATGAAATCGTGGCGCCGAGTTCGAGAAGTGAGCCGCGATACATGCCCTTGAACACAAGAACTTACTAGTCATGTTTGAGTAGCCTTGAAGGCACTGCCCTGGTGCAGAGACTGCTATCGGTGGCGACTGTGCACTTGTGAATTCTACGAAGCGACACTAGCCCTCGCCTTCATGAAGTGACACGGTTTCTAGACCTATGCAACGGCCGGAGCAGAATCGAGCAAGCAAAACGGCTGTTGTTGACACCTGCTCCGCCGTGGTATCGTTGGGCCCCGAAGTGCGGAAATCTAGAGGAAGCTGAGAGAGGGAGATGGTGAGTGACGCCGCGCTCGTCGAGAGGGGTAGTTAACTGACTAGTGTACCAGCAGCGAGGTAAGTGTGACAACCTGTGAAGGCGCCCCGATTGTGCAATGTCGACCAACGCTTTTGACATGGCGCCGAAGTGGGGGAGCTAAGGGTGAATCGAGGAGAACGAGGACGACTTGTATCATCCAAGTCGCTTCATATGGAGGAATAATTGTACGCCTTCAAGGGGGTCCATCAGCGGTGTGAAGGGTCGGGAAACCAGGATCTACGGTACATGGAATACGGGGCCATGATCTTGAACACCCTTTGGCAGTCTCCCGGAGATCTCGTTAATCTCGAATAATCTTGGGCTAATGATCTGCTCTGCTTCACCCGTTGTATGACCCTGCAGATATTTAGAACGCACTCGATGACAAGAGCAGCGGGAATGGGTTGACGGATGCTTGGTCAGAGTTGGCGCCCGGCGCACGTTCCCGCTGTTTGCCACACGGTTCTGGGCCACACAATGTCGGGATTCCGCTAGCACACATTCGACGCCCGACATCGCTCATTATCGTTGACGCTGACATCACCACTCCATAACCCACTCCAGCCCTCTCGTTCTCGCAGCGCCGAACATCGAATCGCTGGACTAGGACAGAGAGCAGCTTGAATGAGGCGTGACGCGTCCTACATCTGTCGACGACAATGACATTCTGGGTTCGAGCAACGCTACGTGTCTCTAACAGTAGGTATCCTCTCCTAAGCATGCTTATCAATATCACTTACCCATGTACCCATTCCTTCAGCTCCACGTCATCCTCGTTCCCTCGTACGCGCATAGGCACCCAATATCGCTCCAGCCATCTTGCGTCCTCTTCGATCTTGCATACGGCGTACCTTTCATATCCATTGCAGTCTGCACGCTCAGTTGGGCTGAAGGAGACGGACGTGTTGAGGAGGGATATTCCACAAAGTGCGTATATTCTGCCCCCAGAACTAGACCGCGTTTGTAACCCTGGGCTCTCGTACTTCCCTAGTTGGTGTTCCCTTCTGCACCATCCCTCCTACAGTCCTCCCACATCTGCATATCGAAGGCCCCAGCGCGCAGATGTATCATCACTCCGCTCCGATATTTCAATTGCAACCATACATACGCCCAACTCCAACAGCAGCCGACGCAGATTTCTCCATATCCACGGTCTGGCCATTCATCCATCCCAGTGTTCGCGCTCTTCACGCCACTATCGGCCGTCTTCTCGGTATCTTATTCCGTAGGGCGAGTAGAACACGTACGGGAGGTGCTGAGAGATCCCACCCCCTTCCCATAGCGCTGGTGAGTGTTCGTTCTTCATTTGCGCTGTAGATCGAC
Source organism: Pleurotus pulmonarius (assembly GCA_012980535.1). NCBI lineage: Eukaryota > Fungi > Basidiomycota > Agaricomycetes > Agaricales > Pleurotaceae > Pleurotus > Pleurotus pulmonarius. The sequence goes on from SJKF01000009.1 coordinate 2,093,785, forward strand.
TCAGATTGACTGCGATTAGCTCGCCGCTTCTCAGATCTCATGCACATCTCTCAAGCTCAAGCACAAATCCCAAAATCATTCCGTTCCACACTCCTCTTGTCTCTTCGCGTACCGTCGCCCCGCTACGTAGCAACTTCGCTGCTCATCCCGTTATTGAATGAACTCGGTCTCAAATACCTGGAGTATACCCCGAAACGGTCTGAAGGAACGCTCTCGAAGGAGGAGAAAGGCTTCCTATATGTGCGACGATGGATTGATGCCTCGTGAGTCCGCCCCCGTTTCCCGTCTCCATTCTCTCGTACGACGTATGATTTACCGATTTACTGATTGCTTCAGTATTCGATGTCTCGATTGCGCGCTCTGCCTCTCGCCTGCGCTGAACGCGTAACGTCCTGGATGGTACCATAGTATCAGGCAGGCATCCCCGTGGATTGGAGGAGGGCGTCGTCAATTGATGTCATCAATAAAACTTGACGAAGACGATGCTTCGGTGACTCGATGACTCGGTGAGCTATGCGATCCCGACTATGTCTATGTCTAGCGCTGACACCCCGCCTCAGAACGCCTCAGCAACCCCATTCACCCCAAACGCCTCAAACGTCTCAAAACATCTATTCAATCCATGAACGGACGATTGCATCCTTTGATAGATAGATACATGTGACGCCAACGTTTACATCCAACGCGTCACCGCGTCACCGCTTCACAGCGCCACCGTGTCTGAGGGAAGTTCGTCCGGAGTGCTTCGCGCGACTTGGTGAACGGCCCGTCGCACGACGACTTCCTGATTCCTCGTCCTGCGCGTAGTGTTTATGTACACTGCTACCGCCACCCTCTCTCTCCAACCCCGCATTCGCCACTACATCATCAATCTCTTGCAAAGCAACGCAACAAAATCATAACGCATTCTCCTTCGCATTCGTGTTCTCCGTCGCGTTCGCGTTCTCCTTACCTCTTCCATCTTCCCTCTTCCCTCTTGAGCCCCAAGCGCCAGACGCCAGACGCCAAACGCCAGACATACCACCTACCCCATACCTACTGCGCATGCACTCATTCACTGCTTCACTGACACCCGACACCGTGGCGATGCCACGTATGCGTATCTCGGAGTTGGTGGACAGACCCGGAAGTGCGGATCGTGAGGAATCGTGAGGGATCGTGAGGAATCGCGGGACGATAAGGTGAGCGTGTTCGAGTTCGACGCCAGCTCTACGAACACGCTTCACACATGCTTCGTCTCTCACAATACAGGGTGAGATATATGCATTTTTTTGGCGTGCGAAACAAGTACGCTGGATCAAGAAGGATAATCGCTACTCCTCCTGCTCCTACTCCTGCTCCCTGCTCCCTGCTGCCTCCTCCTCCTCCTCTCTCCTCCTCCTCCAGCTGCGGACTCGCTCACTCGCTCACCATTCCCTCTTTCGCTTTCCCTTTGAAGGTCTATACGTCCCTTTGTATCGTGCGAATGGCGTTTCGCGAAGATGGTGTGGTGTGCGGAGGGGTTGCTCGAACCGTGCGGGGTCAAGGCTGTGCTTTTGCATTTGTTTGGCGGTTGGATGGTGAGTACGCGTCTACGCCCGTGTCCCGTCTCCACTCTCCCGTACGTCGTAGGATTTATACGTCGTAGGATTTACCGATTGCGCCAGTACACGATCGCGGGCCTTGCCTCTCGCCTGCGCTGAACTTCCTGTGTGGTAGCACGGTATTGGGTGGGCACCACAGTACTAGGCGGGTACCGGAGTGTTAGGCGAGCATGGCTGTGGATTGGAGGACGCTGTCAATTATTCGTCAGCCTCGACGATGGCGATGGGGATGACGATGTGACGATGCCTCGGTGACTCGCCGGCTCGCCGAGCTATGCTGAGATCCCGACTATGTCTAGCGCTGACATGGACAGCCCGCCTCAGCAACCTCAAACGCTCAAAACGTCTCAAACGTCTCAAAACGATCATGAATTGCATCAACCGACTCCGTACGCCCTCGACCCGCCGTTGAACCGCTGGAGGGTCAGTGAATTCCACAATGCATTCAATCCATGAATGGACGAGGTCATCCACGGGCCAGGCCCGGGAAAGATAAATACATGGTCCGGGACGCCAACGTTGCACAACGTCCAACATCCAACGCATCGCCGTGTCTGATGCAGGTTCGTCCGCAGTGCGTCGCGCGGCCTGGTGAGTCGTGACTTGCGTTCCCCAATCCCCATCCCCGCCAATCATGCCCCCCTCCTCGCGCCGCGTCCTTTGCGCGCAGTATTGATCTGGCCCACTACGGACCCCGCATGTGCCTCTACACCGCCAGTCCACCTCTGAGCAAACTTGAAGCAAAGCAGCGAAGTGATCTTTGTGTCCGTGTTTGGTTTGTGTTTTGTGTTCGTGTTCGTGTTCATGAATTGTCTCCCAGATCCCCAGAGCGGTCTCCTTCGCGCGCCGGCCTCTCACCCAGGCGCCGGCCGACCACCGCCTCTGCGCATGCGCATGCGCGCTCCACCGACACCCAACGTCCGCGAGGCCACGCATACTCGAGTGCGCGCGTATTCGCGCCAGGACGCGGTTCGTGGACATCAAGGTATCGATCGAATCGGGGAACGAGGAGTGATCAATGAGGACGTGTTCGCGCAGAGCCACACCAGTCTCGGGGCGCGGACCGTGAGGGATCAGAGGGATCGGAGGAATTGGAAGAATACTGGGGTGTTACTGGGGTGTTACTGGGGGATAGGGTGCGCGCCGCGCGCAGCGGATGCCGGCTCGACGGAGTGCGAACAGGCGTTCAGATTCGTCGCGCAGCGCGCGTATGCGTACTCGTACGTGGTCTCACGCGCTGCGGGGTGACTGAGACGCATGCATTTCGGCTGGCGAAGTAGGGTTGGATCAAGAAGGATAACCGCTACTCCGTATGTCGCGTCCTCTTCCTCCTGTTCCTTCGTACACCCACAGCACTCATCCTCCTAACGTCCTAGCCTCTTGCTCACCATCCTGACCGCCAAACAAAAGGACGGCCTTCACCACACACGGCCGCGAGCCCAGCACCCCTCTCCACATTTTTGTTGTCGCACAGTTGGTTGTTGTGATTACATCGTGTCAACGTACCGCCCGGCAGAATTGTGAAAAAGCTGGTCGCTTTGGCGCTTTTTTAGTACGCTACGCCGGTCTGCGTCGAATGACGGCTCAGTGGGCGTGCGAGGGGCTGGCCGGGATACGAGTACGCTGAGCTCGCACCCGACGAGCGGGGTATCCCGTCTACTTTCCCATTTCGCATTTGCTCTGACCGTGAGTTACCCACCGAATCACAAAAAGATCAGAATGTTCATACAATGACGAAAAGGGGGCCCCTCCTATATGGGTGTGGATCATTGATATTGTGGGCGTCGTGCCCACAGACGCCACATACCTGTTTATTGTCCGTTCCTTTGTAGGTGGACGCCTTTGTTGTTCCGTTGCCGTGCGTGGCCATGCGACCGCACGCCTTTGTATATAAGACACAGGTCTCCCACAAAAACCCAACACATAACGCATCACGCCCTTCTACTCCTCCATCGCTCCTACGCCTCCTCGCGAAACTCGCGAAACTCGCGAAACTCGCCAACTTGAATGATGATGGCCCACACCCATAGAACCTCAAGCAGAACGGCCGCCCAACGCGGCGTGCAGCTCTTCGAGTTCTCGTCCGCCCACGTCCTCGAGTCCGTCGTGTTCAGCGCGCGATCGCGGCGCTTCGAAGTCTGCACGGGCCACCGCCGCAATGTTACTACTATCCGCTGCTTCACCCCCGAACGGACGGTGTGCACGATCGATTGGGACACGAAGACGATCGATGTAGGTATAGGTGACGGGAGGACCCCGACGCGGCGCATCGAGGAGTATCTTCCGCTGAATCCTAGACGGAAGACGTGAGTTTCATTCGTGGCTTTACGGGTAGGGTAGAGTCGTTACGGACACTGACGTACCTTCACAGACGAGGATTTTCCTTCGGCGGCGTCGACTACACCTGGATCCCGAAGAAAAACGGATTCTCGGTACGTCTCCTCTTCTGCGCCCCTGCGCTGCCCTTCCTTCAGTTCAGTCGCGCCGATGCTAACGCGTGTATGAACAGCTGTATAATAAGAAGACGAACCAGGACATGGCGAATATCTGGACGCTGCCCGGACACCTGCCCCGTGTCGAGATATACTGCCAGAGCGTCCATATTGGCTTACTCGATTCGTGCGTGATCGCTGCGGTTCTTTTCTTGAGCAAGAGGCCTTTTGGTATCGACAAGGACAACCGAAACGTCTGAGCAGATTTCCTTGGCTGTTGGGGCTTTTATTCCCTGCCCTATAATAAATGACCGGTGACACTGATAGTTCGGAATTATAATATAAAGAACGCGTTAATGATGAGACTCAGTTGCAAAGATCAACGCTGCGACGAGATTGCTGAAAGTTATTAGCGCCCATTACCCCTTGCGTGTCGTTGATAATGCCAACATCAACAAACAACAGCCTCAGTGCTCCGAGCTCCGTCCTTCGGACTTCATACCAGGCCTTCCGATACATCTGGATCTATGTTTTATCAGCGCTTCGAATGCGCCCAGAGCTACATCGCTGAAGCCAGGATACGGAGGGCTCTCGACCGTCATGATTGATTCCCTCGACGAGGCTCGTTATCGGGCTTTCCATATCGTCGCGGTCTCAGCTACAATTAAAGCTACGATTAATCCAATCACGCGTTGCGGGGATCCAAGCGCGCGTGGAATTACAGTGGGATGGAAGAGCCGATGAGAGATATTATTAGTCGTGGTTGGCCGCCACCTGGAGACAGCTGGCCTTGTTTGGCTAGACGGCAGTTGCTGTATTGACCTCGCGTGCAATCGCCCTGCGTGCCTTTCAGTCGGGGGCAGATCCAGTCAATCGTTGGAGTGGGTCGAGAGCTGCAGGGAGAGGAGATGTGGGAAGCAGAAGAGCGTATCGTCGACGCGATTCGACTGCATACGACCTGCACGCGACTGCAAATTCTGGAGATTTCGATCTAGGACGATGTTGGTTGCACATGAGTTTGATTCAACGCAAGTTTCCCAGCGCCATACGGGGTGCTCACCGATGTCTTTGATAACGGTCCGATGTTATTTCTATCGTCCGAGTTTCGAGGTGCTGAAACCAACACCTTAACAGAAACTTATCGAGCGAGAGCATATCTATACGTTTGCCGGACAGGCCAACCCGCGTTCGTATTGCGATAGCCGTCGAAAATACCACATACGTTTGATCACATCACCACGCGATGATGGAAGTTCCATTCGCAAGTCGTTTATGCCCATTCGTACTTCTGGCCGCGACTTATCTTAGCCACGACGAATAGAAGCCGCAGAATCCTCATGGGCCGTGCTTCCTGGCGGGGTTAATGAGAATTGCCCCAATACATATAACCGAGATGTTATGGGCGTCGAGGCGACTCGGGGCACCCCACCGACTCTGAACTCTCTCACCAGCGAGGCATCATGTCAGACATCGCAGAGAAGACTTACGAGGGCAGCGATAGTGATGCGCTTTCGCACCCAGAAACCATCTACGAGCGTCCGAAGGGATGGAGGGGTCTGTATTACCACCCCGTCACTCAAGTGAGTTCCCAGTATTCTACGCCCTGCAGATCTTGCTCACAACTGCTCAGACATCATTGCTGGGATTCGTGTGCTTTATGTGTCCCGGTACGCAATCTACGTGGCTCCTTCGACGAACTAAATAGCTTACAAGTTGCGCCCATAGGCCTCTTCAACGCCGTGAACGGACTGGGTGCTGGCGGACAAGTCGATTCGGCCACCAGCGCGAACGCCAACGCAGCGCTATACTCGACTTTCGCTTTCTTTGCCTTCTTCGCAGGGTATGCCTCCACTTCTACCTCCCTTATCGTCCGCTCAACCACTCCCGTAGCTCCATAAACAACAGGCTCGGATCCCGTCTCACCTTGCTTATCGGCAGTACTGGATATGGACTGTACATCGGCTCTTACTTGTGAGTTTACCGTCGCCATGCGGACTCTACTGGTGCTCACGTATTTCGCCCGCTCAGGGCTATGAACATCCATTCAAATGCTGGTGGATTCGTCATCGCCGCGGGTGCTATTCTCGGAATCTGCGCTGGTACGTCGAAATTCCGCTTTCCTCCCCACCATCACCGACATCTACGCCAGGTCTCCTGTGGGCCGCGCAGGGCTCCCTGATGCTTGCGTACCCGACCGAAAGCGAGAAAGGGAAGTTCATCAGTATTTTCTGGGGGATATTCAACTTGGGCGGCGTTGTTGGCGCCGCTGTGTCTCTAGGTCTGTGATTGCTTTCTTGGTTTCGTCTGTCTTTCGTTGATTGCGCTATCCATTCAGGCCAGAACTTTCACTCTAAGGTATGAGGAATCCGTTCCGTACCGCTTGGACTTCGTTGCTGAACTTCGTCTCCATTCGTAGGCCAACGCCGGTGAGCTCTAAGCGTCTTTTCTTTCTATTTCATCCGTCCTGACACGCTAATCGCTAGTTGGAAATGGAACATACGTACGTCACATCGACTTTGTGCTCTCAGCGACTCACCTCCACCCGTCTGTAGATTGGCTTCCTTGTTCTAACTCTCATCGGCGTCACTATCCCGCTTCTCATGGCCGATCCTCACAAAATGATCCGAACGGACGGTACCAAAGTTACCACACACCGCCACCCATCTTGGAAAGTCGAACTATACGGCCTATGGCTTACGCTCCGCACCGACCCCTTGGTACTTCTCCTCTTCCCAATGTTTTTCGCTAGTAATTGGTTCACTACCTGGCGTGAGTATCGTTCGATTCTCCTATATAGCCATCGTACTAATCCCTCGCTGCCGATATACAGAATTCAATGGATATAACGCCGCCCTATTCAACATCCGCGCTAGATCTATGAATAATTTTGTCTACTGGACCGCCCAAATCATCGGCTCCATCGCGATGGGCTATATTCTTGACTTGCAACGAATCAGACGGCGAGCAAGGGCCTACATCGGCTGGACTATTCTTCTCTTCTCCGTATTCGCCACCCATATCTGGGCCTATTTCTACCAGAAGTATGCAAGAACTGACCGTTTTGTTGAATACTCTTGCCTGACGTCCTATCCTTAGGGATTATACCCGAGAATCGATCCCCCCAGATTCATCGAAGATGGATATCCGTGATCCGGCTTACCCTGCTCGTATCTGGTTGTATATCTTGTTCGGCGCCCTCGACGCTGCGTGGCAAACGTACGCATACTGTGAGTCCGGGATGCTCTCGCTCAGTGAACACTTTCTAACTTCTCTTTGCATTCTGTTCATGCGTCGTTCTCGTGAAATATTGTGTTGCGTCATCCAAATAACCAGGGATGATGGGTGCCATGTCCAACGACCCCGCCAAGCTGGCGCATTTTGCTGGATTTTGTAAGGAGCATCCCTCGTCGTTCTGGATACGTACTCAACAGTCGTGACAACAGACAAGTCCATTCAGTCCGCTGGAGCAGCTGGCGTATGGCGCGCTGACGCAGTTAAACGCCCGTAAGCACTGTACGCTACCTAAGTTGGTCCCGATATCCACGAACTGGGCGTTTCCTAGGTACATGGACCTCTTCCTGTCCACATGGGTCCTCCTCGTCGCGGGCCTGCTATTCGCTCTACCCATGATCTACATGCGTGTCAGAGATCACACGAGTATCGAAGATGAAACCTTGTATGTCACCTTTCTCCCACTCACGTTCGCATCCTGAATTGTTTTCTTATAGGGCACGCATGGATGACTCGGGCGCGGTGCAAGCCACGCCCGCTGTTCGACACGAGAAGGATACAACGGCTGTACAATAATCAGACCTTTGCGATGGTAGGGACCTTGTATGTTTTATTCTTACCAGTAGCTCGACTCTGTCGTTATTTCTTATATGACTGTCATGACACAATACTTATCGTTCGAGGATCCAACTTCTTGTGTGCATTACCCGCTATGTGTTGGGATAAAATCAGACTTGACATCGCATTTAGCTCCTTTGTGAGTTCCCTCCACAGCACGCCTCTCACGAAGGTCGGTGTCGGGGCGTACAGTCTCCCATTGGGTCACAGAATACACTAACAACTTGCCGCTAGGTTCAGTTGCAGTGTTTGCAGGGTCGGCTCGAGATCAGAAAGCCGGGCGCCACAGCCTACAGCCAGGCATAGATATGAAGCTATGCTCATTAGTTAAACCTTGCATCCTGAGTCCTCGGTACAATAAACGACGTCAAGCGTAGTTAGTCAAGCATATCAGGGGTCTAGAATTGTTGAGAAGGATAGTAAGGTCTTAGTAATCGCGATCTCCAGTTACAATGTATTCTGACAAAGCTCCTCTCTCGTGGAGCGGAAGCGGCATTTCACATCTAAGTTGAATCGTAGAAAGTATCATCATGTTTGTCACAGTTCGCCAAGGGTTTGGCCACAAAGCAAAAGCATCGTCGCAGCTACGCATGGATCAAGCAGACCCGCATGAATACTGTTGGTTGAGATCTCGAGTTGAACGGCGGTGTGCTTCGTGACCCTCGCTAGTAGTGTCGACGCGTTGGCCATCGAATAAAGCTGGGAACGATGCACAATGGTTGAGAGCTCGTACCAGATGAACAACAGTACATCTACTCACCGAAATGACGTCCCCACCCGGGATCCACACGTATGTTTCGCCCTTAATGACCATAAATCGACGGCTATAGCAGTTGAGACGGTTAGTTTAAGTACGCTATGAGAGTAAGGATAAATACTCTTTCTGTGGGGACAGAGCGACCCATTGCGAAACGGGTTGCCTCGGGACTACGCCATGAATCTCGATAATCGGGACGGTTCTCCACTCGATCAAAGCGACATTTTGTCCAGCAGCTCCTTGGATGGTGGTGAACCCGCCGGCTGGGTTGTCGGTGGAGATGCGATAGTAAGGCGTGCCATCAGGACCCGTAACGATACAGTTCATGACGTTGGGCATAAAGTTGACGAAGGTGAAGGCGAGGACCGCAGCTCGAGAACTGGGTCCAGAGAATGGTAATGCACCGAAGACGGACGGAGGTGCATTCCCAGAAATGTTGACTGCATTCTGGTTGGCGTTGGGCCATCCAGCGTGAGCGTATGGATTGTTGGTATACATGGCCTTGAGACTACGATGAAGCTTGATTTCGATGGGGACATTTCCTCGAAACAACGGCGCAATAAATACGGGACGGTCCAAGCGAGGTAAGGGGGTGACTGCACTGCTAGATGGTGTTATTGATTATACAGGTTCGACGAGATAGAACACTTTCGTTGTTGGAAGACTAATGGCTCCATACCGAGTGTGGCCATTTGGACAAAGTGCATTAATCGCTAGATGTCAATGCGGATTTGTCACCTTGTAACGGCTAAGAGGCTAGCATCAATGGTGGTTAGTGTGCTTGGCCGAGCTGTAAAATTAATAAGTTGTATACACGGATCTGATGAGGGGGTAATGGTTTGGACATACGCGCCATTGAAAGCTTAGCTAGAGAGGAGTTGCACCAATGGTGAGCTGGCATAGATAGGAGAATACAACGGTAGCAGTCATCGGTTTCCATGAAGCACCTTGTTGGGCGCGCAGCGCTGATCTACGGTGTTTTACTGCTCAGAAATGGTGATGGTGGACAGAATAAGCCAAAACCCACAGCGTTGGTACTAGAAACAGTAACTGACCACGCCACTCCACGAAGCACAGACGAAGCCGTCTCTATTATGTGAAAGGTTCGAGTCGGAGAAGGGGTCTGTGTATCTGTAGGAAGCGAGGGCCTAACTCACCTCAGAAAATAATAGAATTTGGTCAAAGAATGCAGTCGTTTAGTTGTCTTACTTCGAAGTCTTCGGATAAAGCAGTAGCGTCTGTTATAGATTCCACAGTGAAGTCAACGCCGCCCGTACTCAGGCGCGCCGGTGTACAGCAAAATAGAAGTATTTCGTCCGCTCGACGCCCCCCCCGAAGGCCAAGAGTTGGATGAAGACGAACGAGACGAACCAGTGGAAACCTGTTAGTACACCCGTGCAGGGTACGGAATACCATTTTGGCCCGATTTCACTGAGCGCCAACCGCCATGCCCGCCAGGCACGGGTTTCACCAGTGTACATAGACCACCCGCCGATGATACGCGATGTCTCTCCAACGCTGTCTTATCGTCCTTCTTCACGCATCCTTCAGGAGATGAGGGCCCTGGGCCGTTCTAAACGTACCTAAATCCACAGCTCATTCGATTTTTATGTCACCGTGGATTGGTTGGGATATTTCGAGAATACTGACGCATCCAAGATACTATCATTTAGTTTGGCTAGTGTCTGTCTTGGAGTTCGCGAACGTGCCTCCCTTTCATCAGAAGCGATAGCATCCAACACAAAGGGGACAGGCCCTGTCTCCAAGCGTTGAACTACACCATGTACAGTTCGTCGTCGTCGCGCTTATGCAGGAACGTCATTGGCGCTATCTTGTAACGATCAGCAACATACATAATTGTCACACTTGGCGCGGAACGCCCAGCATCGAAGATCAATCCGGCTCCGAGATGAGATTATACCACAGTTCGCCCCTCGAGTAGAGTCGTAGGGACCGACAAGATGAAGATGAAGGGGCCAAGTCCCTGGATAACCAAGCCTTGATGCACCAGTAAGTAGTTGGATTGGCGCGGTCATTGTTGCGATTTGATGGGTGTGATGTATCGATCAAGGGCAGCATACCGTTTGCGCGGCTGAGAACACTAGACGACGATGAGCGCCAACCTCCGACGAAGATATGGATGACATATTGATAGCAAAGCTCGCGGCTCCTCTCTGTCAACGAGACGATGCGCCTTGATGGGTCTAGTGATAGGTTCGACGGGAAGAGGCGTCAACGACGCAAACGATGGAATTCGGACGAATGATCAAAGCGAGTGTGCAGAATAACAGCTTGCCAGCAGTTTCATAGGCGTTTCAATGGTATCTTTGATCGGAAATGATCAGAGGACAGAGGTATCGGAACGTGAGCGTTAAGGCGTTACGAGGGCCTTCGCCAAATCACCTTCCGAGCCCAGGAAACTGGTAAGCATCATACGTACAACGGCTACAATGGGGGCTTCAAGAGACAGATTAGCGCGAGCTCTATACATTGGCGGAGATACTGGACGTACGTTGCCGATCAAGGGGCCAGCGAGACCAACGTCCATTCAAACCTCACTGTAGTACGGTCCCGAAGTGAAATTGCCCTATGCAAGCGCAGAGAAGGAAGGAGAAGTTGTTACCGATAAACGAAGTAGGGGTTGATCGTATGGAACCATTGCTCTGAGCATTAGGGGACTACAAAATTCAGTAATTGGTATTCAACGAACAGCAGGAGTGCTGTAGGGTGCAAGGGGGGAGTGAAGAGTGCGGCGGTTTCATTACGGCGAAATGTCAAAGAAAAGTAGAATATTCCACGTCGAAACGAGATATGGGACACTTGTGAAAGGTCAACGTGAAGTCGGAAGTAGGAAGGGCAGCTAGTTGATTGAGGGAGAGAATGACGTAGGAAACACGATGGGTGTATCGAGGACGAAATTCAGGCCTCCATTGTGAAGTTCCAAGGTTCCGCGACATCAAGAAGGCGACGCGAAACACCAACTGATTCGTTATTGGAACAAATGAACAAACGAGGATCGTATCAGACTCACATCCGGATCATCTAATCTAACATTCACTCGAGCACATGCCTTCAACGCAGGTCGTCCATCGTCATGCTGACCGTCCTTGTCTTCACCTCTCGCAAATCAACGCGCCAAGATCCCGAGCCCAATAGAATGGGTTCAGTAATGGCGACATCATGGGTTGTAACGTATCCTTCAATCGAGGACCTTGATGAAGCGGCTAGCGGTGGTGGTACTTGACGGTGTAGCGTACCACTCCTTGGTGGGCACCTTGCCATCCTCCACGGTTCAGGAGGAGCGATACCTTTTCATTGCTGCCGCCGAATCCACCGCTAGTCCCGCCCTTTCCCGCTTCGAGCCTGAGGCCGCTCGTGGTCGTCGACAAGGAACGCCGATGCTCGGAGGCCCGCATGAGGCTGCACCCTCAGGTGAAGGGTAATTCCATTCGAAGACGGCGTATCTGGTATGATGCCTGGCTAAACTTTCGAGATGATATGACTCTCCGTTGAAAGGCAGCCGTTGATGATCGCCGATGCGCTGATGATCCTTCTTTGTCAACCGGTGATGGACTCGAAAGATACTACTATAGTACGTACCTCAAGCTCGTCACCCCCGTTCACTAGGCTCCAATTCATTCACGATCTACAATGTCGGCGAACTCTTCAAGTTCGCGCCAAAGCGGAGCTCACCTCCAATGCAGAAAATGAGACAATTTGGAAGCACCGGCTCATGCATCATCGTGCAACCATCGCTGAGGCGGCCACGGTGGTGACGTTGGAGTCAAGTTGTGAGATGGCGCCGAAGCAGTGGGATCCCGCTGTTTGGTCCAAAGTTGGGCCAAACAACGTCGGGATGCTTTTCAACTCCGAGTCATCACACCTCCCATCGTGCAAAAAAACACCTCCCATCGCGCAGACACCGTAGTCGAAGCCGAAATCAACCTCCTACATGCTACATGGTTTATCCTGCTTGGTATGGGCGTCTTCCAAAACCTCCAATGTCGATACGTCTTGTACGGACTCTGAAGAGACTAAACACGGTCATGAGCAGGGGATAACATACCGGAGACAGCGGTGTTGGAGGAAGACTTTATACGGTATCACAGTGTGCTGAGGGTATTCGTTCTCATCCATCCCTTGGGTAGATCGACTAATTTCTTGTACATCGTCTTTCTCTCGGCTCTCAACGGACGAAAATGTTGACTAATGGCCTGTTTAGGCTTCCCTGGAAACTGGCAGATGCCAGCCTGGATATTGATGAGCGTTGACGAAGGAGACAGCGACGATTTCGTCCGAAAAGCGCTTTTTTTGCGGACGTCATATAGATTGCTGGACCCGTCTGTGATCGCGGTCTTCTTATGGTACTCGTATTCGAGACTAAGGGATAACTCTGTCGCGCCGAGAATCATCGGCCAGTTGTTGTTAGGCGCATTGTAGTGAGTGCCGATAACGCAGGAACACGGTTGAGATGTGGATTTGGGGTTGGCAAACAGGGGTTTGCTCGACTATTGGTCCTGCCCAGTGGATAGATCAATGATGGCGAAGGTACTTAGCGTCGACACATTTGCACGGCGTCCAGGCCTAGAAGGAGCCGGCAGGTTGCTGATTCGTCGGGGCATCCAAAATGTTACTTTGCACAATTTGCACAAATGATGCGTTGATGGTGGCGCCGCCCCCTACAACCCTGCAAGTCGGCCTTAAATATTAGCATATGATAAGTGAACCCCCCTCACCCCGTTTCAATCCCCCCCATATTCTGTGCCCCCGAGTTGAGGTCTCACCTTGTCGCAAAGATGTTGTTTACCCCCGGGCAGACGTTGGATAACACGTTGGGATCGTTATATGTCGGTTCGTTATGCGCCGCAGTGTGAGTGTTGTCTTTCTCTTCCGTCGGTATCGATGAACGCAGGTGCAGGCTATACGGCATAACGAGCATCCAGACCTACTCGTACTTCAGCTGGTTCTACAACAGGGATTCTCTCGTCCATCGTGTCGCCGTCGGATTACTATGGTCCCTCGATACCATCCATTTTGTCCTCGTCGTGCACGGCGTATACTACTACTGCGTAGAAAGCTTTGAGAACCCGCTAAAGCTCCTCATGCTTGTTTGGTGCGTACCCCCGCCATGATTCTCTCAAACGTCCGTCACCTCATAATTATGTAGGTCGATGAAGGTACCGCTCTTTCAATCCTCAAAATGCTCCCAACGTGTAACCTATCGTATCCCCAGCTCCAAATCGTGATCAACGTCATCATCATTCTACTCGTGCAAGGGTGCGCTCTATATGACTTCGGGACCGAAATTTTTTGATTGACGACTATGAACGTAGATTATACGCTTACCGCGTGTGGCTACGTGAGTTTTGGATACTTCGTCGCCTCTAACATTGTTGAAATCGCGGCGTAGTCGGCGGGTACCACAACAGAGTCTTGGCCTATATCGTTGTATGTTCCATGCTTCTAACGATGAAATTCCAAGCACTGATGGCGGCGGACGTGGTGGCATCAGGTATTCATAACAGCAGGTGGCTTCGGTACGCCCTCGTCTTCTGTCGCTTCATCTGCAATCTCATCGCTCTCCTATGTAGCTGTCGGCATGGCGCTTGCACACGGTGTATATACGCTGACCTTTGTCGCTGATCACGAGAAGATCGGGGTGCGTTCTACTCCTACATCACCCCTCTCCAATATCCCATTCCTCCTCTCCCTCCTCCATGATACTTATCGGGCCTTTAATGGTTTACAGTGGGCCATAATTGCCTCCCTCGCCACCGCGACATTTGTCGATTTCTTTATCGCGGGTGCGATGGTGTACTATCTTCGTCGCAGTCGGGGGTTGCAGCAGCAGTGCGTTCCCCGTCTTCACCTCCTTTGGAGAAGCCGGATAGCTAATATTGTGGTTGTCGGTGTGTAGCGTAAACTCGAAGATCTCGACATTGATGCAGATGTCGCTCACCTCGGGGATACTCACTAGGTTCGTTTCTTCCCATTTCCCCGTTCATCTTGCTCATGATGGGGCTCTGATTTCGTCCCTCTCTAGTGCATGCTCGACTGCTGCCCTCATAACTGTACGTCAGCTTCATGCAACATTCTACCGGACATACTGACGGAATGGCGCGACGTTATTAGTACGTCGCCCTACCAAAGACACTCATTTTCATGGGCGTCGAGTCGTTCCTTACTAAATGTACGTCCTTGCGTTATCTACGCAGCGATGCACGCTATACCCATGCTTGTCAACGTATAGTGTACATCAATTCGTTCCTCGCGATGCTGAATGCGCGCGAGCGGCACCAAGACCTCCCCTATCAAGCAGACTCCCACTCCCACTCCCACTCCTCCCGTAACGGCGTGGCTGTTCATATTCAGACTCTGAGCAAGCCCGGGGTCATTGCCTCCGATGGATCAGTGAGCCTCTTCTCTCCGGTATCTTGAATACTCTCGAACGGTTTGCAGAACCCACGAACATCCCTCTCGCTCTACAAATCGTCAGTAGCGCCTGTTACTTCCTTCGTTTCGCCGCTGGAGTCCCAGACGGGACTGGACGACTTGAGCAATAAGGAGGGACATGTCCGCGAGGATGGCCGCCGTCTGGACGGGGAGAAAGATGAGGATAAAGCATACCCGTGGTGATTGCCGTACCCACCCACCCCTTCATCCACCCCTTGACATTTATTCCGCACTACGGCGGTTTACTTCTTCGTTTTCGAACTCCAGATTAGTTATTTATAGACCGTTGGTCGTCAATGTAGTTGGTCGTTTGCTCCTCAGAGTGTATGTATGGATCTAAATTTCTTCGGGCATTTGCTTTCGTACCGGATTGTCAAAACTTAGGAACACGTACAGAGCGGAACCCTCAACGTTCGAAGAAGACGAATGCTGACCAGGTTGTTTGGAAACGAAGAGTAGTCTGTTCGCGATGAAAGCTGTGGATGCGGACGTTCATGAAAGCGGTCCCTTCGACACCAGATGACTTCGGTAAGATCCCGGAATTGTTGCAGCTAGGAAGTGGTTGTTCATTCCAATCGAACAAGGGCGATAATAGTAGTACAATAAGTAGTTGACAAGCCAAAGATTCGATGCAACTTTGTAACACAGTAATATGAACACAGTAAAAATGCCAGGTTCTAAAGGGACGTGGAATGCAAGGGGTACTACAAGTGCAAAGGAGAAATCAAGCTAAACATACACGGTGAGTCATGGAGTATCAAGGGGGTAAATGTAACGAATATAACGAGTTTGCCCACTCGTAATGTAGTAACGGAACCAAGTATTAATGAAGTACGTCGAGAGCAAGATAAGGCAAGATGAGGAGAGGAGATGATATACAAAAATGGGACGATGATTGCTTTTATTACGATCTAGGAGACCTACGGGGTCCCCGGCCTCTTGCAATGTGTGGGCCTGTTGAGGACGACGATGAGCCAGATCCGAGGACGTGGTGATGGATAGACTCTTGATGAGGAGAACGTTCCGAGCTGCGGGAATCGAAAGTCCCGATATGTGAGGGCTGGATTTGATTTTGCCAATCTGAGGACGCCCAGATGGAGTTGCCGCCATCGGGCTTGCGCTCAGCGGAAGACGAGGATGATGCAGCTACTCTGTGACTGTGGGATCCCATATTCATGTCGCCCGCCCACCCAGTGAGTGTAGAGAACGACGAGATCGGAGGAGAAATCGGGCTGGTTGGGCCGCTGGACTCGGAATCGACGCTAGTAGGGAATGAAAGGAATGGGTCGGGGATGGCTGCTATCATCCCGGCACGATTGGGACTTGTTCCCCAGTCGACAATGCCGCTGCCATCAGCGCTGGTCGTCACGATGTACGGCTAAGCATAAAATCAGCATCTGCCCATGAAATGAAGGAGCCAGACGTACGTTTGTAACATATTCAACTGTCGGGGTCGGCTGCGCCTCAGTAGGCATATCGTATCCCATACCGTCCGTATTCGTGATAGTATACGGCTGAGGACGCCAGGCTGAACCCTCTTCACTCCTTTCTGCGATCGTATGCGTCGTGCTGGGAGGGAACCAATAGCCGTGGTGATGGTGTTCGGCCTCGAAGCGTGTCCGGTCCTCTTCCCCTTGCCAATGTACCCTCAACGGCTGCGCGGCAATTCCAAGAGGCTGAGGAAGCAGGGGAGAGGGACTATCCAGAGGCTGAGGGTGTGAATCGCTGAGAGCCGGAGAATGTTCAGACGTTGACGGAGAATTGTAACCGACCGAGTTAACAGGTATGGAAACTGTATCCCTTCGGACATGGGTGGGGAGGTTATTCGGCGGCGGGGCTAGGTGTGATGACTGGGATGTGAGGTTCGACTCCCCGCCGCGGTTGTATGAACTGGCCAGGAGGTCGCTTTGAGAGCGCGTAGGATTATAAGGCGACCTCCGGTCTGGCGCCGGCGCCGACAGCGAACGCTTGTACATGGACGTCAATGGAACGGCTTTGAATTCTGATGAAGGCGAGCCGGCGTCGGTAGCACCCGAAGCTGAGAGTTCGGGAGATACTCGATTGTCCTCCGTTGGGGTAGACGTAGGAGAAGAAGTGGTGGCAATCGAGCGGCTGAACGATAGAGTAGACGAGCCAGCGGGAGGGAAGATGAAGTAACTAGCCTGAGGCTGCTGCGGCGTTTGCGTTAAAGAGGAGGCTGAGACCGGGGATGCCGTTGGAACATGCAACTTGGGGGAGTCGGTGGCGAAGGGGATGGAAGTATAGGCGTCTTCGTCTCCAGACGCGTATTCCTCTCCGTCGGCGTCAGCTGTTCCGCCAGAACCGCGTTCGGTGTCGCTAGAGCTATCAAGCTTTCCTTGGTCGTCGACTTCTGGCGCTGGGATGGAGATCTCGACATGGCGAGAACGTAAGGCGTACCGCCCTTGCCCCGCCGGCTTGGTAGTAACGGCTTCAACATCCACCGCCTTTGCTTTGCCCTTGTCTTTCACCGCCTCTGCCTCGCGTCCTTGAGCGACAACCTTGCTTGTTTTGGTCCTCCGCTTCGCGCGTCTCCCATCCTCCCATTCCTCCATGGCCAACTCGAGTTCCGCGCCCTTTTTGCCCTCGATGAGCTCGCTGACAATTTTCTCGACGCGTTTCTCCTTCGTCTTGTTCTTCTCGCTCTTGGGGGCAAGGTCCTTCGCCCTCTCCTTTCCTTTCCCCTTGCTTTCAACCGTGGCGGCGCTCGTCGGTTCGACTTCTCGTGCCTTCCCTTTCCCTTTGCTACTGGAACCTTCACCGGTGGCCATCGTTGCGGGAGGGAGGAAATCGAGGCTAAATTTCCCAGCCTTGCTACTGCCGCCACCGGGGTTACGCCGACGGCTCCCACCACCTCCCCCGTCCTTGATCTTGAGCTTCGCCATGGCGTTCGCGCCTGGTCTGAATCGCCAGTCAGGATAACGCTTGCGGTGCTCAGCTTGAGCGTCGACGGCCTTCTGCTCCCATTCCTCTCGCTCTTGCTTTGGGAGCGTTTTCCAGTACATGCCTTGGAACGCGTGTTAGCGGGCTGAGAAACACGAGGCAGGGATGTACGTACCAATTATCTTAGAAAGCGTGCTATGATTCCCCTCGACCTTGCCTGGAACCTGCTGACTGCGTATGAAGGACGATCGAAAGAGAATGAACGCGTTTGGCGGTCGGGGGATGTATGAGGCGTCCCGTTTCTTCCCGTGAGAGGATGGACGTGGCATCCAGCTGCTTGATGCTACCTGCGATTCGTCTTCGATGGCAGGCGATCCTGAGTCGAAAGCCGCGGCCGATGGCGCGGCTTCTGGATGTGTCGGAGGGGTCGGTGTGACGGTCATAGACGTCGCGGGTGCAAAAGAGGTTGATCCCAAAGATTGGTGGGGATCGTTAGAATCGGCGGAGTGTGTGGAAGCGACAGCAGAGAAGGAGATGGGGGTCATGTTCGCAAAGAAAGTATAGGTCATTGGTTGGGTTGGGTTGTCAAGTAGCGGGGGCATCGGATCTGAGGCAATTGGGTTATTTCTCGGTAGAAAACGCGCCAGCTAGTACGGCGTGGGGGGTCGAAAACAAATAGAAACTCACCTTCCTCCTCTCCATCCTGATTTCTCGGTTCCCTGTGGCCGCGGATGGGGGGCATTTGAGGCGCAAGTGCCGCAGGTGGGCGTGAGAGTGAACGAAGCTGGCAAATATGAGTTGAGGACGTGCTCGACGACGACTAGCAAAAGGAAGGAACGATGAGGAGGGGAACGGGGATGGAAAGAATGACGGCGAAGCGCATGGTGGTCGCAGACGAGGCTTTATGCTCGAACGAGGCAAGCAAGCAGCACGCCCCCCAACTTCATCAACGTCTCGGTCTCCGCGCCTTCGAATTCCCACCATTTCAGGGATGCCATAACCAAAGACAATAAGCCGTTGACAGCTTCCTGCTCGGGGCCCTGCCATCTCACGAAATCCCATTTCCCTTACAAACGAACGCGAAAACTTGGAAACTCACTTTGGTTCTTGGGCAAACATTCCCTTTTCAAATCTTCGAGTCTCGACGAAGCCATGTTCCATCTTGGGCATATTGAAGCCGAGGAAGAGGCTCGCTGCCGTAATGCGCCGGAGATATGGCGTCTCTCGGGCGCCTACTCGATGTCGTTTCCCATCATCCTCTCATGAATGAGCTCGCCGTGCCGGACGACGAAGAGAAGAAGTACCGCAAAGATGGCGGCCTCGGAAAGCGAGATGGTGGTGGTTGGAGAGAGGGAGTTGAAGATGAGGACTGCGATCATCCCCTTGTTTTTGACGCTCGATGTGGAAACCACGTTCACAGGCTTCTCACTCAGCCCCCTCTGTCATCGTCGCGGTCGTCTACGTCGACACACACTACGCATCCTCGCCCATACCATCCTGGACGCCTGGACGACGTACAACAAGTGATCGATGACCATCCCGATCTTGATCGGTGTCGATCGGTGATCAGCGACTGCAACAACTCCGTCCACCACTGGACCAACTCCCGACAACCCCTCGCCAGCCTCCTCTATCGTTTTGTCTGTGCGAACAGATCTTGATCGGTGTTGATCTAGATAAGGACCTGACCTTAGTCCGTAGACGGAGCTCTGGTGTATCTCGTGCGTATAGGCTCTCCTTCTACGACACTAAGTACTCACCGTCGCTCCAGGCTGTAGACTCGCCTGCCTTTTCGTCCCCCTTGCAGAGGCTATGTCGGAATATACAACTCTCAAAAAAAGTATGAACATTCTACGAGCTCCCCTTCTCTGGGAATGCGTGGTCTAGATGCGTGCAGTGGAGAATGGAGATGGTCACTATGATAGAGGTGATCGACGGGGAGGAAACAGGATATCTTTGTCCGCCTACAGAAGTCCAGACAGCAGATCCGGCTGATCGCATACCGACCTCCCGAGCGGATTACGGTCACATCCGCGGTATCGGCGTTAGCATGGAAGCCCAATTTGAAATCGCTCGTGAGATGTACTCGACAGCCTCTGGTCCTCCGACTTCTCGGTCAGCGGCGTGTTCACATCGTCGGTATGCCCCTCAATGGTTCATTTGTGGAATACGTTGCCCAACCCGGGAACCGAGACAGGATTATTACTAGGAGACGGAGATAGGTACAGGGGACAAGATACGGGGAACGACAACTCAACAAGATGAACAAGTAGTACTCTAGCGAATGGCAATATACGACAACAAAACACCTGTCCGATACGACCGTCACGACCGTCGAATTACCTCCTCTTCCTATCCTCTCCGTCCTCTGCGCCGAGCACCTCACTCCGGAACTCAAACCTCCCGGTCCTCTCCAGTCTCTCGACGAGGACATCGCCAAACGCCGTGACAGGCGTCAACACTCCTCCGCGTTGCGCTAGAGCTGGAAGGTGGTCACGCGCAAGGAGGATGGAGAGCGCCGACTCGGATATCATTACTATTGGGGTGAAAGGATCAAGGCCTTGGTCAGTCATCCTGGGGAGGGGAAACCATCAGATACGTACTCGAGGTGAGAAGGTACCCTGGGCAGCCTCGGCCGATGAACAGTGATTTTACAACCGTCGGTTCCCTTCCGCTCGCGATGTCGCCGTTGGTTGTGGCTGTCGACCCCGACGCTGATGGGGGGATGACGGACGTAGGGACAGCGGTAGTAACGTTCGTGACGCGAATGAACCCATTCTGCATCGTCTCCTCCGAGGGTCCCTCGCCCGGTTGAGTGACCAGGCGTTTGAATAGCCAGCGTACCTATCATAGGGACATCATGTATTCGGATCCCTCGAAAATAAGAATTGGGAGAGACGGGAAAAGCACTCACGGGCTTCAGAGCGACCAAGCACGCGGCAACGGCCATCATGCCCACCGATAGCGTGAAGGCCGAGAGCTTGGACGGCATCTGGAGAAACTCGTCGTACGTGAAGTTGGGGCCGTATCTCATGACTTTGCTCGACGTAACACCGTTGATGCCTGGCTTAGTAGACGTAGAAGGGGACGGGGATGATTGGAGAGACACCATCTCCAGCAAGCCCCAGGTCCTCTGGACGAGCGCACGATTTGCGGGGGCCATGAAGAAGAACGCGCCGACGAGGCGCTGGATGTGGGGCATGGTATACACGAGGCGGCGGGGTGCGACGCGGAGGCCTTTCACTGCAACAGCTGCCGTTCAGAAGAGGTAATTTGATAGAGAACACAGAACGTACCAGGGCTGAGACCATACGGCTTAAACGCCTCCTTCATCTTCTCCTGCGGAACATTTTCGAGCATGGTCAACCCCGTGCTTATAGTCCCGCCAGATATTCCACCGCGGAGGTTGTAAGCCGACGTTGAGGACAGCATCTCCCATCCGTGGCTTTGGCCCAAAGATCCAAGATGCTTGTAAGAGAGGTATACGGAGTAATCAGACGGAATGGAATCCATCCCGCAGCTCGGGACGATGATGGCGCCAGTACGGGTTGCTGCATAGTCGAATTCGTAGATAATATCGCGCACCCAAGGAGGTTCTCCTGTCAAATCGACGTAGTGGACTCCGTGTCGAACGCAGGCCCTATAACGCACACCCAATGAGATAAAACTAGATTCCAGTAAATTCGCCGAAAACTCACCGAACAACGGGCGTCCCCCAGGTCCAATACGGGCCCACCGTATTGATCACCACTTTCGCATTCTGCACGACTCTTTCGACGTCTTCGGGATTCGTCACGTCGACTAGCACTGAGGGAACGAGCGAGGCGTCCAAATCAATAGACTTTGCGAGGGCTGTTAGCTTTGACAGCGAGCGGCCTGCGATGGCAAACGTGAACTCGTGGTTTTTATGTTGTGGATGAGCATAGAGATAGCGAGTGATTAGTTTTCCGGTGAAGCCTGTTGCACCGAGAACGAGGAGGTCGTATCCGGCCATAGTACGTGGACTGCAGTGGAATTCCAGCGCGGCCAGTAACGTAACGTTGTTTGTTCGTGATATGAGTCGAAGGCGTCGGCGTTGGCTCAACGACTCAGATCGGAGTCACTGACACTCGATGGGCCACCCAAAGTAGACGAACGTGTACAGTCTACTGCAACTCACGTAAGACGACTCGATTGCGTTGGTTTGTCACTGAGCGCAAGCTCAGTGCAAGTGGACGTTATCATCCCCATGTCGGCTCTTCGCATCTAGTACCAAGACTTCAAGTCTCTCGATATGGGGCGTGCTGAAGGACGAGAGGTTGGAGTTCAAGCCACGAACAGAAGTTAGACGTCGCTTGCGTGGGGTATGTGAATCATGGACACATAGTGGGTTCCTCAGCAAGAGCACTTAGGAGGAGATCGGACTGATCTTTGCTACCAGATGCTTCAGCCTTCATGTCGCCTTATTGTACTTCAATGACGGTTCTCCGTCGAGGACCTGATGGACCACGCTGGTAATCAAGGCGCTCACAAAGCCATGGTATCGTTAGAATAGTCGAGAGCCCGTCGTACCAGAAGACGCATGGGACTACACTCGTGATAATCAAATGGCTAGCGGTGGATTGGTGAGTTGGTCTTCTGGGTGTGCGTGTGGTCTACTGGTGCTGAAATATTGTATGGATGGCTGGCATAGAAGCCCTACGCGCAGTATATGGTAAATCAGCACGATATGTACCAACGTTGAATGCGGCTCAATGTGCGATGCCTAAATTATGCCCTCACCATAAATGATGCCCTCATGCCGAATCGCCCTTAATCGTGTGGACGCCGCGTACCATTCAGTCTTTATCACCAACAAGCGTGGTTCCAGTCAACCACACCTTCGAGTATTGAACGCAAGTGACTCGCTCTGGACTACGCCCATAGCTTCGGTTTCTTGCTCAAGGTCAGCCAAGCCCCGGACTCAGCACATGTAATAACATCAACACGAACGCCTCTCCTCTCAATCGAAGGGGCAGACACGCGGCTCGAGTTGGCCAATACATTTACGATCTGTATATAAACCACGGTAAGCTATCGACATTTCCTTAGGCCCAGCTTCTAACTCGCATTAGCTACCTACTTGCAGTTCACCGTTGCAACCGACAATGAAGTTCTCTCTCGCCGTCGTCGCCTCTCTCTTCCTCGCCGCCCATGCCGCTGCCCTTCCGGCTGAGGCTGAAGCTCCCCCAGTACGATTCCTTCTCCGTATCGAGATACTGCTCTCCTTATTGATGGACCGTTTCTTTCTAGCAAAACTGCCCTCGTCCCCGCAGCGCAATCCCCTTCTACCGTGCGTACCACGCCGGAGCCATCAACCACTTCTACACCACCAACAACCAGGAGTGGCAGAACACTCTCGGCCTCGGGTACACCCACGAAGCCGTTGCCGCCAATGTCTTCGCGGCGCAGGAGCCCTCCACCGTCCCCCTCATCCGCCTCTTCAACCCCTCCCGCACCGACCACTTCTACACCACCAGCGAGCGCGAAGCGAACCGCGCCACGCGAAACGGGTACACCCGCGAGGGCATTGCGGCCTATATCTTCGACAAGCAGGTCTGCGGCAGCCAGCCGCTGTTCAGGCTGCTCAACGCCGGGACCGTGGATCACCTGTACACCACGAGCTGGGAGGAGAGGAAGGAGGCCCTCAAGAACGGGTACGCTGACGAAGATGTTGCTGGGTATGTGCTCGCCGCGTAGATGGTCCGGTATGTTCCGTCAGTCCATCGTTGCGAATGATGCAGAACACTGACCTCGAGGTTGCCCTAGATTTATACTGGGTATTTCTGTTATGGAGTTTGATTGCGAAGCCATAGCGAAATTATCATAACGGTGTCGCTGAAGGTAGATATCCCTAGCGGTAGTTATTCATGAATTATTAGCGTTGAAATCTCCGCACGAGTTGTGAGTCTCAGTGATGTCCTAATTCTAGCGGGCACCTAGCTTCCGTTCCTGGCATCGAGCGTCGAGGACAAACCTACGGCTCTCAACCGGGGGTACGATGTAACAGTCGTATGTTTCACGGTGTTGTAGACGAGTCGGGTTGCTGATTCCGGACGGACGAATGGACTCCCACCGATGATGGAGTTGGTGCGCTAGTTCTGATGGTTTTGTTAACTGCCATCGGCGATCGCGACTCTTCATAAGAGGCTGAGGGTGTGGAGCTTGCGAAGATCGACAATGGCTTCAAGCATCATTGATTACGATCCTCACTTCTTTTGATGAGACTTCATGATAGATGAGATGTGTCTGAAACGCGAAGGGTCTCACCACGTTCCTTGAAGGTTCGAGTCAAAGGCTGCCATTTGGAGTCCTCTACTTTGCGATCTACCGTATTATTAAAAACGTTTACAGAGCTACATGGCGGTCGGCATCGATGAGAGTGACTTAAACTGTCGACGGCGTGTAACGCTTACTTACAGCCGGCGCTCCATTCTGGCACAATGTGCCCAACATCACTGGAGTGGGTAACCCCGTTTTCTACATAGTGCAGCGCCTACAACATGATCACCATTCTCCATTCGTAGCTCGAGCTATTAGTGGCGTCGAGATGATGATCGATCTGCATGAAAAAACTGGCAGCGAGTATTGCTCATCTGGAATCCGCCTTGTTAGTTGCTGTTGGCGGACTCCACTTGAGCTTCATAGCATCGTGGTTTGAGGCCACGCTATCCCGGCGTCCATGAAACGCCCTTTCCGAGACAAGTTGACCGAAACCACGCGTTGGGCACAGCATTTCGGAGGACCCTGTCTGATCCTCCAAAAGCGGGGTCGAGACGTCAAAAGGGTTGCCGACGGTTTCAAGCCACATTCATAACTACACACGACACAATTTTTGGCTATCGCCTCCATACCGCACTCGAGCAGGTCCTCGCCCCACGACCTTGTTCACGGATCGTTTTCGCTGGTAGTCGTCGATCGAAGTTGGAAGTGCTTCTTTTTTATCATTAGGTAAGCTGGGTGTGATTGTTTCGTTCGACAATTTCTCACAATCGCATCTCTTCCTCCACCACCTTCCCCGCTCGTTTCCTTTCGCTGCGACGTTCACAGCAAGTCGCTTTTTGCGGAGAATCCACCCTCTTTTCGAATAAACTGGAAGAGATAACATGGCCAGTGAGTTTGGTTCAGAATTCTAGCTGAATAGCACTCACAGCCCCGTTGCAGCGAGTCCACCGATTACGCCTACTTTGTAAGTCCCACTATCAAGTTTACTTGATCCAGCGCAAATTTTTGCTCTTGCAGATCGCCACCGACGTCGGTGAGCACTCTCTCACCCCCGACTTCGACGGATCCCCCAACTACGACACCTCCCCCCACGACGACGCCGCTTCCACCGCCTTCGACTTCCTCGTCGCCCCCATCGAGCCAATCTCCGGCTGTATCTACTACTTCCTCTCCTCCGACCTCCAGTCCACCTCCGGAGACGACAAGCCTGTCCAGCTCGTCGTCATCATCATCACCGTCATCTGTTTCAGAAACCCCGACCATCACCTCAACCTCCGCACCCCCACCAAGTACGACGTTGGTCGTTACCAGCACATCAGGCACCCAGATCGTCACCGTCACTCAAACCACTCTTGCCCCAACGATCAGCCGCAACGTCGCTCCAACGACGGCCTCGAACGACCAGTCGAATAGCAGTGGGTGAGTCACCAATATCCGCGTTTTCGGGGGATAGCTGACTAACTCCCATCAGATTCTTTTCGAACACTGGTGCTGTGGCTGGCGTGTTCACAGTCGTAGGCGTCGTTGTCTTGGCCGTGGTGTTCGCACTCATCACCAACGCCGTCAGAAAACGTCGAGCTCGCAAGTTTGACCGTGAGATCGCAGACGCCGCTGCTGAGGCAGCAGCAGCCCAAGCTCCCGCATTCCTTGACGATGACGACGACGATATCGAACGTAGAGCCGCTGGATACGGGAGAGGCGGCACCAGCGGGGGATACGGCGGGAACGGCAGCAAGGAGTCGTACACTGGCTACGACTCCTACGGCCAGCCAAACTTGGGGTACGAGAGCTACGGTATGAGCGAGATACCCACGAATGCATCGGCCACGGGGCTCGTTGCAAGCGCAGGAGCTGCTGGAATTGGTGCGAGTGCCCTGGCACGTGCACGGAGCCAGCGTGCGTTAGAAGCACAAGGGCTGGCACCTGGTGCAGGCGAGGCTCAGACCCCGTATCCTGCATTTGTTGCCCCCGGAGGTATGCAGGCGCAGGACCAATGGTACCACAACCATCCGCCTCAGCAGTCCCAGCAGTACCAGCCATACGCGCAACCACAGTACCCCTCTCCCCCACCCTCGCAGCAATATCCCCCGTACACGCAGTCTCCACCAAGCTCGCAACATAATCACTCGCAGTCTCCCTCCCCTCCGCCTGCTGCCCTACAACCAGGCCACGCCGCCGCAAACCCGGCCAGCAACGAGTACGCGCTTCTAGAGGCTGCCGGCTTCGGCGCTGGTGCAGCTGGCGGCGCGAACGTCACGCGCGGGCCCTCGCAGTACACCAACGCCCCCACATCGGCATCGGCGTCCGTCTACTCCTCAGACGTCTCCCGCGCTCGCTCCCTCGGCTCAGCGAACACCGGTGACCTGTTCTACTCGGGGAACGCGTACGCTCAACAGCCCGTGCCAACGAGCGCGTCGACGGGGATGAGCAGCGGCGGGGGGTCGCCGCAGGAATCGTACGCGGCGCACTATCAGACGGCAGCAGGATTGGCCCCCCCAGGCGCGTCGACCGAACAGTACGCGACGCGGGGAGCATCACCACTGCCGAATCCGTTCTCGCCGGGGCTGGGTGCGGGGTCCCGGGAGGAAGATGGGTACGGGGGGATGGCGGAGAGCGAGGATGAGGACGAGCAGGATGATGGGCGGCGTGTGCTGAAGGTAGGCCGTTGACTCTCGGTGACCGGCTTGTGATGCTGACGTGCTATCTTGGTAGGTGCGAAACGAGTAGGCGCGCGAGAGCTGTAGTCTCGTTATATCTTTGTTGTTTTCACTGTGGGTCCCTTGTTGCTTGTGCTCCCTCGAACATTCGTCTTCGTTCCCCCTTTCTTGCGAACCCGCCCGCATTATTGACTATTTATTCACGCATACCCTCTTCGAACGGCTACCATAATCTTCGCTTCGCTTCATTCCCCCTTTTGCACAACATGTTGCGCGTGATGTAGCTCACATCTTGCACCCTGTCGATCATTGAATACCGAATATTTGATGTACTTTACTCTACTATTCGCAAAAGTGCTACCTTAGTTACACACACCATCCTGCCTTCTGTTATCTGCTATGGTCTATATATTCATGTCGTTTTTCGCCATGGCAGCTTCCTTCCCTGTCTACAAGACCGCAGAGCCATCGTCGGCCCTACGTCGCGGACCTACGTCAAGGGCTTTCAGCGGGCATTGGGTCCGCCTCCCTAACTTCAGCATCGGCCTCGCGCTACGTTTGCGTCACGGAATCTCCTTGAACAAGACCATCTTGCCAGCGGCGCGTTCGACTTGGCTCTACGTGAAGTCGAGGCAAAGTTAACCAATCTATAACGAATTTCGGTGAGGTGTGTGATACCCCGCCGCCCAATCTATTTGTGAACCTGCTACTCAGATGGCTTTCGATACCTTGCATCATGCTGTTGTCTCGGGTAAAAACATGGACCCGCATGTTCGGCGCAGTATGCGCCAGAGCCCGCTGCGTAACGTCGATACAGCGAGGGAAAGGGAGGTAGAATAGAAAGGAGAACCATGGCATCCAGTCGTCGCCCTTGCCGCCCACATCGTCCTATCCTTTGAATCCCTATCTATCAAAGCCTCAGCCAATGCTTGCATTGGCTGAGCTTTGATAGATGGGGGCAGACCCAAAAAACGGCGAAATCCTCACATTTCTTCGGGATGCGGTATCGACACGCAGTGTCGATCCGCACTGCCGAACCCCCCAAAGCCACGGACCACCTGTTGTATTACACTATAGCTACAATATTACTTACTTACAGGTCCAACTGCCCAGAAATATACGTGCTACGGTTGATCTATCGCGCGAGTGAGTGAGCCATTCGAGGGTCGAGAGGCGTTCAGCAACACACCAGCTAAATTATATACCATCATGAGTAAAAATGTGCCCTTAGAGCCGGGTCGGACTCACCTGCATGGACTAAGATACACCCATCCCCATCCACGTACCGCACGAACGGTAACCGTTCGTGCCGCCATATCCATCGACCCCTCGTTCATGTGTTGCGCGAACGATAACCGTTCGTGACCTCAGGTCCGTTCACCACCGATCATATGCGCGAACGGTGACCGTTCGTGCCTCCTCATCAATCCACCCAGCCATGTACCGCGCGAACGGTAACCGTTCGTGCTGCCTCACCCACCCGCTCCTCGTTCGTGCTGTCTGATCGATCCACCATCCCCTCATCGGGCGAACGGTAACCGTTCGCGCCGCCTGATCGATCCTCAGTCCTTCGTGAACGGTAGCCGCTCGTGCTGCCTAATCCGCACGCCCTCGTTCGTAAGATGCGCGAACGGTTACCGTTCGTGCCGTCTGATCGATCCTCTGTCGTTCGTATGTTGCGCGAACGGTAACCGTTCGTGCCGCCTGACTGATCCACCCCACCCATGTGCCGTGCGAACGGTAACCGTTCGTGGTGTCCAATCCCCCGCCTTTCGTCCGTGCTCTTCTATCGATCCACCCTTCCCCTTATCGCACGAACGGTAACCGTTCGTGGTGCCTAATCCACCCGCTCCTTCCAGACGACCCCTCGTCGACGCATTGAGATCCGTCCACGCCTCCCAAGCCTTCTCATCCGCCCATCTCGTGTCGCATCAACGGTGGCCGTCGACACTCCCATCTACTCTTCCTTTACCGCGGGTCCTGCCTGTTGCTTCCACCTCCTACGCCCTCCGTTCCCTCTCACGCACGCTCGATCCACCACCCTAGCACGTTTTCCTCGTCCATGGCGCTGTCCCTTCAGTACGCTTGGTGCGTATATGCGTGCGAATGGGTTAACTCTTGGTCATCCGATCGATGCCACTGCGTGAAAGCGCGCCTAGCCGAATAGACGGGGAAGGACGCCTGATACTGGTCAGGCTGCACTGTCTGGGTTGTTTCAGTACATATATGCGCGAAAATCTCTAGCAACTCACCCTGATCGTGCCACTCGTCGTAGTGTTGTCCCTCGCGCCTCCGCGGCCCTCCCGTTCAACCCTCCATACGGTCGCGCCCTACCTGCACGCTGCCTACGTCGCGTTTGATGTCCCTGTATGCGCGCGTGTGATTCCGCCTCCGAGCCTTCTCTTGGAACCACGACTGTGGGCGAGGGCACAAAGGGGGGATATGACACGGTCTGAACGCGCCATTCGTGGCTGGATCGCGCGACGAGCGGGGCAGGGGGGGGGGCATTCAAACAAGTCCTTAGGAACCCGATGATGGCGGCGTCGCGTTGGGCTAGCTTTGATTTCATTCGCGATCCCGCAGCCGTCGCGGGCGTCTACTATAGGCTACTTGAACAGACAGTTCAACCTAGCTGATTGGAAACTCACCTAGCGGCTACTGGAGAGCAACCACGCCATGGCCTTTGCTTCGCATCCCCTCTCGTTTCGCTGGCAGCGCACGCGTCCGTCTTCAGAGCCAGTGACATTGGTGTTCAAGTTCGGTCGCAGTGTACGCCAGAGTCCGTTGCATGATGTCGACACGGAGGGGGAGAAGGAAGAGAGATAAGGAGAGTGAATGGGTAGGCCGCCATCCCCTCGTCGTCGTGGTGGTAAGCAGTTGAGAGGTTGGTGGAGTTGAAGTACGAAGTCGCCTCACGGAACGGAGCGGAGTTTGATCGCGCACGTGGCGCTGGTTGGAGCGCCACAATGCGGGGTACCGCCGCCCTCGATCGTCCTCCCTCGATACCGCCGTGAAGAGCGATGCCAGAGCGGCCCCGCTAGCTGTTAGCACGACGACGATGACGACGACAGTAATTGGCCCGTTCAGATTCGACACCGCCTGACAACGAATACATGCTCCCTCAGCGATGGGGCATCCGAGAGCACAGGCGACGACTCCCCCATTCCGTGACCAAGCTGCCAGGTAAGCTCCCACACTCTCCACGAGGCGAGCACGACTTACCCATATGGTCTGACCCAGGACGGTCGCCGCTGCGTCTTTCCATCGTCCCCCATATCCCGCGCCATTCCACGACGTCTCGCGCCCGCGACGTGGCATAGCTTGAAAAACCCGACGAAATCCCATAGAAGCTGAAGGGGTCTCGACAGGGAACGACATATCGGGGCGTCAGGACGACTTACGCAGACACGGGGAGACGTCGACGCCCACTGAATGGCTACGAACGCGAGGGACAGTGAGAGGTTGGCGGTGGCGAGGGGCCGCGAACGAAGATGGATCCCCCCATGACGACGATGACGATGTCAACGCACGCAGCCATCCCCAGACTACCATGACGCGCACCGTGACAGACGACGTCCCTGGCTCATCGCCACAATCCACTCTCCACGAAGACGGCGTAACCAGGCGCTACGAACCCGTCAGGCCCAAACGAGCGGGAATGAGACACGGAGATATGAAGGAAGGGTTGCGCAAGGAGATGGCGGAGGGACGGGGAGACGAGAGAATCAAAACAGGACGAAACGAAAGGAACACGAAAGGGCCACGAAGAAATGAAAGGGAGGCGAGATCGCATCGCGTAAGTGCGATCTCCCTGCGTCTTCATTCATTCTACACTAACGAACGTTTATCCCCTCGACCAGCCACCCTGCTCAACCAGCGAGACGCCAAGATACCCCTGCGTGTTCCGTGCCATGGCCAGCCGAGCATAGCTCGCTGCTCATCCCTCGCGTTTCTCAGACTATCATCGCCTGTCATACCGATAACCAGCAGAGTACATCTCGCTGCTTATCTGCCGAGTTAGTACACCCATGGAACACAGTCATTTTAACTTCGCGCTCAGCACACCGCCACCCCAGAGCCGATACAGAACGCAATTCACAGACAAATATGATCTTACTCGGGAGGGAGTCGGAAGCGACATCTCAGAACACGGACTACCATCCGCAATTCCCTTCTGATTCCCCTGTTCAACCGTCTCGTAGCCTTCTCTTCGTGATGCTGCCGCCGCCGCCGCCGCCGTCGCTACGAATAAATCCCGTGCGCGAGACGATAGCCGTCCTCGTGCCGTCATATAGGGTGTAGTGTGCAAAGGGATGCCGGCTGTCGTTGCTGAGAAGGTCCGCTGGACACTGTACTACAACACCATGTAAATCTTTACCTTAGATACCCAGCGTAATTCATACGTATCGCTACCCAGCCTTATTGCCAGTAAATAAACACATCATGAGTCCATATCGATTACAGTCCGTACGCTATACATCCTCGTTGTCCTCCCCCATCTTGGTGATAAACGACTCAACGTACTTTACTATATCGTTACGCTTGCTAATCAAGTTGACTAGAGCGAGCACCAACTTATCGTTATCAGCCCGATTTCCTGTATTGTACTTTACCATACCCCTCCCGTCAATGTACTTGATACGGCTACCGTTTCCCAGTAACTCGTCAGACGTGGCGCGACGCATCGGTAAATTGGCTATAAGATGAGGTAGGAATGTCGCGAATGACTGGCTTCGGCTATTCTTTCCGTATTTCGATGGATTCCACACTGGATCCAAGAGCACGACTGACCCAAACTAACTCGATACATCAGCCAGTTATATACAGATCACCCAAAGACGATGCTTGCCTCTTTGTACAGCGTAAGCGTCCAATCACGCGCCGCCACAATTCTCTGTAGACGATCGTCAAACTTCCTCCTCTGTTCGGCGTACCATTTGTTGTAGTCCTTCGCCGACCGTCCGAGCTTCATCCCCTATCTATATTATCCGCTGGAATAGGCAGCCTATTCCGCCGACCTCCTCCGAAGTGGACGCGACAACTTCACACACCTCCGTTAGGGCCTACTGATGGGTTATCAACTTGTCGCGTCCGGCCTTTCTTGTCCCGTTGTCCTCCCACGCCCCCATCTTCGTCCAGAATGTCGCTGAGCGTAGCGAAGCAACCGTCGCTCCCCGACCCTGGGTTAGGTGACATAATACGTCCGGGCATGTTAGGAGAGTATACTGATATAATTTCTACGGAGATAGCTGCCCTCTAGCTCGTCCTATAAATGAAATACCGTTTCGGTACGAGGAGGAGAGGGGCCCAAGTCTCAGGAAGTGGGCCCAGGTGGACGCAACAACTTACCATCTCTAGGTGTACCTCAAAGCTATCTGGGAAGCCCTGTTGCGTCCACCTGGGCCACTTCCTATCTATATTATCCGCTGGAATAGGCAGCCTATTCCGCCGACCTCCTCCGATCCGGACACAACAACTTCACACTCCTCCGTTAGGGCCTACTGATGGGTTATCAACTTGTTGTGTCCGGCCTTTCTTGTCCCGTTGTCCTCCCACGCCCCCATCTTCGTCCAGAATGTCGCTGAGCGTAGCGAAGCAACCGTCGCTCCCCGACGCCGGGTTAGGTGACGAAAAACGTCCGGGCATGTTGGGAGAGTATACTGATAAAATTTCTACGGAGATAGCTGCCCTCTAGCTCGTCCTATAAATGAAATACCGTTTCGGGACGAGGAGGAGGGGGGCCCAAGTCTCAGGAAGTGGGCCCAAGCGGACACAACAACCTACCATCTCTAGGTATACCCCAGAGCTATCTGGGAAGCCCTGTTGTGTCCACTTGGGCCACTTCCTCATCATTCAGCAGCTGGATTACTACCTGCAAAACCACTATACTGGCTTTAGGGAGGTGGGAAATGGGCCCAAGTGGACACAACAACTCCCCAATCCTTCCCTATCTATATTATCCGCTGGAATAGGCAGCCTATTCCGCCGACCTCCTCCGATCCGGACACAACAACTTCACACACCTCCGTTAGGGCCTACTGATGGGTTATCAACTTGTTGTGTCCGGCCTTTCTTGTCCCGTTGTCCTCCCACGCCCCCATCTTCGTCCAGAATGTCGCTGAGCGTAGCGAAGCAACCGTCGCTCCCCGACCCCGGGTTAGGTGACGAAATACGTCCGGGCATGTTGGGAGAGTATACTGATAAAATTTCTACGGAGATAGCTGCCCTCTAGCTCGTCCTATAAATGAAATACCGTTTCGGGACGAGGAGGAGGGGGGCCCAAGTCTCAGGAAGTGGGCCCAAGCGGACACAACAACCTACCATCTCTAGGTATACCCCAGAGCTATCTGGGAAGCCCTGTTGTGTCCACTTGGGCCACTTCCTCATCATTCAGCAGCTGGATTACTACCTGCAAAACCACTATACTGGCTTTAGGGAGGTGGGAAATGGGCCCAAGTGGACACAACAACTCCCCAATCCTTCCCTTATATATCCCCCAGGATTGGGCTGTTGTTGTGTCCACTTGGGCCCACTTGAGCCTGAGCTACAGAATTATCTTTGTGTTTTATTTAATGGGCCCCTGTTCCCCTTTTCCCCTGACCTGCCTATTATGGATGCCTGCCTATTATGGATGCTGAGTTTTCGCATTTTCTCACAGTTACAACTCATCACAAGTGTGACCTCATTACAAACTAGCTTCCCACAGTCAGTAGCTCACATTAGGGACTTCAATTTCCGCTCTAATGAGCTTTTTTTGTGAATACAAGGCCAGGATCTTCTCCAATTGCTTAGGTATATAGGAGAAAGTTGTTCAGAATGCTGAAAAACATAAGTAGCAAAAACTCCGGAGTAGGTAGCACCCTTTTAAGGCAATCAAAAAGAGCAAAAATGCGAACTAAAACAGCAAATACTGGAATAGTGACTCAGGATTTGATTTTCATGGCTAGCTTTGGTGGAGAAAGTTGTTCAGAATGCGAAATTACATAGGGTACAATTGACCAGACATCACTAGCATTTTTTAGGGACAAGCTACAGGCTCAAAAATGCGAAATTGAGGAGGAGACATGCCTGTAGAAGGCCAGGAATTGATTTTCAGCACTTGCTTGAGTGGACAAAGTTGTTCAGAATGTCAAAAAACATAAGTCCGAAGTCATGGACAATTTATAGCAGCAGGTATTGCTATTTAAAATGAGCAAAAATGCGAAGTACAGCCAGGAGATGCTCTCCTAGATCCCCTAGATCATGTGCTTACTCCAAACATCTGAAGTATTCTGCTAGCACATGATCTAGGGGAGGTAAGGGGAGATTCCCACACCCAGTGGCTGGTGAGCAACACCCCAAAATCCGCTCTGAGGGCCTTTTTTTGGTGAATAGAAGGCCAGGACTTGCTCCAATTGCTTAGGTATATAGGAGAAAGTTGTTCAGAATGATGAAAAACATAAAATGCAAAAACTCCGGAGTAATTAGGGCCCTTTTAAGGCAGTCAAAAGGTACAAAAATGCGAACTAAAACAGCAAATACTGGAATAGTGACTCAGGATTTGATTTTCATGGCTAGCTTTGGTGGAGAAAGTTGTTCAGAATGCGAAATTACATGGGATACAATTGACCAGACATCACTAGCATTTTTTATTGACAAGTTATAGTAGCAAAAATGCGAAATTGAGCAGGAGATATGCCTGTAGAAGGCCAGGAATTCATTTTGAGCACTTGCTTGAGTGGACAAAGTTGTTCAGAATGTCAAAAAACATAAGTCCGAAGTCATGGACAATTTGTAGCAGCAGGTATTCCTATTTAAAATGAGCAAAAATGCGAAGTACAGCCAGGAGATGACTCCTAGCTCTCCTAGATCATGTGCTTACTCAAAGGCTCAGAGCCTATCTGTAAACACATGACCTAGGAGGCTAAGGGGAGATTCCCACCAGCAAAATCCGCTCTGAGGGCCTTTTTTTATTCAATAAATGGGCACAACTTGCTCTAATTGCTTAGGTATATAGAGGAAAGTTGTTCAGAATGTCAAGAAGCATAAAATGCAAAAACTCCGGAGTAGTTAGGGCCTTTTTAATACAAATAAAAGGTGCAAAAATGCGAAGTTTGTTAGGGAATCATTGAATAGTGACTCAGGATCTCATTTTCATGGCTTCCTTGAGTGGAGAAAGTTGTTCAGCATGTCAGAAAGCATAAGTTCAAAGTGATAAGCAACTTGTAGCAGCAAGTATTGCCATTTAAAAGGAGCAAAAATGCGAACTACAGCCAACAAATGACTCCTAGGTCCCCTAGATCATGTGCTTACTCAAAGGCTCAGAGCCTTTCTGTAACCACATGATCTAGGGGGTTCAATGCTGAGTTCCAAATGTGAAAAAATGCGAAATGAACCCCCTATTGGCTCTACCTGCACACCACTGCACTCTATTTTTGCATCTACTTCACCTCTCCATTCCAATAACCTTTCACCAAAGCAATGGCATCATCTCAAGGGTATGTAGCTATTCTTAGAGGTCTCCATATCCCAGTATGATAGCTCTTTGCATGGGCTCTGTAGGAAGTCTTTCTGCTCAGCTTGCAACAAGGAATGGTCCAGAAAGAAGACCTACAATGAGCACATCAGGACCATTCACCATGAGAGGTACATCTTCTCACTTGGTAAGTTCCTTTCTCTTTCCCATCAACCAGTAGTTGTACCAACTGTAATTAGATAGCAAAGATTACTTGGTGGTTAGGGATGGCATTGAGCAGTTGCTCTGCTGTCCCTTATGTGAGGTTCATCATGAAAATGTCAAGAACTTCAACCACCACTCTAGGAGTGTTCACAAAGTGGGCAAGTTCTCCTTCAAGGCTGTAGAAGGGGATGAGGGAGCTGAACTGGCTCAAACTCCACCATCTTTGGATGAGGAGTCTGACCTCATGGATGTGGATTTGCCAGTCCAAGTTTGTGTTCAATCTAATTCAATTTGCTTTTAATTAACTGGATATGTTCTCAGGATGCGCCCGAGTCTTCGCCTACTCCAAAGGCAAATCCGCTTCGCCTCCCGTCGACTGGTCTTCGTGATACGCCTCCACCTGCATCACCAGCTCACCCATCTATTCCGCCACGTCTTGACACGCCTATCTATATTATCCGCTGGAATAGGCAGCCTATTCCGCCGACCTCCTCCGATCCGGACACAACAACTTCACACTCCTCCGTTAGGGCCTACTGATGGGTTATCAACTTGTTGTGTCCGGCCTTTCTTGTCCCGTTGTCCTCCCACGCCCCCATCTTCGTCCAGAATGTCGCTGAGCGTAGCGAAGCAACCGTCGCTCCCCGACGCCGGGTTAGGTGACGAAAAACGTCCGGGCATGTTGGGAGAGTATACTGATAAAATTTCTACGGAGATAGCTGCCCTCTAGCTCGTCCTATAAATGAAATACCGTTTCGGGACGAGGAGGAGGGGGGCCCAAGTCTCAGGAAGTGGGCCCAAGCGGACACAACAACCTACCATCTCTAGGTATACCCCAGAGCTATCTGGGAAGCCCTGTTGTGTCCACTTGGGCCACTTCCTCATCATTCAGCAGCTGGATTACTACCTGCAAAACCACTATACTGGCTTTAGGGAGGTGGGAAATGGGCCCAAGTGGACACAACAACTCCCCAATCCTTCCCTTATATATCCCCCAGGATTGGGCTGTTGTTGTGTCCACTTGGGCCCACTTGAGCCTGAGCTACAGAATTATCTTTGTGTTTTATTTAATGGGCCCCTGTTCCCCTTTTCCCCTGACCTGCCTATTATGGATGCCTGCCTATTATGGATGCTGAGTTTTCGCATTTTCTCACAGTCACAACTCATCACAAGTGTGACCTCATTACAAACTAGCTTCCCACAGTCAGTAGCTCACATTAGGGACTTCAATTTCCGCTCTAATGAGCTTTTTTTGTGAATACAAGGCCAGGATCTTCTCCAATTGCTTAGGTATATAGGAGAAAGTTGTTCAGAATGATGAAAAACATAAGTAGCAAAAACTCCGGAGTAGGTAGCACCCTTTTAAGGCAATCAAAAAGAGCAAAAATGCGAACTAAAATAGCAAATATTGGAATAGTGACTCAGGATTTGATTTTCATGGCTAGCTTTGGTGGAGAAAGTTGTTCAGAATGCGAAATTACATAGGGTACAGTTGACCAGACATCACTAGCATTTTTTAGGGACAAGCTACAGGCTCAAAAATGCGAAATTGAGGAGGAGACATGCCTGTAGAAGGCCAGGAATTGATTTTGAGCACTTGCTTGAGTGGAGAAAGTTGTTCAGAATGTCAAAAAACATAAGTCCGAAGTCATGGACAATTTGTAGCAGCAGGTATTCCTATTTAAAATGAGCAAAAATGCGAAGTACAGCCAGGAGATGACTCCTAGCTCTCCTAGATCATGTGCTTACTCAAAGGCTCAGAGCCTTTCTGTAAACACATGACCTAGGAGGCTAAGGGGAGATTCCCACCAGCAAAATCCGCTCTGAGGGCATTTTTTTATTCAATAAATGGGCACAACTTGCTCTAATTGCTTAGGTATATAGAGGAAAGTTGTTCAGAATGTCAAGAAGCATAAAATGCAAAAACTCCGGAGTAGTTAGGGCCTTTTTAATACAAATAAAAGGTGCAAAAATGCGAAGTTTGTTAGGGAATCAGTGAATGGTGACTCAGGATCTCATTTTCATGGCTTCCTTGAGTGGAGAAAGTTGTTCAGAATGTCAGAAAGCATAAGTTCAAAGTGATAAGCAACTTGTAGCAGCAAGTATTGCCATTTAAAAGGATCAAAAATGCGAACTACAGCCAACAAATGACTCCTAGGTCCCCTAGATCATGTGCTTACTCAAAGGCTCAGAGCCTTTCTGTAACCACATGATCTAGGGGGTTCAATGCTGAGTTCCAAATGTGAAAAAATGCGAAATGAACCCCCTATTGGCTCTACCTGCACACCACTGCACTTTATTTTTGCATCTACTTCACCTCTCCATTCCAATAACCTTTCACCAAAGCAATGGCATCATCTCAAGGGTATGTAGCTATTCTTAGAGGTCTCCATATCCCAGTATGATAGCTCTTTGCATGGGCTCTGTAGGAAGTCTTTCTGCTCAGCTTGCAACAAGGAATGGTCCAGAAAGAAGACCTATCTATATTATCCGCTGGAATAGGCAGCCTATTCCGCCGACCTCCTCCGATCCGGACACAACAACTTCACACTCCTCCGTTAGGGCCTACTGATGGGTTATCAACTTGTTGTGTCCGGCCTTTCTTGTCCCGTTGTCCTCCCACGCCCCCATCTTCGTCCAGAATGTCGCTGAGCGTAGCGAAGCAACCGTCGCTCCCCGACGCCGGGTTAGGTGACGAAAAACGTCCGGGCATGTTGGGAGAGTATACTGATAAAATTTCTACGGAGATAGCTGCCCTCTAGCTCGTCCTATAAATGAAATACCGTTTCGGGACGAGGAGGAGGGGGGCCCAAGTCTCAGGAAGTGGGCCCAAGCGGACACAACAACCTACCATCTCTAGGTATACCCCAGAGCTATCTGGGAAGCCCTGTTGTGTCCACTTGGGCCACTTCCTCATCATTCAGCAGCTGGATTACTACCTGCAAAACCACTATACTGGCTTTAGGGAGGTGGGAAATGGGCCCAAGTGGACACAACAACTCCCCAATCCTTCCCTTATATATCCCCCAGGATTGGGCTGTTGTTGTGTCCACTTGGGCCCACTTGAGCCTGAGCTACAGAATTATCTTTGTGTTTTATTTAATGGGCCCCTGTTCCCCTTTTCCCCTGACCTGCCTATTATGGATGCCTGCCTATTATGGATGCTGAGTTTTCGCATTTTCTCACAGTCACAACTCATCACAAGTGTGACCTCATTACAAACTAGCTTCCCACAGTCAGTAGCTCACATTAGGGACTTCAATTTCCGCTCTAATGAGCTTTTTTTGTGAATACAAGGCCAGGATCTTCTCCAATTGCTTAGGTATATAGGAGAAAGTTGTTCAGAATGATGAAAAACATAAGTAGCAAAAACTCCGGAGTAGGTAGCACCCTTTTAAGGCAATCAAAAAGAGCAAAAATGCGAACTAAAATAGCAAATATTGGAATAGTGACTCAGGATTTGATTTTCATGGCTAGCTTTGGTGGAGAAAGTTGTTCAGAATGCGAAATTACATAGGGTACAGTTGACCAGACATCACTAGCATTTTTTAGGGACAAGCTACAGGCTCAAAAATGCGAAATTGAGGAGGAGACATGCCTGTAGAAGGCCAGGAATTGATTTTGAGCACTTGCTTGAGTGGAGAAAGTTGTTCAGAATGTCAAAAAACATAAGTCCGAAGTCATGGACAATTTGTAGCAGCAGGTATTCCTATTTAAAATGAGCAAAAATGCGAAGTACAGCCAGGAGATGACTCCTAGCTCTCCTAGATCATGTGCTTACTCAAAGGCTCAGAGCCTTTCTGTAAACACATGACCTATCTATATTATCCGCTGGAATAGGCAGCCTATTCCGCCGACCTCCTCCGATCCGGACACAACAACTTCACACTCCTCCGTTAGGGCCTACTGATGGGTTATCAACTTGTTGTGTCCGGCCTTTCTTGTCCCGTTGTCCTCCCACGCCCCCATCTTCGTCCAGAATGTCGCTGAGCGTAGCGAAGCAACCGTCGCTCCCCGACGCCGGGTTAGGTGACGAAAAACGTCCGGGCATGTTGGGAGAGTATACTGATAAAATTTCTACGGAGATAGCTGCCCTCTAGCTCGTCCTATAAATGAAATACCGTTTCGGGACGAGGAGGAGGGGGGCCCAAGTCTCAGGAAGTGGGCCCAAGCGGACACAACAACCTACCATCTCTAGGTATACCCCAGAGCTATCTGGGAAGCCCTGTTGTGTCCACTTGGGCCACTTCCTCATCATTCAGCAGCTGGATTACTACCTGCAAAACCACTATACTGGCTTTAGGGAGGTGGGAAATGGGCCCAAGTGGACACAACAACTCCCCAATCCTTCCCTTATATATCCCCCAGGATTGGGCTGTTGTTGTGTCCACTTGGGCCCACTTGAGCCTGAGCTACAGAATTATCTTTGTGTTTTATTTAATGGGCCCCTGTTCCCCTTTTCCCCTGACCTGCCTATTATGGATGCCTGCCTATTATGGATGCTGAGTTTTCGCATTTTCTCACAGTCACAACTCATCACAAGTGTGACCTCATTACAAACTAGCTTCCCACAGTCAGTAGCTCACATTAGGGACTTCAATTTCCGCTCTAATGAGCTTTTTTTGTGAATACAAGGCCAGGATCTTCTCCAATTGCTTAGGTATATAGGAGAAAGTTGTTCAGAATGATGAAAAACATAAGTAGCAAAAACTCCGGAGTAGGTAGCACCCTTTTAAGGCAATCAAAAAGAGCAAAAATGCGAACTAAAATAGCAAATATTGGAATAGTGACTCAGGATTTGATTTTCATGGCTAGCTTTGGTGGAGAAAGTTGTTCAGAATGCGAAATTACATAGGGTACAGTTGACCAGACATCACTAGCATTTTTTAGGGACAAGCTACAGGCTCAAAAATGCGAAATTGAGGAGGAGACATGCCTGTAGAAGGCCAGGAATTGATTTTGAGCACTTGCTTGAGTGGAGAAAGTTGTTCAGAATGTCAAAAAACATAAGTCCGAAGTCATGGACAATTTGTAGCAGCAGGTATTCCTATCTATATTATCCGCTGGAATAGGCAGCCTATTCCGCCGACCTCCTCCGATCCGGACACAACAACTTCACACTCCTCCGTTAGGGCCTACTGATGGGTTATCAACTTGTTGTGTCCGGCCTTTCTTGTCCCGTTGTCCTCCCACGCCCCCATCTTCGTCCAGAATGTCGCTGAGCGTAGCGAAGCAACCGTCGCTCCCCGACGCCGGGTTAGGTGACGAAAAACGTCCGGGCATGTTGGGAGAGTATACTGATAAAATTTCTACGGAGATAGCTGCCCTCTAGCTCGTCCTATAAATGAAATACCGTTTCGGGACGAGGAGGAGGGGGGCCCAAGTCTCAGGAAGTGGGCCCAAGCGGACACAACAACCTACCATCTCTAGGTATACCCCAGAGCTATCTGGGAAGCCCTGTTGTGTCCACTTGGGCCACTTCCTCATCATTCAGCAGCTGGATTACTACCTGCAAAACCACTATACTGGCTTTAGGGAGGTGGGAAATGGGCCCAAGTGGACACAACAACTCCCCAATCCTTCCCTTATATATCCCCCAGGATTGGGCTGTTGTTGTGTCCACTTGGGCCCACTTGAGCCTGAGCTACAGAATTATCTTTGTGTTTTATTTAATGGGCCCCTGTTCCCCTTTTCCCCTGACCTGCCTATTATGGATGCCTGCCTATTATGGATGCTGAGTTTTCGCATTTTCTCACAGTCACAACTCATCACAAGTGTGACCTCATTACAAACTAGCTTCCCACAGTCAGTAGCTCACATTAGGGACTTCAATTTCCGCTCTAATGAGCTTTTTTTGTGAATACAAGGCCAGGATCTTCTCCAATTGCTTAGGTATATAGGAGAAAGTTGTTCAGAATGATGAAAAACATAAGTAGCAAAAACTCCGGAGTAGGTAGCACCCTTTTAAGGCAATCAAAAAGAGCAAAAATGCGAACTAAAATAGCAAATATTGGAATAGTGACTCAGGATTTGATTTTCATGGCTAGCTTTGGTGGAGAAAGTTGTTCAGAATGCGAAATTACATAGGGTACAGTTGACCAGACATCACTAGCATTTTTTAGGGACAAGCTACAGGCTCAAAAATGCGAAATTGAGGAGGAGACATGCCTGTAGAAGGCCAGGAATTGATTTTGAGCACTTGCTTGAGTGGAGAAAGTTGTTCAGAATGTCAAAAAACATAAGTCCGAAGTCATGGACAATTTGTAGCAGCAGGTATTCCTATTTAAAATGAGCAAAAATGCGAAGTACAGCCAGGAGATGACTCCTAGCTCTCCTAGATCATGTGCTTACTCAAAGGCTCAGAGCCTTTCTGTAAACACATGACCTAGGAGGCTAAGGGGAGATTCCCACCAGCAAAATCCGCTCTGAGGGCATTTTTTTATTCAATAAATGGGCACAACTTGCTCTAATTGCTTAGGTATATAGAGGAAAGTTGTTCAGAATGTCAAGAAGCATAAAATGCAAAAACTCCGGAGTAGTTAGGGCCTTTTTAATACAAATAAAAGGTGCAAAAATGCGAAGTTTGTTAGGGAATCAGTGAATGGTGACTCAGGATCTCATTTTCATGGCTTCCTTGAGTGGAGAAAGTTGTTCAGAATGTCAGAAAGCATAAGTTCAAAGTGATAAGCAACTTGTAGCAGCAAGTATTGCCATTTAAAAGGATCAAAAATGCGAACTACAGCCAACAAATGACTCCTAGGTCCCCTAGATCATGTGCTTACTCAAAGGCTCAGAGCCTTTCTGTAACCACATGATCTAGGGGGTTCAATGCTGAGTTCCAAATGTGAAAAAATGCGAAATGAACCCCCTATTGGCTCTACCTGCACACCACTGCACTTTATTTTTGCATCTACTTCACCTCTCCATTCCAATAACCTTTCACCAAAGCAATGGCATCATCTCAAGGGTATGTAGCTATTCTTAGAGGTCTCCATATCCCAGTATGATAGCTCTTTGCATGGGCTCTGTAGGAAGTCTTTCTGCTCAGCTTGCAACAAGGAATGGTCCAGAAAGAAGACCTACAATGAGCACATCAGGACCATTCACCATGAGAGGTACATCTTCTCACTTGGTAAGTTCCTTTCTCTTTCCCATCAACCAGTAGTTGTACCAACTGTAATTAGATAGCAAAGATTACTTAGTGGTTAGGGATGGCATTGAGCAGTTGCTCTGCTGTCCCTTATGTGAGGTTCAGCATGAAAATGTCAAGAACTTCAACCACCACTCTAGGAGTGTTCACAAAGTGGGCAAGTTCTCCTTCAAGGCTGTAGAAGGGGATGAGGGAGCTGAACTGGCTCAAACTCCACCATCTTTGGATGAGGAGTCTGACCTCATGGATGTGGATTTGCCAGTCCAAGTTAGTATTCAATCTAATTCAATTTGCTTTTAACTGACTGTATATGTTCCCAGGATGCGCCCGAGTCTTCGCCTACTCCAAAGGCCAATCCGCTTCGCCTCCCTTCTACTGGTCTTCGTGATACGCCTCCACCTGCATCACCAGCTCACCCATCTACTCCGCCACGTCTTGACACGCCTCGCTCCTCTTCTCCAGATCTCGACCTCACGCCACGTCCGCTTCCGAGTTTACCCACACAGCGGATTACGGCTGCTCAACCCGCCATCAGCGACTTGACCACAACAGATACGCTGGCTAAGTATGGACTTAGGGTGCATCGCCACTACTCCACGCTTCACTGCATGGCTTGTCTTGAGGCCTGGGTCCCCTCGAAGGTCGTGGCGCATCTCCGTTCGCATGGCTTCACCGTCTCCCGTGATGATGAAAAGGTTCTACTACATGTTCTCGGCCGGCTGCATCTCGTCTCTTCGGAAAGCGCCTTGGCTCCCAAGACGTTAGGGACACCAATTGAGGGACTCGCTATTCACGCTGGCTTTCGCTGCAATACCTGTACGTACTGCACTGTTAAGAAGACGTCAATGGGCAAACATGTTTGCAAGAACGCACCAGCTGGCTCGCAATTCGGTTCACCATTCCGCACCGCCACTGTCCAAACGTTCTGGACCGTGCTGCACCGTCACTACTTCGAGGTTACGGCTCCCCTTCCAACGCAACCTGGCGACGTGTCCTTGCTCGATATTTACGCCTCGAAACTGCTACCAGGTCTCACCACCACTACTCAGATACTACAGCCCATTCATCCCCATGAACTCCCTCTCATGGTCCAGATGACTGGCTGGCATACGCACCTGGCGCCTTACTTGCAGGATCGACGACTGGTGGAGGATCTTCTGGACTTGGTACAGGTGCCTACCGGCAGATCAGGGAGTCGGCTAGCCAAGCTTGGTGATGTGGCGAATGATTACCTTCAAATCGCTGGACGTAAAATCAGTACAGCGTCTTTCGAAATCCGCAAGATGTTGAAGAAGTATCCCATGTACGTCTTGCTTACAATAGTCTGTTCGTTTCTAATCTTCGATTCAAGTGAGAGTGTTCACTTCAAGCCACTGGAAGACGAGTCTACGATTCGGACCTACTCTGCGGTTCTTGCTAAGCTGGCCAACGCAATCATCAAGTCAATAGATGGTGCGCGCAACAAGTCTGGCTACGAGTTCCCACTCTCAGAGGACGACATCGCCCACGCCAAAGCACTTCTGGCCACACTAGCAGATGGTGTCGACAAGAATACCCGGGTCATTACGATGCATACACTGGTTCAGCCAATGCTTGGTCGTTTCCCCAGCGTTACGGAATCTGAGGACGGCAGCAGCAAATGGAGTC
Source organism: Pleurotus pulmonarius (assembly GCA_012980535.1). Lineage (NCBI taxonomy): Eukaryota > Fungi > Basidiomycota > Agaricomycetes > Agaricales > Pleurotaceae > Pleurotus > Pleurotus pulmonarius. Next base: position 2,138,116 of record SJKF01000009.1, read on the forward strand.
GGTTCATCGAATGCTTCTTAGCACTATTATCGGTTCAAGATGATGGTTCTTTCAAACCGTGTCACTACATGACACAACCACTGGCTATCCTCAAGTATCTCTGCCGCATTACGTGCTTCATCCATGCGCTTGGCCATCATGACGGTTCTGGAAAGGAGTTCGAGGAGTGAGTTCCTTGCAGTATGCTGGTGGTTGTCTTCTAACTTGTCTATCAGAGTTGTAGAAGACCAAGTCAAGCTCCATCTTGCACCAAACGTACGCTCTGCCTTCAATACAGTTTCAAACTACCAGTCGTACATCTCGTCTCTCGTGCACAACTCCACTGCGGCTCCTGCAACCATGGTCAGCGCTGATGGTCAACTCATCACGTACCAACGCAGTGTTCTGGACGTCCCACGGTTACGGCTTGCAGTTGAAGGACTTGCCACGCACATTCAGACTCAAATTACCTCTCTGTTCAACACTGAAGTATTTGAGTACTCGATTCCTGACAACATCAGTGACGACTGGAGAACTGTAGATAGAGGTTCTTCCTGGATGGACGACATCGACTCCCTGGTTCCAAAGCGCAATCAGCTCATGGCTGCGCTACTCAATACGCCTGGCCGTGCTCTGTTACGGAAGGACAACGCTGGTGGTGCTGTTTGGAATCAAGCTGCCGTCTTGGAGGTACTTGGGATAATGCGCGAGATCAATCACTCTCTGGCGCTATACAGTTTCATTACGGCTGGCCCTGATCCGCGTGGTGCAGAGTTTGTGGAGCACAAGATCCGCAACTCGAATCGACCTCGCACTGTCTTCCGTTCGCTCAAGGACCTCTGGCTCGTCACACGTCGTACCAAAGGAGAACATAATCAAGGCGCAGAGTTGTTCATCGCTATGAAGTGCCATCCAGAACTCACCCGCTTGCTGGAGATCTACTTGCTTGGTATACGTCCTCTGGAACAGATTCTGGCTCGTGTCGCTTGGAATGAAGAGACTGCGCTGCTGTATTCGGAGTACCTGTGGCTCGACATGGGGAAGGTGATCACTGCAGATACGTTCAGCGAACTCCTGGCCACGTTCATGCAGCAGAAGGCTGGTGTTAGGGACTGCGGCTTGCGCAACTTCCGTCAACTTACGGTTGAGATGGGGCGCGTCTACTTGGGCTCAGAGTTCCAGCTTGCCATGGAGGGTGAAGACGCTTTCGCTGAGCTTCGTGGGCATACTACAAGAGTGGAACGTGCCCACTACGCACCAGAGGCTGGCCACCTTCCGTCTCTGACCAGCGACACGGTGCTACGCTTCGGTTTCGCCTCTGACGCCTGGGCAAGAATGATGGGCTGCTTCCCAGAGTATCCACCCATGGTTCCGCTGATAGTCAAGAAGCGCAATCAGCTGTTCCCCACTACGACTGCCTCCACGACCTCTGGTGTTACGGCTGCTGCGCCTGCTATCGATACAGCTGCCTTGCTTGCAGGGATAAGTGCTGAGATTGCGAATACGGTTACGGGCGCTGTCACTGCTGCCATGGCTCGGGTTATGGATGCTGTGGAGTCCAAGGTGCAGAAATCGGTCGCAGAGGGTGTTCAGAAAGCGCTCTTCATTGCTCAATCAGAAGGTATTCGCTATGCAGATTCAGCACCACGCTTCCCCTTGCACGAGTCTACGTCTACACCCATTCGCACCGCTACACCACCTCAGGAGATTGCTCAAGGGGATTACACTGAGATTGACGACTTGTATGGCGACGATCCACCAGAACCAGCAGCACCTGCTGCCTCCATTCCTCCCGCCGTTTCTTCTCTTCCTCCAGTCCCTTCTTCTTCACCTGCTGCACCACCACCACCACCTGGGCCTATCTATATTATCCGCTGGAATAGGCAGCCTATTCCGCCGACCTCCTCCGATCCGGACACAACAACTTCACACTCCTCCGTTAGGGCCTACTGATGGGTTATCAACTTGTTGTGTCCGGCCTTTCTTGTCCCGTTGTCCTCCCACGCCCCCATCTTCGTCCAGAATGTCGCTGAGCGTAGCGAAGCAACCGTCGCTCCCCGACGCCGGGTTAGGTGACGAAAAACGTCCGGGCATGTTGGGAGAGTATACTGATAAAATTTCTACGGAGATAGCTGCCCTCTAGCTCGTCCTATAAATGAAATACCGTTTCGGGACGAGGAGGAGGGGGGCCCAAGTCTCAGGAAGTGGGCCCAAGCGGACACAACAACCTACCATCTCTAGGTATACCCCAGAGCTATCTGGGAAGCCCTGTTGTGTCCACTTGGGCCACTTCCTCATCATTCAGCAGCTGGATTACTACCTGCAAAACCACTATACTGGCTTTAGGGAGGTGGGAAATGGGCCCAAGTGGACACAACAACTCCCCAATCCTTCCCTTATATATCCCCCAGGATTGGGCTGTTGTTGTGTCCACTTGGGCCCACTTGAGCCTGAGCTACAGAATTATCTTTGTGTTTTATTTAATGGGCCCCTGTTCCCCTTTTCCCCTGACCTGCCTATTATGGATGCCTGCCTATCTATATTATCCGCTGGAATAGGCAGCCTATTCCGCCGACCTCCTCCGATCCGGACACAACAACTTCACACTCCTCCGTTAGGGCCTACTGATGGGTTATCAACTTGTTGTGTCCGGCCTTTCTTGTCCCGTTGTCCTCCCACGCCCCCATCTTCGTCCAGAATGTCGCTGAGCGTAGCGAAGCAACCGTCGCTCCCCGACGCCGGGTTAGGTGACGAAAAACGTCCGGGCATGTTGGGAGAGTATACTGATAAAATTTCTACGGAGATAGCTGCCCTCTAGCTCGTCCTATAAATGAAATACCGTTTCGGGACGAGGAGGAGGGGGGCCCAAGTCTCAGGAAGTGGGCCCAAGCGGACACAACAACCTACCATCTCTAGGTATACCCCAGAGCTATCTGGGAAGCCCTGTTGTGTCCACTTGGGCCACTTCCTCATCATTCAGCAGCTGGATTACTACCTGCAAAACCACTATACTGGCTTTAGGGAGGTGGGAAATGGGCCCAAGTGGACACAACAACTCCCCAATCCTTCCCTTATATATCCCCCAGGATTGGGCTGTTGTTGTGTCCACTTGGGCCCACTTGAGCCTGAGCTACAGAATTATCTTTGTGTTTTATTTAATGGGCCCCTGTTCCCCTTTTCCCCTGACCTGCCTATTATGGATGCCTGCCTATTATGGATGCTGAGTTTTCGCATTTTCTCACAGTCACAACTCATCACAAGTGTGACCTATCTATATTATCCGCCAGATTACAGGGTGTAATCCGACGACCTCCTCCAAAGCTAACGCCACAATGGCACAATCCTCCGTTAGGGTCTACTGATGGAGGATCACCCTGTGGCGTTACGTGTTTCTTGTCCCGTTGTCCCTCCACGCCCCCATCTTCGTCCAGAATCTCGCTGAGCGTAGCGAAGCAACCATCGCTCCCCGACCCCGGGTTAGGTGACGAAATACGTCCGGGCATGTTGGGAGAGTATACTGATATAATTCTTACGGAGATAGCTGCCCTCTAGCTCGTGCTATAAACGAAATACCGTTTCGGGACGAGGAGGAGAGGGTCTCAATGGTCAGGATGTTGGTACAAGTGAACGCCACAAAGACCCATCTCTAGGTATACCCTCAGGCTATCTGGGAAGCCCTGTGGCGTTCACTTGTACCACTTTCCCCTCATGCTACAGCTGGATTACTACCTGCAAAACCACTATACTGGCTACAGAGCACTGGGAAAGTGGTACAAGTACTTACAAATGGGCTCCAAACCTTCCTATATATATCCCTCAGAGTTGTACCACCCCCCCAAGTACTTGTACCACCAGCTGCCTGAGCTACAGAATTAACTTTGTGTTTTATTTAATGGGCCCCTGTTCCCCTTTTCCCCTGACCTGCCTGTTATGGCTGCTGAGTTTTCGCATTTTCTCACAGTTACAACTCATCACAAGTGTGAACACATTACAAACTAGTTTCCCACAGTCAGTAGCTCACATTAGGGACTTCAATTTCCGCTCTAATGGCCTTTTTTTGTGAATACAAGGCCAGGATCTTCTCCAATTGCTTAGGTATATAGGAGAAAGTTGTTCAGAATCACAAAAAACATAAGTAGCAAAAACTCCGGAGTAGGTAGCACCCTTTTAAGGCAATCAAAAAGAGCAAAAATGCGAACTAAAACAGCAAATACTGGAATAAAGACCCAGGATTTGGTTTTCATGACTTGCTTTGGTGGAGAAAAGTGTTCAGAATGCGAAATTACATAGGGTACAATTGACCAGACATCACTAGCATTTTTTAGGGACAAGTTATAGTAGCAAAAATGCGAAATTGAGGAGGAGACATGGCTGTAGAAGGCCAGGAATTGATTTTGAGCACTTGCTTGAGTGGACAAAGTTGTTCAGAATGTCAAAAAACATAAGTCCGAAGTCATGGACAATTTGTAGCAACAGGTATTGCCATTTAAAATGAGCAAAAATGCGAAGTACAGCCAGGAGAATGACTCCTAGATCTCCTAGATCATGTGCTTACTCAATGGCTCAGAGCCTTTCTGTAAGCACATGATCCAGGGGGTTAAGGAGAGATTCCCACAGCCAGTGGCTGGTGAGGAACACTACAAAATCCGCTCTGAGGGCCTTTTTTTGATGAATACAAGGCCAGGACTTGCTCCAATTGCTTAGCTATATAGGAGAAAGTTGTTCAGAATGATGAAAAACATAAAATGCAAAAACTCCGGAGTAGTTAGGGCCCTTTTAAGGCAGTCAAAAGGAGCAAAAATGCGAACTAAAACAGCAAATAGTGCAATAGAGACTCAGGATTTGAGTTTCATCATTTGCTTTGGTGGAGAAAGTTGTTCAGAATGCGAAATTACATGGGATACAATTGACCTGACATCACTAGCATTTTTTAGGGACAAGTTATAGTAGCAAAAATGCGAAATTGAGGAGGAGACATGGCTGTAGAAGGCCAGGAATTGATTTTGAGCACTTGCTTGAGTGGACAAAGTTGTTCAGAATGTCAAAAAACATAAGTCCGAAGTCATGGACAATTTGTAGCAGCAGGTATTGCCATTTAAAATGAGCAAAAATGCGAAGTACAGCCAGGAGAATGACTCCTAGATCTCCTAGATCATGTGCTTACTCAATGGCTCAGAGCCTTTCTGTAAGCACATGATCCAGGGGGTTAAGGAGAGATTCCCACAGCCAGTGGCTGGTGAGGAACACTACAAAATCCGCTCTGAGGGCCTTTTTTTGATGAATACAAGGCCAGGACTTGCTCCAATTGCTTAGCTATATAGGAGAAAGTTGTTCAGAATGATGAAAAACATAAAATGCAAAAACTCCGGAGTAGTTAGGGCCCTTTTAAGGCAGTCAAAAGGAGCCAAAATGCGAACTAAAACATCAAATAGTGCAATAGAGACTCAGGATTTGAGTTTCATGGCTAGCTTTGGTGGAGAAAGTTGTTCAGAATGCGAAATTACATTGGATACAATTGACCTGACATCACTAGCATTTTTTAGGGACAAGTTATACTACCAAAAATGCGAAATTGAGGAGGAGGCATGGTTGTAGAAGGCCAGGAATTGATTTTCAGGAGTTATTTAAGTGGTTGAAGTTGCTCATTAGGTCAAGTTACATAGCACTAATGTTGTACAATTGAAAGATCATCCTCCTTCAGTCTGTTATATTGTCAAAAATGCGAAATCTGTTGTCAGATACTAGTGTGGGAAAGAGTTATGAAAGAACTGTACAGGTAGTTTATAGTTCAAGCGGAGTTTGAAAGTGAAGTTTCACATCAATCTATCAATTTCTCTTCTTTCTTCTTGACCACCACCTTCCCTTTAAGTCAATTGCTGCTCAACAGAGTTTCACAACCACAGCTGCCCTTTAGTTACTCATTGTTGCTATATCAGTCCTCTACTACATAAATACATACATTATATACAAAAACAGATCAAATATATACAATACATACAAAAAAATGGCCTCTTTACTTCCCTTTGCTGAAGTTGTAGATAAATTTCCTTCTTTGTTACCCTCTGATTCTTTACAACTTCCTGCTCCTCTCAAGGCTCATGTAGAATCTGCCACTCTTCAAGCAGAGAGTCCTAGTGAGCTTAGTAGTTTACTATCAGAGTTTGAACTTGGACATTTTATTCTTGATTTGAATTTTGCTTTGCCTCATCCAGGTACGTTCTTCTGACGAAGTACATGATGATGCTGATCCATTTGACCTAGGTCAACGTCCTCTGGTTACTAGTCATGTTATGCAATTCATGAACGACATTGAAAGTGGCCTATTGGGGCCATATCATCAGAACAGCCCCTTACTCGTCATCGCTACTACTCCTTGCCCAATCGTTTCTGGGCCTGGTATTTGGAGTCATCCTGTAGTCAACGGCGCCCCGGTTCAATTTTTGATTATCGCTGGTCAGCATCGTTTCATGGCGATTCGCAACAGTAAGCTGTGGCTGAAGCACTGGAAATGTCTTGTTTACCGCTGGGGTACGCTGAATCATATTTTTACAATCACATTTACTCACTGCTCATTCAGAGTTACTCGAGTTCTGCAAGCCACGGACTTTGGAGTTATACATGGGGCAGGTCAATGAGAAACAGACTGCGATGGAGAACACCGACGATATTCTACTGCCGTCAGTTATCAACGTCCTCATGGCTTGCTACGAAACGCAGAAGTATGACGCCGCAGCAAAAACGATTCGTGCATTCCCCAACCGCAGTTATCTCAACTATATTCTCCGCATGCCATCCGCCATACGTCCGTTACGAGACCTTCTTATCAACTGTCCCGACTATGGTCAGTCGCCCAAGTTCGAGACCATGATGAAAGAGTTGGGTATAAGTCGCAATCCTGAGGTATGATTTACAATTCAAATCGTCTTTCATAAATTTATCTCTTTCGTATCTAGCTCGTTGCTATGATTTTGGAGACATGCGAAGTGCACGCCAAGGGTCTCACCAAAGGCTCGCTGCGCAAGCTAGAGCGGTATTGCGACCCAGAGGACAACGACAAGCATTGGGGGATGAAAAGAACACCGTTGCGTAATGCGTGGTATGCATCCGACCGCGACTCATGGCGCAAAGTCTTTAGTGGGATAATCGATCCAGCAACCCACAAGAAATGGGTCGAATACTTACCCACACTTCGGGATCATCCCATCGAAAAATGGGATGAGTCAGAGTTCGTTCAAATGGGCTTTGAGTTTCATGACATTCGCGACGACTTTGGTATGCTGCAATCGAGCTTGGTGAGTTATATTATCAGTGTGTATCGCTATAGACTCTCATCCAAATCCCAGATGTTGACGCCTAGGTCCTTCGCCACACGTCAGATGCGTGATGGTACTCTGGGCCTGCCGGATGGACATCCCATGAAGGTCATACATATTGTGAATACTATATTGCGCACTGTAAGTTGTTTATATTCAATACTATAAGCTACAACTGAGTCTGAGTTTAATAGCTGATTGTAATATTGGGTGATCCGCAATCCCTTGTTTCAATTATGACTGTTGCAAAAGGCGTACCTTTGGATCCTGAGCAGCAATATCCCATGCTCGCTCTCACAAGTTCTCTGCCCTTCTGTACAGCAGAGAGGAAGAAAGCTATGGAGAATATTTATAAAAACAACTTGGCATACAAGGTATGATATTATCAATAAGTCAAGTCATTATGCTTATTACTTTGATAGCTTGTGGTGCATCTCCTGAAGCATGGCGTAGCTTTATGGGAAGAAATCGAAAAGCACTTTCCGCTGGATTCAATGTTCAAGAAGTTGATATGTGGTACAAGGTTCAACAGTGAGGATGTTGCGACTTTGTTGTCCAGAGATATCATCCTTGCACTCTACAACCTAGCTCATGCCCTTTCCTGGCATACGCTCCTCAAGGATGTTCTCTGCATTCAACCTGGCGCACGATTGCCTGGATTTCCTACCGATGGAATGTTTTTCGCTGTCTCAACTACACGAATAGTACGCAGGGTTCAGCCATTGGATCCCATTGCCTCATCATCCACCTCTTCGCAACCCACTGCGTCAACTTCCTCGAGTTCCCAAGGTGTAGCAATAGGCAATGTACTAGCATCATCAGATCAGCCGGCACAGGAGTCTACTACATCAGCGTCTGCCACTCCTCCTCCTCCGTCTGCCACGCCGTCTCCTCCTCCTCCACCCTCACAATCGCCAATACCATCTACTCGTACTCAATCTGTCACACCGCCACCACCCTCGCCTACACAAGAGCAAACACAGCCGGTTCGCATTGAGTCCCATACGCCACCACCACCTTCTTCACCACCTCCAGTCAATCAGGAACAATTGCAGACCCCTCCACGACAAACAACACCACAAGCATCTCACGCCACACCCCCTGATTCATCTGCTTCACTCAATCAGCCAGTTTCATCCCCAACTCCACAACGACCTCCACCACGTCGTCGTTTGGAATTTGTTGGAGTGGAGTTATCACCTATGCGTCCTTCATCAAAGCGGCCCCGTGCTATTCGCAGTCCTGAAGTTGATGAGACTGATGCTTCGTCTTTTGCAAAAAGTCTAGCTGAACACGTCGACTTGGCTACTCGACTTCAGCAATCAAAGGGGAAGCAACGTGCAATCGACATTGATGCTGATACAAGAAGTTCAACTCCCTTATCACAAGTACCATCAGACTTTGAAGACGTGATTGAGACCACCACCAATGTGGATCTTAATCAATCATCATCTCGTATCAAAGCATCCGCTTCACAGACATCAGCATCCTCGTCGAAACAACAAGAAGTCTCTGAACTTGCTGTTTCCAAATTCGCTCCGCTGCTCAACAAGAGGGCATTTCAATCAAAGCACAACATCCAATACAGCCTGGCTTTGAAGTTGTTGCATGCAGTTAGCCAGCTGCCAGAAGATGTACAGCTCGGTCTTGAGCATAACATCAATAACTTGCCAGCAATACTGCAGGATAGTTGGAATCAGGGTATTCTCTCTGGGCCTCCAGGTTCAACAAAAGATATTGAATCTGATAGTGGTGATGAAGAAGATGGAATGGAAATGGATTAGATGACTTATATCATTGAACTGTTGGCAGAATTATGACGTACATTGCTAGTTTTCTCTTCTTGGTTTACATGCTTATCCTTCAGACTTTATGCCCCATGTTTTATGCTTTATGACTTTATGATGTATGCAATATGATATATGCTTTATGCACAGTGAAGTCCTTGAACTTGAGACATGATCTGATAGGTGAATGTATATAAATGGGGTGAAAAGACAAAAGATACAAACTTAAACAGCAAATACTGGAATAGTGACTCAGGATTTGATTTTCATGGCTAGCTTTGGTGGAGAAAGTTGTTCAGAATGCGAAATTACATGGGGTACAATTGACCTGACATCACTAGCATTGTTTAGGGACAAGTTATACTACCAAAAATGCGAAATTGAGGAGGAGGCATGGCTGTAGAAGGCCAGGAATTGATTTTGAGCACTTGCTTCAGTGGAGAAAGTTGTTCAGAATGTCAAAAAACATAAGTCCGAAGTCATGGACAATTTGTAGCAGCAGGTATTGTCATTTAAAATGAGCAAAAATGCGAAGTACAGCCAGGAGAATGACTCCTAGGTCTCCTAGATCATGTGCTTACTCAATGGCTCAGAGCCTTTCTGTAAGCACATGATCCAGGGGGTTAAGGAGAGATTCCCACAGCCAGTGGCTGGTGAGGAACACTACAAAATCCGCTCTGAGGGCCTTTTTTTGATGAATACAAGGCCAGGACTTGCTCCAATTGCTTAGCTATATAGGAGAAAGTTGTTCAGAATGATGGAAAACATAAAATGCAAAAACTCCGGAGTAGTTAGGGCCCTTTTAAGGCAGTCAAAAGGAGCAAAAATGCGAACTAAAACAGCAAATAGTGCAATAGAGACTCAGGATTTGAGTTTCATGGCTAGCTTTGGTGGAGAAAGTTGTTCAGAATGCGAAATTACATGGGATACAATTGACCTGACATCACTAGCATTTTTTAGGGACAAGTTATAGTAGCAAAAATGCGAAATTGAGGAGGAGACATGGCTGTAGAAGGCCAGGAATTGATTTTGAGCACTTGCTTGAGTGGACAAAGTTGTTCAGAATGTCAAAAAACATAAGTCCGAAGTCATGGACAATTTGTAGCAGCAGGTATTCCCATTTAAATGACCAAAAATGCGAAGTACAGCCAGGAGAATGACTCCTAGATCTCCTAGATCATGTGCTTACTCAAGGGCTCAGAGCCTTTCTGTAAGCACATGATCTAGGGGCTAGGAAGCTGGGTTCCAAATGTGAAAAAATGCGAAATGAACCCCCTATTGGCTCTACCTGCACACTACTGCACTCTATTTTTGCATCTACTTCACCTTTCCATTCCAATAACCTTTCACCAAAGAAATGGCATCATCTCAAGGGTATGCAGCTATTCTTAGGGCTTTCCTTCTTCCAGTTTCATAGTAGCTATTATGTAGAAAGCACTCTTGCTCAATCTGCAACAAGTCTTGGGGCAGAAAGGCTAGCTATACTGAGCATATGAAGATTACCCACCATCAAAGATACATGCTCAAGCTAGGTGAGCTATAATCCACTGAGTAGAGTCATATTTCAACTGAGATTGGCCTCAGATAAAGAGACCTATATCCTCATGAGGGAGAGCAGTGACCAAACACTCTGCTGTCCCTTGTGTGACTATACCATGAAGAATATCAAGAATTTGAAGTTCCATTCTACTTCAGTTCATGGGGTAGCCAACTTTCAGTATAAAACTATTGCAGATGATGAGGATATCACCTCTCCTCCTCCTCTTCCAGCAGGAGTTGAGCAGTCTGAACTCATGGATGTGGATTTGCCAGTCCAAGTATGTATTCAATCTAATTCAATTTGCTTTTAATTAACTGGATATGTTCTCAGGATGCGCCTGAGTCTTCGCCTACTCCAAGGGCACATCCTCTTCGTCTTCCATCGGCTGGTCCAAGTGCTACGCCTCCACCTCCAGCGGCATCCCACCCGTCTACGCCACCACGTATCGACTCGCCTTACCCCTCATCGCCAGATCTGGAGCTTACGCCACGCCCTCTTCCAAGTCTGCCGCCCCAGCACATTACGGCTACTAAGCCTACCATCAGCGACTTGACAACGACAGATACGTTAGGGAAGTATGGCCTTCAAGTTCACCGCCACTATTCTACAATCCACTGCATGGGCTGTCTTGTTGCCTGGATTCCATCGAAGATAGTTGGCCATCTTCGCTCGCACGGCTTTACTCTCTCCCGTCGTGATGAAGAGGACCTCCTCCATGTTCTCGCCGTACTTCACGTCGCTGACAAGGAACTCCCACTTCGTCCGAAAGCACTGGGGCCACCAGTTGAAGGGCTCACAGTCTCTGAAGGCTACTGCTGCGGTATCTGCGACTACGCCTGCCTGAAGGAGTCCATGATCGAAAAACATGTCGGTAAACACAAAGAGTTGCCTTCACAGTACGGTTCGAAGTATACGAAGGGTTACGTTCAGACCTTCTTCTCCCCTACTCAACGCCACTACTTTGAAGTTACGGCACCACCACCACCACCGCCTTCAAACGATTCGTCTTTGCTCGACATCTACGCCTCGAAACTACTGCCCGATCTCACTACCACGACTCAGATTCTCCAGCCTATTCATCCCCACGAACTCCCGCTCATGGTTCAGATGACTGGCTGGCATACGCACCTGGCGCCTTATTTGAATGATCGTCGGCTGGTGGAGGATCTTCTGGACTTGGTAAAGGTGCCTACACGTGGATCAGGAAGTCGTCTAGCCAAGCTTGCTGATGTGGCAAATCAATACTTGGAAATCGCTGGGGCCAGAATCAGTGCATCATCGTTCGAAATCCGCAAGATGTTGAAGAAATACCCAATGTACGTCTTGATTATACTAGTCTGATCATTTCTAATCTTCAAATCAAGTGAAAGTGTCCACTTCAAGCCGCTGGAAGACGACTCTACGATTTGCACCTACTCTACGGTTCTCGCTAAGCTGGCCAACGCAATTATCAAGTCAGTAAATGGTGCACGCAACAAGTCAGGCTACCAGTTCCCACTCTCCGAGAACGACATTGCGCATGCTCAAGCTCTTCTGGCATCACTAGAGGAAGGAGTCGACAAGAATACTCGGATCGTAGCTATGCATTCCCTGGTTCAGCCCATGCTTGGTCGCTACGCCAGCGTTACAGAGTCTGAGGACGGCAGCAGCAAATGGAGTCGGTTCATCGAATGCTTCTTAGCGCTATTATCGGTTCAAGATGATGGTTCTTTCAAACCGCCTCACTACATGACACAACCACTGGCTATCCTCAAGTATCTCTGCCGGATTACGTGCTTCATCCATGCGCTTGGCCATCATGAGGGTTCTGGAAAGGAGTTTGAGGAGTACGTTCTTTGCAATATCATGTGGTGATCACCTTCTAACTTGTCTATCAGAGTTGTAGAAGATCAGGTCAAGCTTCATCTGGCACCAAACGTACGCTCCGCCTTCAACACGGTTTCAAACTACCAGTCGTACATCTCGTCTCTCGTTCACAACTCCACTGCGGCTCCTGCAACAATGGTCAGCGCTGATGGTCAACTCATCACGTACCAACGCAGCGTTCTGGACGTCCCACGGTTACGGCTTGCGGTTGAAGGACTTGCCACGCACATCCAGACTCAGATTACCTCTCTGTTCAACACTGAAGTATTTGAGTACTCGATTCCTGACAACATCAGTGACGACTGGAGAACTGTAACTAGAGGTTCTTCCTGGATGGACGACATCGACTCCCTGGTTCCCAAGCCCAATCAGCTCATGGCTGCACTACTCAATACGCCTGGCCGTGCTCTGTTACGGAAGGACAACACTGGTGGTGCTGTTTGGAATCAGGCTGCCGTCTTAGAGGTACTTGGGATCATGCGCGAAATCAACCACTCGCTAGCACTTTACAGTTTCATTACAGCTGGCCCTGATCCACGTGGCGCAGAGTTTGTGGAGCACAAGATCCGCAACTCGAATCGACCTCGCACTGTCTTCCGTTCGCTCAAGGACCTCTGGCTCGTCACACGTCGTACCAAAGGAGAACATAATCAAGGCGCAGAATCGTTCATTGCTATGAAGTGCCATCCAGAACTCACCCGCTTGCTGGAGATCTACTTGCTTGGTATACGTCCTCTGGAACAGATTCTGGCTCGCGTCGCTTGGAATGAAGAGACTGCGCTGCTGTATTCGGAGTACCTGTGGCTCGACATGGGGAAGGTGATCACTGCAGATACGTTCAGCGAACTCCTGGCCACGTTCATGCAGCAGAAGGCTGGTGTTAGGGACTGCGGCTTGCGCAACTTCCGTCAACTTACGGTTGAGATGGGGCGCGTCTACTTGGGCTCAGAGTTCCAGCTTGCCATGGAGGGTGAAGACGCTTTCGCTGAGCTTCGTGGTCATACTACAAGAGTGGAACGTGCCCACTACGCACCAGAGGCTGGCCACCTTCCGTCTCTGACCAGCGACACGGTGCTACGCTTCGGTTTCGCCTCTGACGCCTGGGCAAGAATGATGGGCTGCTTCCCAGAGTATCCACCCATGGTTCCGCTGATAGTCAAGAAGCGCAATCAGCTGTTCCCCACTACGACTGCCTCCACGACCTCTGGTGTTACGGCTGCTACGCCTTCCATCGATACAGCTGCATTGCTTGCAGGGATAAGTGCTGAGATTGCCAACACGGTTACGGGCGCTGTCACTGCTGCCATGGCTCGGGTTATGGATGCTGTGGAGTCCAAGGTGCAGAAATCGGTGGCAGAGGGTGTTCAGAAAGCGCTCTTCATTGCTCAATCAGAAGGTATTCGCTATGCAGATTCAGCACCACGCTTCCCGTTGCACGAGTCTACGTCTACACCCATTCGCACGGCTACACCACCTCAGGAGATTGCTCAAGGGGATTACACTGAGATTGACGACTTGTATGGCGACGATCCACCAGAACCAGCAGCACCTGCTGCCTCCATTCCTCCCGCCGTTTCTTCTCTTCCTCCAGTCCCTTCTTCTTCACCTGCTGCACCACCACCACCACCTGGGCCTTCCGTTAATGAACCAGGAGTTGCACTCGACTTGCTTCGCAAGTTCTTCAAGAATCCAAATGCAGAGTTCAAGTCGCCACGTCAACGCGAGATCGTAGAACATGCCTTAGCTTTGGAAAACAACTTTGTCGGTATTCTTCCAACTGGTGGAGGCAAAAGCTTGTCGTATCTTCTACCAGTCTTCAAGGAGCAACATCTCGGTTACAAGACAATCGTGGTCGTTCCCAACAAGGCTCTACTTCAAGACCAGTTGCTCAAGGCTCAGGCTTTCGGTCTCAATGCACTTCATTACACCAGCAAGCATCGGGATATGGGCAGATCACCATTGGTATTTGTGGCTCTGGAGACTGCTATTTCTGCTACGTTTGCCAAGTGAGTACTTCTTAGTTCATTATCAGCTTATGCTTAAAAGTATACAGCGCCTACGCAGAGAATGAAGGATGTATCAAACGTATTGTGATAGACGAAGCGCATCAGATCTTCACCTCGAACTCATGGCGCAAGGACTTCCTCCAGCTATGGCATCTAGCCGACTTCCCAGTTCAAAAGGTCTACCTCACCGCCACGCTTCCTATCAAGAAGGAGTCAGACTTCCTCACACTGGTTGGTGCTCGCCGTTCAACAGTTATTCTTCGTTCGCCAGTTCCTCAGCCTCACATCGAATACCACCAATACACCATGGACAGGAACATAGTTCCCATGCATGAGGTCATTCGTGGCGTCATTGCTATTCTGGATAAGGACTTTGGGCCAAACGACAAGGGCATCGTCTTCACTCAAACGACTGATGATGCAACCAAACTGGCTGGCTATACTCACAATGTCGTCTCGCATTCAAAACTCGACACTAGCGTCAGAGCAGACAACGAACACAACTGGATGCATGGCACGACTGAAGAACTCCGCTGGATTACTGCTACGACTGGCATGATACATGGTGTTGATCATGCAAACGTGGTCGCTATCGTCTTTGTTGGTGTTCCCTACAACATTCTCAACATCATTCAAGGCGCTGGTCGTGGTGGTCGTGGTGGCGGTTTTGCTAAAGCGATTCTGATCAATGACAGGGCTGTTCATATCATCGATCCTCATTCTCGACTTGATGATCGAGATTGCACAACAGAGACGTTGCAGTGGATCAGAGGCTGGGGTGGGTGTCATAGGGCGGTTCATTCGAAATTACTTGATGGACGTATTCAAACATGTCGGGAACTGGCCAAGATTCATCCCAACACTCGGCTATGCAACTTGTGCGATCCCGACTTGCCATTCAGCCACGCGTATCACCAGCTTATCCAGGACATCAAGCGTAGTGAATGGGAACGGGTCATGGGTGTGGTACCAAGGACGACTACAAACGTTCAGCCTGCTGCAGCTTCCACCAGTATCACGCAACCGGCTACGTCTGGAGATGATTCAGATGACGACTACTTGTTCAGCAGTTTCGACGACGTCGAGTTGGCCAACTTGGATCAATCGCTATTTGAAGATACATCAGCATCCACTACCACCACCACCTCAACCGCTTCTTCTGCTACAGCCACTCCAGCCCCTCCAGTTGTACCTCCACCAGTCGCCTCAGCATCTACGACACTCTCTCTTCCGTCCACCACATCTCGAAAGCGTCCCGCAGATGACGTGCCAAGTACAGCTCCACCAGTCAAGCGCCTACATCTCGCACGCCCATCTGAGACTCAGCTACAGGCAACGTCTTCTGGACCAGCGCTTCCCATTCAACTTGATCAAGCATACCATCGCCAGCTAGTTGACGCTAAAAACTACAAGTTCAACAAGCTCAACAACTTATGCAAGTACTTGAATGGACACTGCAAGGCATGCTGGGCAATCAATGGCACGATGGTGAAGGAACACCACTGGCCACCATTCATTACATGTCACGAACATCAGAAGCTGCCTGGTCCATATGCTAATGCTATTGGCTGGCAGCGTCTGAGGGGCATGATGAAGTACAAAGTGATGTACTCCTACTGCTTCCATTGCCATTTACCACAGGGCAAGTGCAAGACCACTGGGCAATCATGGCTACCAAGCAATCATGGAGACTTATCAAAGGGGGGCAAATCATGTGGAGGACTCCAGGACACTGTGATACTGGCTGTATGGCACATCAGGAACACCAAGGAGCTGAGGGAGAAGGCATGCCAAGATCTGTCTGTGCTGAAGATGAACCCAGTGGCAACCTTGGAAGAATTTGCAGAATGGTTGGTGACAGAAGAACCAGGGAACTTCAGCAATGCCATAGAGCTACTGCTATGGTTGGCCAACTACAAGGCAAAGGAGGCTGAAGCAGCAAGGGAGGCTGAAGGAGGAGGTAATTAGATGGCATATATATATCATTACCTAGTAAATACTTAGAAAATCCGCTCAAAATGGACTTTTTTGATGATAGAAGCTCAGGATTTGAGTTTGAGGACTTGCTTTAGTGACCAAAGTTGTTCAGAATGCGAAATTACATAGGGTACAATTGACCTGACATCAGTAGCACCTTTCTAGACCAAGTTATAGTAGCAAAAATGCGAAATTGAGGGGGAGACATGGCTATACAAGGTCAGGAAGTGATTTTCATGACTTGCTTGAGTGGAGAAAGTTGTTCAGAATAGCAAAAAACATAACGATGAATTGGACCGAAGTGATTCCCACGCTTTCTAGGCTCCAGAAAGTAGCAAAAATGCGAATTTACACCAGAATATGACCCCTTGAGCCCCTGGACTATTAAGGAAGCTATTCCCACAGTTACAAAAGTGCGGACCATTACATTAATTCAAAGTCAGATGTCCCACAGTCAATACCATGTAATAAAGACTGCAAAATTCGCATTTTCTGCTGGTAGATGGTCAGGATGTGGTCATGGAGCTTAGGTGTGAGTGTAAAAGTTGTTCAGAATCATGAAAAACATAAGGGAGAACTGGTCCGAGGTCATTTAAAAATTTATTGCACTCTGTACAGGGCAAAAAAGCGAAATTACAGCAAGACATATGGCCATACAAGGCCAGGAAGTCATTTTCATGACTTGCTTAAGTGGAGAAAGTTGTTCAGAATGGCAAAAAACATAACGATGAATTGGACCGAAGTGATTCCCACGCTTTCTAGCCTCAGGAAAAGAGCAAAAATGCGAATTTACAGCAGAGTATGGCCCCTTAAGCCCCTGGACTATTAAGGAAGTCATTCTCACAGTCAGAAAAGTGCGGACTATTACATTAGTTCAAACTCAGATGTCCCACAGTCAGTACCATGTAATAAAGACTACAAAATCCGCTCAAAACGGAGTTTTTTGATGGTGGAGGCTCAGGATGTGATCATGGAGCTTAGGTGTGAGTGTGAAAGTTGTTCAGAATCACGAAAAACATAAGGGTAAATTGGTCCGAAGTGATTTGAAAATTTATTGGACTCTGTACAAGGCAAAAAAGCGGAAATTGATGGGGAGACATGGCTATACAAGGCCAGGAAGTGATTTTCATGACTTGCTTGAGTGGAGAAAGTTGTTCGGAATACCAAAAAACATAACGATGAATTGGACCGAAGTGATTCCCACGCTTTCTGGGCTACTTATAACAGAAAAAATGCGAATTTTCACCAGAAGATGACCCCTTGCGCCCCTGGACTATTAAGGAAGTCATTCTCACAGTCAGAAAAGTGCGAACTATTACATTAATTCAAAGTCAGATGTCCCACAGTCAATACCATGTAATAAAGACTACAAAATCCGCTCAAATTGGAGTTTTTTGATGGTGGAGGCTCAGGATGTGATCATGGAGCTTAAGTGTGAGTGTAAAAGTTGTTCAGAATCACGAAAAACATAAGGGTGAATTGGTCCGAAGTGATTTGAAAATTTATTGGACTCTGTACAAGGCAAAAAAGCGAAAATTGATGGGGAGACATGGCTATACAAGGCCAGGGAGTGATTTTCATGACTTGCTTGAGTGGAGAAAGTTGTTCAGAATAGCAAAAAACATAACGATGAATTGGACCGGAGTGATTCCCACGCTTTCCAGACTCAGTAAAAGAGAAAAAATGCGAATTTACACTACAGACTGACCCCTTAAGCCCCTGGCTCAGCCCCCAACTCCGGAGCTAGGAGGAGATCACTACATAAGATATTCCCACAGTCACAAAAATGCGAAATAGTGACTACAAATTATACAGAGTGAACCAGTGATCAGAAAGCTTAGCTGTATTAACAAAAGTTGATCAGAGAAGTTCAATAAATATGACTAGAGCATAATAATGACTACTAGTCAAGTAGTGGTGGCTGTATAGGTGAAAACTTCGAGATGAAGAGAGTGTATTACAAGTAATTCAGAGTCAGATTCCCACAGTCAATAGTGGTGTAATAAGACTACAAAATCCGCTCTAACTGGAATTTGTAATAGAATAGAAGTGCAAGTGATCAGTAGCTACATTCCCACAGTCAATAAAGGGTGCAAAATGCGAAATTAGCAGGATATTGAAGGTAGTGGTAGTGATAGATACCATATATGGATGAAACCCAGTCCGTGGACACTGTTTATGGCTCAGGTTAGGGTTAGGGTTAGGGTTAGGGTTAGGGTTAGGGTTAGGGTTAGGGTTAGGGTTAGGGTTAGGGTTAGGGTTAGGGTTAGGGTTAGGGTTAGGGTTAGGGTTAGGGTTAGGGTTAGGGTTAGGTTAGGGTTT